>VYXC01010733.1:1109-75036 GCA_013397175.1 Platysteira castanea | reverse complement strand
GAAGGAAGGAAGGAAGGAAGGAAGGAAGGAAGGAAGGATGGATTTTCAATACTGAGCAGTCTGTACCCTAGTGGTATTACTCCTTGTCTGTATTAGCCATGCTACTTCACTGAAAATACAAGCCCTTACATAGGGCCTGTCAGGCCTTTGTCTTTAGATTGCTAAGGACATTTGTGCTGAATTTTTACCAGCATCTGGCCTGTTATTATCAGGAGGCAGAAGAAGAAACAAGGTAGAGTCCAAAACTGCTGTACAAACAGGATTAATTGATTGTGTCCCAGGGGTTTGCTGGTGCCAGTGGCTTTAATTCCAGTGCCCTCAACAGAGATCTGAGTCTCTTCTCTCTCTAATTGCAGCACATAGTACCACTGTTCTGCTTCTTTTCTCATATTTTCCCTTTCCCTCTCTCAAGCTTCATTACTGAGAAGAAATAATTTACCAGCGCTAATAAAGTAATTTTGCAGCACAAGCACTGGTGAACCTAAAGGGAAGGAATATTACTGGTCCCTTTGAAAGTGTACAAGCAGAGCTAATAGAGACTAACAACCATAGTAGCCACTCACTTTGCTACTTCACCAGAGACAAATATGGTCCTGACTTTAATTTTGTTAGTGGGAGATTAAGAAACTGTATTTCCACCAGCCTGACAAACCTCATTTGAGTTTCTGTGTGTCATAACACTGACTTTTGTAAGTCCCTCGAAACTATGCACAGAGGTATTTTGAAAATATTATAAAGCCAGACTTCAGTTAGCTTAATGCTCTGCAGAGCTGTTCAGTGCTAAATCAAGCTGCTAAAAGAGAGATGTGCCTTTTTTAGTTTGATTTTTGCACAGTCAGTCACAGCAGAGGTGTGGTGTTTCAGAGGAGAAACTGTTGGAAGGTCTCATGCAGCATTGCTGGAGCTCTGCTTGGTCTAAAGTGAGTCAGCGTGGCAGCTCCAGCACCCCTGACTGGCCATGTTCATTTCCAGATAGAGAGTTTGGGCTCTATTCCAGCTAGAACCCTAGCCCAAATCCCGCAGGTTTGGTTGGGATTGCGTGGGAGAAGCCTGCTTCTGGTCTCATTTTACAAGAGATTGTTTCTGGAAACCTTCAGCTTTCTCCCCCTGTACCTCTTGGCTGGGTATGATTGGCCAAGGGCTGCTCATAGTCCCACTCCCAAGAGCAGCAGGTCCTAGGAAGGAGAGGGCTCGCTGCCATGGAGGAGACGTGGGCTGAGCATCTTTGCAGGCTCACTGACCTCCTTTCTCCTACTCGGGGAGACAGCAGCAACCAACACAGACACCTGTACAGACTGCCCAGTGCAACTGAAGCCTCTAAGCCCCTCAAATGTTCTGCAAATCCCCCAGACGGCTGAGCAGCTCTCAGTTAGTGGCATAGCCAGGATCACTTCTCCAGTGTCCTTGACTTCTATTTCTCAAGGCAGTGCTGTCATCAGTGCAAAAATATGCAGCACTTCTGAGCAGCAAGGGGTATTTCCTGTAGGTACTAACCAGCTAAGGCGGCCCATTTTCCTGCCTGTAGCTGGAAGTCAGTGTGTCTAGGGGAAAGCACAGCGCTTAATCATTCACTTTCGCTGAAAATTTAGAGTGTGAAACTCTTGCCAAATTGGATCAATTATGTTATTGGCTGAAATAAGTAATTATAAAGCTTTCTTGGTGTAATGACAGTTATTCCTTTTTCCTTTTTCCAAGCATTCCGAACCCTTTAGGAGAAACAGCAACCAAGATAAAATGATTCAAGAGAAAATGATCTAAAGATCACGGGGCAATATTTATACTTTAATGTTATCTCCACTGTAAGAAACATGGAAGGTTCCACATTTTAATTTTGAGGAATCAAAATGAATGCTTTTTAAGAATTGCCTTTTATGCTAAGTGAAAGTAAGAGCAATGACTGACTGTAACAAGGGTAAAGCATCTTCCCAATGTCAGAGATGGACTGGGGCTTGGAAGATGACCCTTAGCTGCTTTCTTTGATGGTCTTTGTTCTGCAATAATCAGATTTAGAAAAACTCATCTAATGCAGCTGAAAGTAATTCCACTATATACAAGACATGTCAGGGAACAGAAGTGATGTGACTTATGGACAGCCAAAGAAAGGAGTAACACTTCAGAAAAATTCAAATGGTTCCTTCCTATCATCCTTCAGCAGCAGAAGATATAGTAATAAAGGTTTAGCCTTGCAATTCCTCCTATTTTTTTACAATTTTAGGAGACACTATGGGTACATTGCCTCACACAACTTCCAATAACCTTCACAACATTATAGATTTAGGCTGTGATGGGCCTAGACAGGGAGTGGGAAACAGAGAATGGAACTCACAAATGAGGATTCTTTACCTTTCGGCAGATTTTGTTTCGTTCTTCTAAGAAGTGAGCATATCCAGGAGCTGCATCCCTCTCTTCCATGGGGCAGGCCTGTGCACAAGCTGTTTGCTCTCTCCACGTGCAGCCTCCTGTCCCATAACGCTGCAGAGCCACGGCTGGGATGAAGGGAGGCCAGGCTCTGCAGGGCGGAAGCACAGCGGGCAGCATCTCTGGCTAAGTTAGGCATCTCATACCACCCCTTCTCAGTCATTGCTATAGGTGATTCCCCAGGCCTGGTGCAATTTGGCAACCTGATTCTTACTCTGTTCTGCACTTATTTGTAGACTGAACCCATCAAGAGACAGTCATGTCTATTTGAACAAAAAAAGGGGGTGTGAGGATCTGGCCACTGTGAATCCAGAGAGGGCCTTGGTTTCATCAGCATCCACATTGCTTCCTACTGGCTCATTGAGGCAGAGGCCAGAGCAGGGGTTGCAGGTGGTGCAAGTCAGGAGTACTTGAACTGGAACAAAACAAACCACTCGTACTGCTCAAAAATATATGAAACTCCACTAAAGATTACAGAAATGGTTTGCTTTCAGTGTCTTAAATACACAATTGCTAATGCATGCAGTAAAATTCCCTATGGGAAACCTAAGTGATGTCAAGTATCATATGCAAAGCAACCAATCTCTGGCACATTTAATCCATACAATAAAATGCATATTGCTTTAGGTTGGAATTACATAGGAGATATTAATGCTTTATGTTAAATTATTTTCATTGTGTTTACAAAATTATATGAAACAAATTTTCTGGAAGAACTAACAACTTCTCTGTATAGTGAAGATTAGTAATGTACTAAATAATTTGAATTATTTTACATTCAGAAAGTAGAAGAGGTTTGAAAAAAGAGTAGTCAGTTATGTTTTAACAGTGGTGCTCGTGTGCTGGTGATTGCTCATGGGAATAGTCCTGCTGAGTTTGATAGGATTGGTTATGTGAACACAGTTACTAGCCAGTGTCTAAGTGGGGAGAACCCACGTCTGCCACGCTTTGACAAGGACACAGCAGTTCCTAACTGTCTCAAGGAAGAAACTAAAGCAAATTTCTTCCTTTGAACTGACATGGATCAAGACCATCAAGTCTCTATGTTAACACCTCAAGTGCTGTCACTAAAAACGATGGCAGCATTGACTTTTGGACCACCTAATATAAACCATGTGGCCATTAGTTGAAATGTGACCGTGAGTCTGCAGAACAGCCCTGGCAGGCTCACAGGAATTATTACCCAGAAACTTAAACACCAAACTGCTTTTATCTGTGTGCGCATCTTCTGCACGAAAGCATTGCAACGTGGATGGAGGGTGAAGATCCAAGAACAACCCGTGAGCTCTCAGTTTTCAAACCATTTACCAATTGTCAACTGTCTGATCAGTTATCCAGTGTTTGTAGGGACACAAACGTTACAGGATGATGGAGTATGCTGGCTTGGGGTTTTGCCTGTCTTTGGGTTTGCCTTCTGCTGCACGGAGATGGTGAAAATTAGCAATTCATGGTCTTGCATGGGAAAGAAGTGGTTTCTCATAGTCCGGAGAATTTAAATTGAGCAGTGGCTCTATTTAATGAGTCAGTCTGGCCTTCTTATTATTGAATAGCAATAACCTGTGCTAGAAATTAGAGCAAGAAAAATAAATAGGAAGAAAAATCCATTCTGTGAGCAATTGCATCTGTCAAGCTACTCTGACTCTTTCTCAGTTTTAGTTTTATCATTACACAAAAGATGTTTGTTCCAGTCTCTCCCTCTCTTGGCTGGGCTGCCTTCTGTCCTGGATTTAGATGTTCAAAGCAAGGACTGAACTGTAATCCCCAGATAGTCAGAAGCATTGTTCAAGCTGAAGTTTCCAGAGAGGACAGAGGCAAGTGCAAATGCTACAGGAAGAGATGTTTCAGAAGAGGTCCATAGTGGCCACAGAGACCTCTGATGTACCCAGGGACAAACTGTTAATGGGAGGTGCAGAGAGGCAAATCTGTCAGCCAGAGCAGCAGGGGCACAGCTAAAGGCACCCAAGCACAGCACTGTTTTATGTGTAGCCAAAATGATAGTTGTCCTTCCTACAGCCTTGTTCTCCTCCTGGCAGCCTGTACATAAGTCTGCTAGACGCAGAGGCTGGACAGTTCTAGGTAAACAAGGTTTGATTCAAGGCTGGCTAGTTTCTTTAATTCTAAGGAGAGATATTTAGTTGGGAAATGAGGAACATACAGGGCTGAGTATTCTGCCTAAATGCTCAGAGTTCAAAAGGGCCTCTGTACCAAGGTGTGCCCTCACAATTTTATCACCTGCCCTCAGCCATGGGAACTGCAGTCACACCATACCACAGACATAACCCCTTCTTTATTAATCAAAATATTTCTCCCACCCAACCTTTCTACCAGATATAACCAAAATCTGCTTGTTCCCGTGGTGGCTGACATAGCCTGCCTAGCATGCCCAACCCAGCTAGGAAGACAGAGGTCTTCTCAGACTGCCCCAGGAATCTGTTCCAGGTGTTTTGAATGGAAGTGGAACTAGTCATTGCAGGACTTCCTACAGTGCTGAGACAGAGCTAACCTGTGCACAGAGCAAGCTACTGAGAGAAACCAGTGAGGTACCTGTAGTGCAGTTTGTGCTAGGTCTGGCTGGGATGGATTAACCTTCACAGCAGCCCCTAGGGTGCTGTGGATCAGATCTGTGCCCAAAGGAGTGTTGGTGTCACACCAGGGTCCTGGCTATTGCTAAGCAGTGCTTGTAAAGAGGCTTTCTGACTCAGACCCCATAGTAAGTGGGATGAGGGTGGGCAGGCAGTTGGGAGGGGACAGAGCCAGGACAGTCGATCTCAGATGGTCAGAATGATGTTCCATACCATTTTAGGGATATTGGATACCCTATAACATGATGGGCAGCAGTAAAACTGGGGGTTTTGTCTTTCCGAAGAAGTTATTGCTCAGAGACCAGGGGGCTGTCTGCTTGTGGGAGGTGGTGAATGATTGCCTTTGCATCATTTGACTGGTTTTTTTTCTTTCTCCTCCACTTTAAGTTGTCCTCATTTTGACCTATGAGTTTTTCTTGCCTTACTTTTCTGATTCTCCCTTATCCCACTAAAGAAGTGAATGATCAGCTTAGCTTAACTGCTGACTGGTGTCAATGCACCTCGCATTACAGAAGTCATTGCCTTTCTGGGCCTGTGAGATTGCTCTAGTGGAGTTTTCTGGAGGTTTTACTGGGTTTTCTCATGATAATTTCAGCAGTGAGTCAGCTACTTATGCTGCAAGTTAGATGAGAATAGTAAACAGGTTTAAGCAGGTATTTTTATTGGTAAATACAGAAGCTTGTCTAAAGTGTTGCCATTCATGAGGGGTACTCCTCATGTTGTTTTCTGTCTTTGAATATCTTTACATTGTTTTAGAAAATTAAAGATGAGATGTGTACTAAAAACCAGCAGTACAGACCTGTTGCTACATTAGGAAAACATAGTTGTGGAAATAGATTAAAACATTTGGTTTAGGACTTGAACAAAAAATTGCATTTTCCAATTTCTTGCCCTGAAAGAGAAAATTAAAATTCAAGCTTCATCATTTTTTTCCATTGGTTACAAAACTTCTAATGATGTTGTACATATTCTGCTTAAAAGACAATGTTTCAATTAAACACTTCATGCATGTAAGAAAATAAAAGATGACTGTTAGTGAACTTAGTATCATCTGATCACAATTCAGTGCAATATGTCCTAGGACGACTCTATCTTGAGCAGGGAGGTTGGACCAGATGACTCACTGTAGTTCCTTCCAAACCTAACCACCCCGTGATTCTGTGAAATTTTTTTAAGGGGGTTGAGACTCCTGAACTTTCCTACACATGATAAGTTCTCTGGTTTGTGTTTATTTCTCAATACAGAAAATGTATTTCTGTGCCTGGGCTTGGCTTCTGTGAGCAGATCTGAGTGGGCGGGCAGGTGATGGAGCTCCTGCCCACCCAGCCTGCCCTGGTGTGGACGTGGCTGAATTTCAGCCGTGGCCCTGCAGCTTGGAGGGGCTGGGGATCACCTCCTCCCTGTGCAGCAAGCAGTGCCCAGTCAGAAATTCAGCACTGAGAAAGAGAGCTCAGCACCCCCAGGGTGCCTGAGGAACCTCAGCTGTGTGCTCCTCACTGAAGAGACTGAAGTTTGCTCACCCTGGAGTGGTGCAAAGCTGGAGTGACAGTGCAGCTTGTGCTGCCACACTCACCATGAGCTGGCCTTCATCACTGCCATCCCAGTCTTTCCGGGGTAGTTCAGGGTGTCATATCTCACCTCTCCGTGCTCATCCAAAGGCTTTGGTGGGATCTTGCCACCCACTTCCCTTCTCAGTATCAAGGGGCTGTATTTAGCCATGCTTTTACCTGCACAGTAGATGTAGCTTTAAAATGGACACAGCCAGTCTGGGCCTGGGAACAAGTGGTGTAATATCAGCTCTGCTGTGTAACTCGGGATGGTCCCTGCTGCCCAGGCCAGTACCCAAAGGAGTGTGTGTCTGCCTCTGCCCTGCCAAAAAATGGTAGGTGTAAGTCAGGGGGGAATAGAGAGGGCAGGGAGCTGCTCTGTGTTTTCCCAGATTTCCCTGTGTCAGATGACACAGAATTTGTGACAGATTGGGCAAAATTTAGAGGGGAGAAGAGGGAAGGCAGTCTTTAGTCTCTAGGAAATCCCCAGGAAATCTGTGCTTGAGAGTCTCCATTATTTCCCACAAAGACACATCTCTGACACAAATTTGCTGTGCTAAGCAAATAATAATAAAAAAAACCAGTCTGCTTTTACCCAAAGACAAGCCAATTTGTTTTTGTAGATAAACTTGTAATTATAGCACAGCTGGTGGGGAAATGATTTGGTTTAATTTCTCATTTGTTTATGACTGTGATTTAATTACTGCAATCCATGTTATCAGCTCCTTTAAACTTTTAATTATTATAGGGCATCAAGAATATAATTTATCGCCTTTTGACAGAAAACTGCTTTCCACAAGGCAGCAATCCATCAGGTAAAATTGGTTTTCAGTATGAACACACTTGCCACATGCCTGGGTCTGTGACAGAGACATGACATCAGCTTTTCAAATTATAGAATCACAAGATTTTTTTTGTGATTAGGCTGAATGTGAAGCAGCTTTTCTTCTTCCTATACAGGCAAAATATACAGAATTCTAGAAGAGAGATGTTAAGAATCCAAAGTAAAACAAGATAAGGCAAGTACCACCTCATTTTTACGCCCGGGAGACAGAGAGGTTGATCTCCTCAACCTGAGAGGACCTGTGGATAGCTTTGCTCAATGTCAAACTTCTGTGTACACCCGTAGTTTATTAAAATTCAGAGGCAATTCTCATGTTTCTGTTTTAAGCATTACATATCCTTCTGCTGTGCATTTGCAGTAAATGTTTGAGTCAATAGGCAGAGAGCATTGCGTAATCCCTTCCTCCAAAAATTTTGGATAGTTTTAACGTCATGCACAGAAACCTGTCTCCACAGCCAATGTGTACCTACAGAATGTTTTTCTCTATGTAGTCCTTCCTGTTTCTTGGCTGGAACGACTGTTTCACTTTTGCTTCTCTGTAACCAGGAAAGGTATTTTTAAGTTCAGATCTCCTAAAGTCCTCATCCAGGGTCCCTCTAAGATTGGTGTGGAAACAACTGCTGGAGGTCACAGGGAGGTGTAAAGGGGGATTTTGAGGAAGAACATAAAACACGAGTTTTACATTTCTGCATTGTTCCTGGCTCTGCACAGTCTGTGGGTCTCCTGCCCAGCACATTTCTCAGTGGATGTGAACTAGCACCATTGATTTCTTCTGAATGGCATATCTGACTTGCTACAGATGAACAGATTAAGCTACACTTCAGAAACTATTATACCAACAGTTGTAGAAGACAGATCTTCAAACATATAAAAATACCAGTTCTTTGGATGGAAGGAACTGTACATATTCATTAATAGTTGTCATGTAAGAAAAGAGTGACTAAACTTAAAGTGTTATCATTTTATCAGTAAGCACCTTAAATGCATTAAAGTTTGACCAATCTTAAAATTGCAATGATCCAACAATATGACGTCGTTTGTTTATCTTTCTGCTCAGCACCTGGGCACATATCACCAGAGCTCCCTGTGCAAGTCGGAGTCAGCCCTGATCACACACATACTTGGACGATTTGCAGCATCCTCTGTAAAAATTCTTTTGGTTTTTCTCTGGTTGTTTTTACATTTTTCCCACACATTTTAAGAGAACAAGCACTGCTATAACAAGGTATGCCATCACTACTTAATGTAGGGTGTATCGTGGGATCACTGAATAGTTTAAGCTGGAAAAGACCTCTAAGATCATTATATCTAATTGTTAACCATTAAACCGTGTCCCTAAGTGTCACATCTAAGCATCTTTTAAATCTCTCCATGGATGATGACTCAACTCTCCTGAGCAGCCTGTTCCAGTGCTTGACAACCCTTCCACTGAAGACATTTCTCCTAATATCCAATTGAAACCAGGGATGACACAACTCGAGGTCATTTCCTCTGGTCCTACTGCTTGTTACTTGGGAGGTATTCTGCTTAATTCTGTGAAATAGAGAGACTTGAAGCATGGGATTTATGTCTTTTCTGAAGTGTGTGAACATGGACATGCAAAATTATTAGATGTTTCAGTCAAATATTTCTGAGATCAAAAATCTATACAGTATAAGATACCTAAAGTATCAACTGATGGATGTATCTATGACTCTTACTGAAATTAAACATGAATTAAGTCTACTGAAAGGCTACAGCCTACCTTTGGACAAGTATGTTATTTATTTTGAGTGCTGGAATTAAATTCACAAGGTTGCTTAATGGTGCCGTTAAAACATACATTTTGCAGAAGAAAAGTGCTTGCAAAACAGGACTTGACTGAAGAAAAAAGATACATTCATAAAGGATTCTTCTGTTCATTTTTATATTAGTTAATTAATTAGAATCCCTGCCATTACTGTGCCCCTAAAGATCTGTTGCCTGTTTGCTAAGGTGTACAATGTACTGAATGTATTGTAAAATTAATGCTGCTATGATTTACTGAATGACTACCAGATCTCTTTGATATGAGGTATCCTACAGCTAACATATGGGCCCTATTCACTGTTAAAAACTAAAAGAATTCACACACACACATGAAAAGAAAAAGAAACTGAGCAATAATGTTTTTAAAATACCAATTTAATTTAGATTTCTTCTAAGTACAATTTTCTTTAAGGACATAAATACTTAATTCAGAATTTTCCAAAGTGACAAATGATTTCAGACATCTTTGTGTGGACACCTTTTATGTTAACATTGTTCTATGAACATACAGCAAATCCTGTTCAAAAGAGCAGTATTTTTTGGTAGCTATTATAATGTGAACTTAGAAGTGGAACAGGAATTTTCTATATTGCATCTTGCAATGGACTTGAACAGCTATGATTTTTTCTCAGTGCTTCCTCTCATTGACATCTACTGGGAAATTCAAAGCTCTCAGCAGTTAATTTAGATGTCTGTCACTGCTTAAAATTTGTGAGTTACAGAGAAATTTGTTTAATTTCTTTTTGTTTCCTTGATGGTGATGGCAGGCATTCTGGGCATCAGAAACAAGAATGAAACCAAGAGATAATACCTGTAGATCTCATTTCTGCACCCTGGCTAGGCTCAGCTTGGAGGACATGTAAAAAGGGTTTGTGGAATTGTAGCTTTTTTCCTCTATGAAGTCTTCATTCTCTAGGACTTGGTTCTGCAAAGTATTGAGCCTTCTGAAACTGCTGCTCATGAGTGGGCATGGCCTGAGGACCATGTATTTCAGTGTGTTGTTGCTCTAGGTGTGCCTTGGGTGCCACTAAGGGGAGTGCCACCCCAGCAACCTTGTCTCTCCCGTCAGATGTGCTACTGAGCGCAGTCGCCTACAGCTGTGTGTAGTGGAGGGAGCTTTCTCACCCTGCCTGCACCATTCCCACCTGTCCTAGGTTACAGTGTAAGATGTACCCAAAAGATTGTATTCTGTTCACCATCTTCATAAGCTGTTAAAACCGGTGGGACAGTGTCCCCCACCTCCTTGATGACTCACCCCTGATAAACTCATGGGGTTATCTCTTGTTAATGGGCCAGCTGTTAACTCCAGGTGNTTTTTTGTACTATTAAATTGATTTTATTTTTCCTGTTAAATTGTATTTCTGACTTGAAGTCTCTCACTAGTTTGCTTTCAAACTAGCACACCACCTGCCGTGTCACATGTGGGATCCAGCTTCTAGAAGCAACAGAAGGCTAAGTGGGGCTATCAGACCTTCTCAGAGATATGAAGGATTTCAAAACAAACCAAGAAATCCATTCTTCAATCTGCTTGAAGCGACTCCTTGTCTTTTTACTAAAACCTGTGGGAAAAGATCTTGAGATTTTGTGTGTTATTGAAAAAAAATATCATTTAACAGCATTCCCCAAATGATGGCCTGTACGAGTTCATCACAAATACTCCAGAGTGAGTCAAATCACATCTTTCTCAAAGCAATTGTCATTTCCATCAAGAAAATGAAATCAGAGGACGACTGTGCTGCCTTCCCCAGCAGTGGCAGAATAAACGGTCTCTGCTCAGATTATTTGTATGGGAAATTTCATTGCTAAAAACTTTAAAAGTTGATGTTAAAATGTTATGACAATGAAGACTACCAAGATCAATAGAAAAACTGATGTTCTGGAAAACCAGATCCAATTAGATAGAGGTCTTGATGCACTGATCACGTCTGCTGTGCACAGGCAGTGCATCACAGCCCAGCAAATTCACCCAGTTCACTGTTCACAGACCTATGTGTCCCCAACTCCTGTCATGGAGAGACCTGAAGGAAAATGTCAGAAGTGCCCAAAAGAGCCCCAGTCACCGAAGTCCCCTAATGGCTGTTAGCACTGGACAAGGAAGCAGAGCAGAGTTCGTGCTGAGCCCTGCCTGGGGCCACCACCACAGCACTGTGCTGGCACCAGTGCTCCAGGAAGGCAGATTAATCAAATAACCATGCGAACTATCAAGAAAGAACAATTTCCTTACAGTTCTGGAGCATCATCCCTAGAGAAAGAAGAGAAATACCTGTAACCACGGATGCTGAAAGGAATAAAAGTTGATACAAATAAACAAAATTATTCTCCAGCAGTTACTTATCTGTCTAACCACTCTGTCTCCTGCTTGGTTGTATTGTGTTATACACAGTATTTCTACCTCTAGCAAAATGCATTTTGAAGAAATAGAAGACAGTTAGAGGGCCTTTTTTTTTGCCTAGAACATATGATCAGATTTTTTCTGTCATAAAGTAAGAACTGCAGCTTGAGACTTGGAATGAACAAGGCAAAACAGTTAACTGAATCATAATCTCATAATATGAAAAATATATTCCTGTAATAATCATATTTAGTATAGAGGAAAGGTAGAAAAAGCATTGCAATAATATCTGGGGTTTATTTTGCGTCCAGAGAAATAATCTAGCATAAGCATAATTTTAAATATGAGGATTTTCCTGATAAAACATATTATGTACTTTGCCAGATCAAATCTTATTATAGCAAGACATTGGAAAGAAAGAAACAGTCAAGCAACTTTTGTTCAAATGAAAATTTTGAATTTGTCTTTCCAGATATGCCACTTGAAAATTATCTGTAACACATAATTAAAAAAAAGATTGGAATTTCTACAAGTGCGGGGATTAGTATAGTCTGCTCAGTTAATAAAAGAAATCAAATGCATAATCAAATGCTACAATGTCTGCATTTATTAAATTAAGCAAAAAATTTACGTATAAAGGTGAAGCTGGAATATTGACCAATATTAAGAAACAGAACCTAAATGTCATGGTGTACAATTGACTGAACTGGATAGCACATAAAATTGAAATTTCTCTCTCTGTCTTAGTGCTATATGATTTTTCTATAATTTAGTATACTTTTTATACTTTGCAGTGTGACATTTTCAGAAGAAAAATGGTAATGATTTGAACTGTAAGTCAGAATTCATTTTCCTTTAAGTTTTTTCAAATTCTACAATGCTACTAACAAAATTCCTGTGCTTTTTCCCCCCGCTGTTTCCTTCAGTACAGGATAGCACAGCACAATTCTTTTTGTTGTATTTTCTCCTGTAGGAACTAACAGAACACGATTCTGAAGTGAGAGCAGCCCTCAGAGACCCACCAGGCTGGGGATGGAGGTGAGCAGTTTCTACAGGGGAGATGGGGTTCTTTGGTGAGCAGGCTTTCTCAAGAGCTTTGTCTTTTACTGACTTTGGTTTTCTAGTTCAGGGGGAAGGAAAAATCATAAATCTGTGAATGAAAGCTTAAGGTGCTCCGAGAGTGGTTAAAAAGCATCGTGTTTTTCTAGCAGTAAAAATAGAAAATCCATCTGTTGATCTGTTCTTTTGTGTGACAGACCTCCTGATAAGGAAGCCCCAAATAATTATCCCTTCATTTGACACGTTACAAACACTGATAGGCACAAGGTGAATATTTTCCCTCGATGAGAGTGTTCGTGAGAAAATCATGAAGAAAAAATTAAGTATAAAATCAATCGGTTCAAGTGAATGCCAAATATTACTTATAATGGAATGAGAAAGCAGAAGGTAAACACTCTCTATATACAGATAGCTCTTCTGAGTATAAGGAAATTCAAATGAAGATGCAGAACTGAAAAAGCATGAAACTGTATCTTTTAAGATGAATCAAAATGTTAAGGAATGGACAATGATTTCCCTGCAGCTCTCCCAGGAAAATTATGGTGTCCATGTATGCTTCTGCAAAACTATTTTAGGAAAATAAGCACTGAGGCTGTATTAGTTTCAGCATCCCCTGTGTAAGAAACATGCTAATAAATAGCATAGAAATAAGAAAAAAACCACACAGCAAAAATTACAAGACTGAAAATGGTCCTATTTCCAATTTCTGTAGTGTGGCTAAGGAAAGCTTTTTCTCCATGTTTCGAAACAGTCTACAAAGAGGTAGAAGCTGACAGCTGGAAGCAAAAGTGAGACTAAATGCAGTTTTTATCAGTGAGGGTAGCTCACCTTTGCAGTGACCTCCTAGGGGAGTAGCAGTCTCCTGCTAAAGGAAATTTCTTTAGTCGAAATGAGATTTTTTTTCTGCAAATCATGCTGCAGTTTACATTAGGCTTTACTCAGAATGTCCTAAGGCTTTGTAATCTCAGAAACACTATAGTGTACACTATAGTGTATACTATAGAAACACTGTATCAGTAGCAGATTTCAGATGCAAAAGTGCTTGTTATAGAAATAGAGGCAAAAGCTGAGGTTCATTTAATGTTTTTATACTTATAGAGTTTGGAACTCTGGTGCCTTCGGCCCAGGATCTTGGAGAAGTTGTGGGCTGGAATTAAGATCAAGAAATATCCTTTGCTTTTTTATTATTAGATTGTGACTTTTATTGGTATCCCTGATGTTCTGCTGGTCCAGGTGCTGCATCACAGAGAAAGCTGCATCTGCCTCAAGGGCAGAGGATGAGTTCCCATATCTTAAACAAGCACAGCATCTGATGGCACATGTGTGGGATGCAGAAGATAGCCAGAACTCTGACCTCAGACACTGCTTGGGAGCACCTAGCACTGGGCAAAGACATTCCAAGGCGCTATAACTACACTAGAGGGTCTGATGAGTGTGTCAGGGTGGCTCAGCATTGGCTGTTCTCTTCTCTGAGCCAGCTCCAGCCATGTGGACTGAGTTTTCTGGGGCAGCAATATCACAAGCCCAGGGCACCTTCCTCTCAGCTTATCAGGACGGTGGCTTCAGCTCTGCCCTGGAAGCACAGTAATGATGACTCCACTGCTTACTGAGCCTACAGATGCTTGGAGAGTTGGATCTTTGACTCATCTTGCACAGTTTATGACCTGATTTGTTTAATTACTTCAATGAGAAAGTCGGTTATTTCATTAGTAGGCACAATCAAACCTTTAACCTAAGCCCTCTGCTTCCCCAGGGTTTCTCCCTCTGCCATGGAAGAGTTGTATAAGCCCCTAAACTTGGCACATTTTCATCCAGCAGTATTGTTTTGCACATGAGTGGATGGAATGATGGATTTCACTTAAATAACAGGCCTCCTGTTCATTGACCAGCATAATGGTTTATGTGTCATTCCCCTGACAGCTGTGTGATGAGGTGACAGCCTGCCATCAGTGCAGCAAGAACTGTGGCTTCTCTTCAGTGATTCTGTTGTCCTTACTACTAACTTCACATACAGCCCATGACTTGTATTTAGTGGGACTTTTCCACTTGTTCTAATACTCAGGTCTGGCTGAGTATGCCCGAGGCTGAGAGCTCTCCTACTGATGCCTTGGAGGCACTACCTGGAAACAGAGGCTAGACAAAATCAAGAGAATAAAAGCAGGTATTTATTGAAGGGCCTTCAATAAGGTACTCTGCGGGCTAGGGCTACACCCAAAATGGACCACGGGTCACAGGTTTTTCACACTTTTGAGTTTAGTTCATTTGCTTATCAGGGTTAATTCTCCAATTACAATTTCAGGTATTTATGTCATTACCCCAAGTTTGTTCCCCCTTTTTAGGGGCTTAGTTTATGTATTTTGGGGCCTGGGATAACAAGGTATTCTTGAGCTTCAGGCCTAGAGAGGATTTGTTATGTCTAACCAGAATGGGAGAACAGCAGCTAACAGGCTGTATGGAGTTTTAGAGTAACGCACTAAAGCAGTACAGGATCTGAAAAACATAAAAGCCAAAATCCTAAGGCATCACCACGGCTGGGAGGATGTAAGATAAACCTCTCAGCCAGTGATAGTATTCCAGCACCATCCTGCAGCTCCATGCAGCCTTCACAGCGTGGAGAGAGATGCGTCTTTGAAGGAGTGACAGAGCAGCTCAGCTGAGCTCCAGGCGAAGAGCAGCTGTGTCTCCACAAGTCCTAGTCATGGAGTGAGAATACAGACTGCTCCATGAGCATTGCTTATACAGCTGTGTGCCAAAACAGTGGTGCCAGTCGTTGAACAACTTCAAAGTGATGTCCCGTGTTCAGTTTCTGCTGTAGTACTTAACTGCAGGTACCTGTAGACTCAGTGTCAGACAAGAAACCCTTCTGTTCCCCTAAAACTTCTGTACCAATGAAACTGCTTGTCCCCAGCGTGGTAGAAAAGTCGCTCAGTAGTTCAAATTTAATATACCAAAAACTATTTATCCTGTTCATAGCTGTAGAGCAGATTAATATTTTTAGCAACACAGATAACATTTAAATTGGGATCTGAAAATATATATAAGGTAGCTGCTGTGAATGGTGTTGAATAAATAGGACAAATTTTTCTTAATTAATTTTAAATTACTTGCTTGTTTATATATAAAATAAGTGGAACTTATTTTCACTTAGTTCACTGGATTTTTATAAAGTAGAAAGTCAGTCACCATGAAAGTAAATGTTCCCCTGTTCTCACACTGCCATATTAATACATTTGTGAGGGCAACATCATTGCCAGAATGGGTTTACGAATCTTTCAAAAATATTTTTAATGCTAATAGACATCTTAGAAAAGAGTAACAACAAAACTGGCAGGTGAGTCAAGAACTGAACTTGAATAAAAACCTGGCAAGAAACATCCTTTGCTCTCACCAGTTCCTTCCTCCCTCTCCCCTCTTTCCCTGCAGCAGGGCCTGGTTTCTCCAGTAAATTTATTCATTGCCAGTGTTTGGTAACTTCCTTGCCTGCTGGGGTTTTGGACATCTTCCACAAAGGTACAAATACCTTTAAGAGCATCCACCCACGAAGCTGTCAACACGTTCAGTACAAATGCACCTCACATTCTCAGCTATGGACTGTGCTTTCTAGCCCTACAGTGTTCAGACTGTGTGACACTGCCTGTGACTCCAGCTTTCTAAATTATTCTTCCTGACAGACATTTTTCAAGAGCTTTTTTCGTGTCAGCATTCACCAGTGATGTGCTGTTGTAAATATTTCACTGTATTAAAAGCCTGCTAATAGTTTTCTTTTTATTTTCAGCATTTCCATCTCGCGCTGTTTTGATGAGATACTTGAAAGAAGATTGAAGAATTTCCGCTTAACCTCTGAACTTGGGTTTTAATTGGTGTCAGGTCAGATTCTGAATTTAAGTTAATTGTGCATTTCCTTTCTTTCCTTCTTCTCTTAGGTCTTCCTGACTTTCACTCGCGTGGAATAGTGTGATTTTTGCAAAAGATGTTCTATTGCTTTTCCCATCTATGCTCAGTACATTTCCAGAGTTAGCACAAAACCACAAAGAAAAATGACAAGAAATCAGAAAAATTGACTCAGACATCCCTCATTTCTTCTAATGTGTCTCAAAGTATCTCAAATGAGCTCAATCCATCTTGGAGAACTGGTCAGAATGTTGCATTTTTAAAATGTAAAGGTTATGAGATGGTGGTTTTTTAAAACATTTTCTATTAATATTTCTCATCTTTCAATAAAAAATAAAAGCCCAAGGAGGGTTGTTTGGAAAAATTAGGTTGTGCTGTTCTCCCTCAAGGTTGTGCCGTCCTCACACAATTTTTGTTGTTGCTACCAGAGAGCAGGAGTGAAAGAGTGGGCTCATCCACTGGGCAGTGCCACTGCCACCTGCTCTCTGTCCCCAGACCTGCCTCTCCATTCCCCAGACTGGTGCCAGAGGCAGCAAGAGTTATCAAGAGTTGTTGGGGTTCTCCTGGGAGCCTTTCCCCACCTGCCATGGAGTCCAACCAGGAGGCAGACTTTGATGATCCTTGTGGGTCCCTTCCAGCTCAGGATATTCTGTGATACTGCACATCTTTGCCTTGATAGAAGGGTAAAAGGAACTGATTTTAAAACCAACAACTGGTTTGGGGGAAGAGAATAAAATCCAGACAAGCTGAATTGTTTCAGTAAGCAGCTTTGGAAAACAAGATTTTGATGAATTATTTCCCCCATTCACCATTATTTTATTCCTCCTAGCCCATTTAGCCACTTACTTGCCAGCTTCTCCCTGCAAAAGCCAAGTCTGCTCCCAGCTGTGAATTTACACTTTTAAAATACTGCTTTAAAAGCCACTTGAATTCTCTAAATAAAAGAAAGAGGGGGACAGAGAGTCTGATAACCAAGCATGAGGAGAGTCTGTGGATCCAAAATACATAATCCTGAAGCAAAAGTAAACATCAGCACCAGAACTACCAGAGGGTGAGTTGATCCACGGTTTTCAGGAATCATTCACACGAGGAAGGTTAGCACAGCAGTTCATGCCAAGCAAAAGCCTTTTGACCTTGCCTGGGTGTGTCCGAGGGAACACAATAAGACGCTCTGACACCTGCCAGGTTCAGCAGAAAGAAGCAAAATGACTACGGTTTATTGACACTACATTATTTTTATACACATTTTAATACTTAAGTAAACATCGGCTCTATTTACATAACTGTGTGAGAAAAATCTGACTTCAAGGTTAAAAACAAAAAGCTTACAAAAAACAAAGCTTTAGCAAAAAACCCAGGGCAACACCTGGGTACTGCTCACTGCAGCCAGCAAGCCCATACACATCCTCCACTGACTGCAGAGGGGTTGCTGGTGGAATGGCTTGGCAGCAGGAATCTGTCCCGCAGGCTCTGCTGCTGCAGGAGTCCACAGCACTGTGTGGGAATATCTACTGTACGTATGGATAGATGGAATCCATGCAGCTTGGGTGGAAGCACTGTTTTGTTCTCCTAAATCGCTTCACTGCTGAAACACTGACAGTCTCTGTGAGTTTCAGCTGCATAAACAACATCTCTATGAGCTTCAAAGGCTAGGGGAAGAAGTCTATTTCTGCTTGGCACTCAAATGGCAGTTAGAACAAAGCAGGCAATCTCTTGTAATTCTGTCAGTGACATTATCTTCTGCATAAAGTTACATTCAGATTAGCTGGCATGGGGGAACTGCATGGATGTGGATAAGGAAATCCATTAATCTTATGTTTTTCTCTGTTGTGCTGGTTTTGGCTGGGGTAGAGTTAACTTTCTTCATGGTGCCTGGAATGTGGCTGTGTTTTGGATTTGTGCTGGACACAAATGGACGCAGTGGTGATAATGCAGGGATATTTTTGTTCTTGCTGAGCAGGGTTTGCACGGAGCCAAGGCATTTTCTGCTTTTCATACTGACCCACTGGCGAAGGGACTGGGGCTGCGTGGGAGGCTGGGAGGAGGCACAGCCAGAAGTGGTGATCCCAAGTGACCAAAGGGATATTCCAGACCATATGGCATCATGCACTCTATGTAAAGCTGGGGGCTAAAAGGAAGAAGGACACTTTTGGAATGACAGTGTTTGTCTTCCCAAGCAACTGCTATCTGTGATGGGGCCCTGCTCTCCTGGAGATGGCTGCACATTCGTCTGCCCATGGAAAGCAGTGAATTCCTTGTTTTTCTTTGTTTGAATGTGTGGCTTTCACTTTCCATATTAAACTGTTTTTATCTCAACTAAGAAGTTTTCCAGCTTTCACTATTCCAATTCTCTCATGATCTTGCTGGTAGGGGTTAAACCATGCCATCTCTTCCTCTTGCAAGATTCCTAAAAGCTGTCCAGCTCAGGAAGACAGGGAGTTTAATTGTGGCCTTGTAAAAGAAAATTAAAGAGATGTCAGTATGATGACTGTATCTGCTGAAACATGTAGGTACAATTAATGTTCAAGCTGTTTAAAGATGTGAAGTGTGTGTGGCTCACTTCATTGCTGGAGCAAACCCAGGTCACTCAAATTGAATAAATACTTGTTTTGCTCTATAGTAAGTATCTGACTTCAAGGACTTTTTGTCCCCTTGATCTGGGGTGGGGTTTTTTTTGTAATCTGTCTTTTCAGCTGCACTGGGTCTAACAAAGCAGTGTCCCACTGCCCATGGGATCCAGCTCTCAAGAGTTGGATCCTCCAGTAGGATCTTCAGCAAGTTGCAACAGCTGATATTGAATCTACGAGCTTTAGCCCTTTCTGAGCTCTCTGTGAAGACCCAACTAAAGGTCTCATCCTGGGACTTAATGAGGTACTCAGCTCTTGATGAAGGCAGTAACCTCCGTACAAGAAATAAGCACTATTTTTTTGTGGAGAAGACCCTGAGAGGGTAGGAGCAGATGACAGCCACAGGCAGTGATGATGATGCTGCTGCATTTGGCAGCAGACAGGCCAGGAGGTGGGATAACTTGAAGGGTCGTGGGTTTATTCCATTTTACGGTTTGATTAGTATACAGATGAAAAGTGCTATTTCCTGCAATTTGGCTTCCTGTTGTCATCCTTTCTTGATGTATTTTCTTTAGCATTGCCTTTGTGTCTCTTCAGTGTCAGGAGTGCAACTTGCTCCCACGGTCATTGTGATCTCCAGTGGTGCTGACAATCTGCTTCATTTCAGAAGGATTTATGATCCTCTGCTGCCAACCCTGCAAAAGCTCTCTTTGGGCTGCAAGTTGGGGTGGCCCAGGTGACCTCCAGTGTCCTTCCCAGCCCAAAGTATTCCATGAATCTATGAATAAGTTGTTTAGCTCCCAACCAAGCAGGTGAGAGGTGGATACGCACTTGAGTGGCTGAAAGGCCGCAGACGCTCCCAGGAAAGTGTGATGGATGATTTAATGAATCATTATGAGTGTGTGGGCTCTGCCTTCCAGTGGGTGAGATCTGTTTCACTCTAGCTTTGTCTCACATTATAAAGCAGGAAAAAAGTACTCTTCTGGAACTTTTTATTTATATTTCACAATAAAAGCTCTGACAGCTGGAATAAAGCTGTTCATGGATTTATCCTTTTCAAAAGTACAGACTCAAACTCACAGACAAGTAGAAACTGTGGTAAAAGAAATAGAAGACTTGGACTTACAAGGAAAATAAGTGATAAATCACAATGAAGTGGGAAGATGGTGGGCAGGTGGCATGGCTTTGGGCATCAAGGCTGAGAGCCATTTCCCCCATCCACTTTCTGCCTCAGCTGAGCACAGTTCAAGTTGAGTAGGAGGAAAGGCCGTGATGACACCATCACATTTCGAGAGAAAGAAGCAAGGGTGGCCTCCCACTAATCATGATTTTTCAGGATTCAGAGGACTAGACAGTCCTCGTGACAAGTTGTTACACCAGGGCAAGTAATTTCTAAAGGCTGATAGAGCTCTTGCCTGTGTTTCTGGGGCCAAAGGAAGGTTGAAGTGCTCATGAGATGTAGCTTCAAGCAAGATATCGTTTGCTTGTGCTTTTGGAGCCTGGCTCTTTGTGTCCATCTGTCTTTCTTTCCCATAAGCGACTGTGAGCTTCGGCTTGGCTACAGAGCGGAGATGGTTGCAGAGGCCTTTCAGATACCAAAGAAAGTCTGAAGAAGGAAAAATGTTGTTACAGGTCATATGTGCTGGAAATGCTATGGAGGAAGGAACTGAATCACAGAGGAAGAAGTGGTATGTGCTGTGTGTGTTTTAAAGTACTTCTCCAGTAAGAGAAAAGAAAGCAAAAGGTTAAGAACCAGGCACAAGGCTTGTGAGCTCTCTTCTCTCCTGTGCTACTGTTATCCTGTGTCAGACCATAATATTATGGATATTAGGGTGTTATACAATGGGCAAAATTAACTGGTGGCATAGGTAATGAAGATAAACAAGGGCAAAGAAAATGTCACCTGGAGATCAACTCCCGTGCTATTGCTGGTATTATACATCTTTCCAGATTCTCTTTTTAACTCTTCAATGCTGAAAATGTTTGATTTTTTTTCACTTGCTGAAAATGTTTGATTTTTTTTCACTTACTGAAAGTTAAACTCCCTCTCTAATTCTAACACGTTAAAGAATTAAAATCTTATCAAAGATGTTCTACGAGAAGCCCTTTTTCTATTTCATTTGTTGTTTCAAGATTTATGCACATTAGTTTCAGCAGAATGCTGTGATATAACAGTTAAATTGTAGCAAATAACTATGTCACAAAACTACTCAAAAGATTGTCAGTCTTTCTCTCAACCCCAATTCTTGCATGTCAGAAAATCCCTCTGTCCTTGACTCACTTTCTGCTAGGAGTTTCCCCAGCCATCTCTTCTGGGAATGGTGCCAGCATAGCTGGAGGGCAGCTGGGATGGCACACGTGCTGGAGCGCAGCAGAGGTGCTGCGCTGGCTGATCTCCACGGGCGATGCCCTTCTAACATTTTTATCATTAAACGCTTACACTAAGCCACTGTAATAAATGCGTGGCAAGATTCCCACCAGCCTGTCTGCAGATGAACGATCTGATTACTGAAAAAAGTTCATTAGATGATTAGTGCCCGCAGTAAAAGGCTGTCTTAGTGACTAGCTAAAGGGAGATTGCAAACCTCGCAGCACTCAGGCAGGAGGAGCCCATGCTACTGTTCTGACATCGTGCATTGTAGGGGCTTGATGATCCCAAACCACATCTGGCATCACAGCCTCATAAAGCAGCTCATCTCATCCTTCCTTGGTGATTTAAGACAGAATTCAGAGGTGAATGTCTCAGCTCCAGGCAAGGCAAGGCAGTGACTCAGCAAGGGGACCAGATTACCTCCACTGCATTGATTATGTGGCTGGAAATCCAGAACGAGGGAGAACATTATTTCATCAAATGGCTATCAGAGTTTTGCTTGTTCATAGTCTATTTCTGCGCTGAATGCTAAAAGCATTGGGTTTCTTGTTTGTCTAATTATTAAGCTCTTGAAAAAGATGCAGTTTCTCCTAAGCCAGTGCAGGGTGCCTGAAAAAATGAGATGGCTTTAAGGAAGGAAAAGCCAAGTGCAGTGAAGATGAATGTTTATAACAGATTATTTCACTAATCATAACAAGGCCCTTACATGCACCAAGGCTAGGCTTGATTCATTAACTTCCATTGTTATTGATGAAAGACTTTAATTTTTTTCCTAATCTCAAACACACTTATTAATTCTTAAATCAAATATACATTACAACTGAAAATGCATGTTCTGAGACCAATTAAACTAAAGTACAGTGTGTATTTCTCATTCTAGCAAACAAATACAAGAAGACCTTTGTGAATATTTTTCCTTGTAGGAGTCTGTGTTTCACTGTTGTTCTACTGTAATGATTATTTTGACACTGCTTTTTGAGACGTTTGGGTGTAATTACTTGCTTGTCTCTGGATAAATATGGTTTATTTTTAAAAAGATTTCTCCTTGGTGGTTTGTTGTTTTGTTTTTTTTTTTTTTTTTTCTTGAAGAAGAAGAATCTGAGAACTGTAAAACAGCTATTTCTTCTGCATTTAGACTTTCCATTTTTCTCTTTGGAAAAATTGAGAAAAATGAAGGAGAGAAGATTCATTTAAAAATCAAATTTGAAGCCAATGAGCCCAGTGGATTTTCCTAAGCATTTTTTCCTTATTTTTTTAATGAAAACTTTACATTTTTAGTGTTATTTTAGTAAAATTAACCATATTGATCCAGTCTTAAAAATCAGATGTCATCCAAGAAAAGGGGTATTGATAAAAAACCCTTTTTCCCCCAGGTCCTTTACTAAAATATGGACATCATAGATATTCAAAATATTAACTACAAAATACTTTTTCTGTCTTGTACAGCATTCTCAAACCCAGAAATGCTATCCTATCATAAAAAAAGATCCTAATTAATGGTTATGTTACATTCAGGTTTGATTGCAAATTGCACTAGGGAGTACATCTGATGATATTTCCGGATCCATTTCGATGACTCAAGAGGTCTGGAAAAGATTTGAAAGAAACAGGTGGTCTTCTAAATGCTTCTTTTGTTCATCTCATTATTACTTAAAAATCCCTTTATATGGAGTCAATTGAATTGACCAAATGCCCAGATACATTTTATTGCTGTTGTGATGGGTATTGTTATTATTAACATTGTTAATAATAAAAATAATAAGATGGGAAATATCAACAGTAATAACGGCATCAACAAGGCAACTATACAAATATTATGGCTGTCTCCTCCTGACTATCTTTCTGCCAGAAAACCTGGCTTGAAATAAAAACCTCTGAGATATCAAACTTAGATAAAATAGTTACGGGAACAAGGTAAATTACTTATCACAGCAAAGTAAAGCAATGCTAAATTATATGGTAAATTTTTAATGAATGGCATTTTCAAATAAAGATTTTTTCCTCATAGACAATATTCTTTGGAACAAAACTTTAAATCAATTAACTAAAAATTTAGATTTACTTCTGGAAAAATACCTTTTGCTGAAAGCTAATAATTTTTTGCATAAACAGGTTGAATTTTTCAAAAATTCTCTCCTAAATTCTCTCTAAAGAAGTTGAACGTTCTAAAAAATTAAGTGTTTTGTTTAAATTAACAGACCATTTTATACCTTCAGATTCTATGATTTTGTAGTGCAGGATATAAATCAAAGTTGGAGTTAATTTTTTTTGTCCTTTCTAAGGAAGGACTTAGTTTAGTCTTCACTACTGTCCATTCAGCCTTTCATTTCACTGGGGTACATTTCTTTTCTTAATTGCTTTTAGGAATGGAAATATTCCAAATCATGGCATCATCATGAAATTAATGATCAGATTTCCATCCAGCTCTACTTTGGGACTTGCAATACAACTTCTTATACCAGGAATCACACTAAATAATCTGTACAGAGAAAATCCAACAATGTACCTGTAGGCATTTTGTACAATCAAGGGGAAAGAGCTGCTGATTTGCAATTAAAGGGGCTTTTATAAATACCTAAAATTAGGCAATACCTTAAGTATAAAGTTTCATAAATGCTTATTTGATGACTTGCCCATGAATTGTTCAGCTGCTGTTTATAATCAACATCAGACATTTAAGAAAGTAACCAGCACAGTGGGGTTTTTATACCAGATTTGCTCTTTTTGATATGTTCCCAAGAGAAACATCAAGGAACTTTCATAAAGACTAACATTTAACAACATTCATTGCAAAGGATATGTTAATTAAAATTCTTTTTAGACAGAAACTATCTCCAAAAGGTGCAAATTTTAAGGACAACTGCCATCAGTGGAGCAAGTCCTGTTGGTCTCCATTTAACAAATATTCACTACTGAAGTGATTTGGTATCCTTGACAATTTCCAGTTACATAAACAAGTCCTACAGAAACATTAATCATGCTTAAGTTAGCGTAAAACATGTGTGTGCTTTTGAATTTCTTTAGTGGTTAAAACATAGGTCCAGACTTAGAATCTTTACTCAACAGTAATTGAAAAACAGTGCTTTAACTTGTTAAATTATCAGAACTAACCAAGCCCACAGAGAGGAATCACATTACTTCTCCGAGTTTACTCATTCCAGAGAAAGTTCTGACGCTTGTAGCAATTCAGATGTAGAAGAGCAAAAAAGTATTTGCTGAATCTTTATAATGCCTGTCTCGTAAATGACAGCAGGGCATCCACACAGAGTATTGCCTGCATGCTGACAGCTTTTTGTAACTCAAAGCCATTGAAAGCAATAGTGTAGTTATTCAATTATTACAATTTCTGTAGAAAGAGGAGGAGCTTTGCAGTATATACGACATCCTATTTCTTTCTCAAGCATTCCGTATCTATCTGAGATCATAAAAAATCAGCAATGGAGAGTATTCTGTCTTGACAACTTAGGTGCTTTACAATGCACTCTCTGAAGACATATAAGGTCTGTAAAAAGGATTGTACTGACCCTTGCCTGCTGGCTATGAACCAGTCAGACTGACAGATCACCTGAAGACATTTGCAAATGTTCACTCTTCTCCCAATGGTGAGAAATAAAGCTTACATAAGTAGAGTGAGAATGTGTCTTATTGCTGTTCTCTTACTGAGATTCTCATACACAGCTAAAATTTGGAGAAGAAAAAGAGAAAACAAAAGCAAAACCAAAGAGAAATAGGTCTGGTATGTGTTTCAAGCTACGGATTTGTTCAGAATGAAGAGGATAGCTGAAGTGCAGAGCAACATTAAAGTAGAGCAGGGTAGAGTGGGAGTCAACTAGAGGGAGAGCACACCTTCCTTTTCTTCAGGATTAGCTGCTGCAGGTGAAGTTCCAGTATGGGACTAGTGTGAGAAGGATCTGTGTTCTGTGAATAAAAACCTCCAGCACCTCTTACAGGAGACAATTCTTACAGGTAGTCAGAGGCACTGTACAAAGAGGGAAGGACTGTTTCCACAATGAAAACACTGTGGTCTTAGGATGTAACGATGAATTTTCCTCCACTTTGAAAAAACCCTATGTGCTAGAAATCTGCTGAGATAATGGAAGGACTTTTCATGCTGCCCTAAGGAGGAGAAACCCAGTCAGGAAGACCTTACCTGTCTTAGTCTTGGTGTTCTCATTACATATCATAAAAAGAAATTTTAAAGGCTCTTTTTTAAGTGACTCTCACTCTGAATCACCAACTGCAGAGTAATTGCATCTCCCAGATTTGATTCCAGGTGGGTGGACCGGAGTTCATTCAATTCCTCAGTTCCTGGGGAACTTTACAGGGAAGGAGTTCCTTCTCCATCTGAATGTGGATAGTAGGATCAGAATAAATGCAAAGTTTATCACTGTGTTTTATATTAATACTTGTAATTAATGAGCAGAATAAGCATGCACAAATGCCTCTGTAGATGTACACATAATGCATAAGTGAATTAAAGAACATAATTTATCTTCAGTTTGCCTTTTTGCTCTCATCTGGAATACTGACTATCTGTAATTGTGGTAAGTGAAAATGCTCTGAATACTACATTGTATAAGAACCAGTAGTGATCTATCCTAATTCTCTTCTGCCAGCTAAAAACCTAATTTTAAATGAAAAGTTCTCCCATGACTCTTTGAAGTAACTGCAATTACGTCCATTTGGGCCAAGACTAAATTTAGCCCCTGAAATTCAATAAACTCTACTGGCACAAGAAACTAACTCCCAGAATCCTGTGAATCTAGAGGCATCAATGTCTCAACTCAAACTTAGATCAAAGTGTTTGACTGAAATGCACTCCACAGGACTAATCCCATTTACCTCATTTATATTAAGCTCTTCCTTTGTTTTGAGCAAAGTCAAACCTAATAGGTCAGATGGTGGACATTGTGTTGCAGTTCTGATACCTGGACTGCAACAGGATTAAATATCCTGAGGCGCAGGAGGAAGGATGTCAATCAGTGACAGAGCAGTCAGAGTCAGGGGACAGAGCATTTTCACGTCAGATAGCCAATGAATTCCACAAAGTCATGTCCATCTTCCAGATCTTTTCAGAGACCATAGGAATGATAATCTTAGTGCTTTTCAACCCAGGAGAAAAAATAGCTCCCAAGTATTTCCACCCATCCTTTCTGTCACAGCTTAGGGAGCAGATTCTCAGTCAGTATAGGCTCAAAAATATCTACCAGCACTGAAGCTGGACCCATCACAGGAAGCTGAGAACTGTCTCCAATGCTCATCTGTAATTCTGCATTAGCTTTCTCTTTTGACTTTATAACAGGGCTTACCTTTTTATTTCTTGGCCTCTGATCAAACACTAGCTAATTACCAAACAAGCACAGAATTCGCATGATTTGTAGATAGCATTTCATCAGAGAGCAAAAAAGCTGCATTTTGAAAAGATAAGACAATAAAGATATTTCAACAAGAAGTCAAACAGCAGGATTCCAACAGGGAGTGCTGAAAGACCCCAGATCATCACACTGGAATGTGTCTTTGGCTTCATGAGAAGTGATAACTTCAGCTTGGAGGATAACATCAGCTCTGTTTCATTGAACACAGGAGGCACCTGATCTCAGCTACCAGTCTTATCAAAAGGAATAAACACATCTCTAGACCAATGCAGGAGTGTGACACATGAAGCATTTCACACACTGTTTTGTGTTCTTTTATATCTTTTATCTCCCTTTTCTGAAGACATGTCATCAAGAGAAAGCATGTTGGAACTGCACATGTGAAATACCAGCTTTGCCTTTCAAAACTGCTTCCAGGATCTCAGCAAAACTGCTTCCAAGGACTAGTACACTCATATGAGGAACTGACCTTGTCTTCAGACATCTGATTTCTGGCTTGTAAAGGGAAAAAGTAGAAAGAGAAAACTAGATTTCTACCTACTTTTTTCCCTTCTTGATCTCTAATTTCAGGGGTTGATTTTTTTTTTTTTTTTAAATAAGAGCTATAAGCCCAAATATGTGGTTCTCACACCCTGCAGGACCATAAGGTTTTCAGGTTCCCACCAGCTGCCCTTGAACACCCAGTTTTTCTGAGAGGGTGCTCTGTTAACAGCAGCCCAAGGGGCACTAACAGGTCTCCTTTCCATCTACCTCTTTTTGACAAATATGTCAGGGCTAGATTTTGTTAAGGCATTTAAAGTTGTGCAGGCTTTGTGTTGCAGCCTGTTGAAATATTTCCACTGACTTCTTCAGTCACAGGAACTCCACCAGTACCCTCCGTTCTGAATGGCAGTGGCCAGCTTCACTATGGCTTGTATATTTTATTCCCAGTCAAGTGTTTGCATACCAGACTGATGTCTTCACTTCTAGCTTTCCCCCCTCCACTTGTACCTTAGCCTTGTCCAGCTGACCTGTGGAGCAGCCAGCTTTCCCAGAGGCCAGGTACAGTGGTGCGAATCAGCTCCCAAGTCAGGCATGCAGCTCACCTCGAGTCAGTTTGGAGGACGAGAGCAACACCACACACTGCATTTCTGTAGGAAAGGACCTGGTATCTGGGAAGAAGGAAGCCTGTGAGACTTTCCCATAGGAACTATCTCAGAGACCCCATGTGAACCTGCACGTCCCAGCAACTAGTGAGATTGATTTACACGATGTCAGTGCTACACCAAGGGCACCGCTAATGCTACATAGTTCAGATTTCAAACTGCTTTCAGATGCTTGAACCCTTTTCTGACTGCATTTGAGGATGTTTTGACTGGGGACAAATCAAGGAAAGCCACCAAATGCATGACTGTAAACAACACTGTAGAGTTTTCTTGATCAGAGGTCTTCCCTTAGTTGGTCTGAGCTTTAACATTCACTGCCCTCCTCAGCTGTGGAGCAAATCAGTGCATCTGCTGAGGGGCAATTCCTCTGGAAAGGACAGCTATAATTTAGAGCAGCTGGTTTCATAAGCAATTACTCTGCTTGAAAGAAAACCATAGTAAAGCACAATTTATGTATGCTGTAATAAAGATAAGAATTTCTCAAACACCCATAATTTCTAACACTGTATGCTGGCTAATTACTCTTACAGAAACATAAGATTGCTTCTCAAGCTCCAGAGAGCAGTTTAATCAAATGTGCTAAAATATAAAGAAAATATTTATTGCAAAAAAGACAAAAATTATTATCAAGGCATTAGTGCCACTGTTTATCAAGGCTGATTAAGAGGTGTTTTGTGGCATGCATCTTCACTGGCAAGTGTCTCTGTGTTTCAATTCAGAGGAGACACGAAAGTGCTATTCCTGAACATAATCAGGAATCGATTCTCCCTGACACCACCAAGCAATTACAGCACCATTAAGTTCCATTAAGGTGGAGACACTGCCAAATATAGACTCAGCAATTAAAACACTAACAGAAAGTGTGCGATCCCCATACTTTCTTATCTTTTGCGTGTCAAAAGAAGACTTGTCAGACCAAATCAGAACTGAGAATTTTGACTGAAACTTGCACGAATCAGAAGTTCACAAAGTTTACCTACATTGTAACAGAGATATAAGCCCTGAATTAAATGAAAAAGTCACAGTGACCTGCATTGTCCTTCACTTGAAAAGATGTCTGGGAATCACATAGTAATTTATTTTAACATGATCCACAGTTGTTGTTTTTAGGTTATACAGCTAGTAAAAGATGTACAATTTAACTTCACTTTCATTTTTACATGTTGAAACTGTTCAAAGAATGGTTTTCCCTGAGGGAGAAAAAGCCCCCAAGTAATCAGTGATCAGTGTAATATAATTCAGTCTGGGAAATACAATAACTAGCAGGAAAAGTGCCTGAAAGCAATTTAGGAAACATCTAAAATCTTGGGAGGGCACTGTATGGTCAGATTCTGAAGTTAATGGATAGATCCTTAAACCCTAACCAATTATATCTGGAACTTATTTCTGTCTGATGGCGTCTTTTGCTGGACAGCCGTGTTTCTGCTCCTTACAGAGTGCACTCAGAAACACAGCACATCACGGCACAAACGGTGCCATGTCATCTCTTCCTTCCTAGTACAGCTGGTGCTGTATGCCCACTTGCACCTGTGTTATGCTGTTGCCCTGGTTTTTGCTAAGCCTTCTGTTTTTAACCTTGGAGTCAGATTCTTTCACACAGTTTCATGTAAATAATAGCCAGTGTTTACTTAACGGTATTTTCTGTTTTTCATTCCTTTTGTAATAAGAGAACTTTGATGAGCATCTTTTTTCTCCAGTGGGATTGAGAAGGAAGTGACATGCTCTCCAATCCCTTGTGGAGTTGGGACGTGTATGAAAATGTAAAATATGTCAATAATAAAGATTATCCCCCTCCTTTCTGCTGAACCTGGCAGGTGTGAGAGGCTCTTTATTGTGTCTTCTCAGACACACCATGCTGTTACCATGCATCAGCCAGCTGGTTCCCAGTGCACCCAAACACTCCCTAAGAAGCTATTCTGAACAGTACAACAAAAACCCCAGCTTTGTTATCTTTAGACCACAAATGCAAGTAGTACATGATGTATGATTACCTTTTCCAGAGCTCCATCTGATTTTCATATTGAAAATAAAGCACTTCCATGAGTTGATCTTGCATGTGCAAGAGGAGTACTTTTCAGTTCAAGCTGCCCATGTCAGTGCCCTCCATACCCTGAGACAGGAAAAGATCTTGCCCTTGACCACCCTTGAGGGCTACCTGGGTCTCAAATGAGAAGGGGACTTCATCAGAGAGAGTCCTTGCACCACCCCACCATGGGCAGTATCAAGCACTGCTTTTCTCAAAGCTACCCACCACTATGGGGTCCTTGGCCTTTTCCCAGATGGGGTGAAGGTCGGCTCCCCATGGGTTCCCTATACTTTAGATTGGCACTGCAGGCTGAAAAAAACGTAAGTTTTCTTTTGTGCTCTCTGTGCTTTCCCTGCTTCAATTTTTTTAAACTTGTTTCTTGTAATTGTTTTGTTCTGTTTCTGCTGCAGCAAATACATACTTCTGGACTGCAGCTCTGGGAGAGATTCAACCCAGCAGGTTGGTATTAGCTAATATCATTGGATACATCTCAAAGGAGGAAAAGTAGAGTTACTGCTACCAGGGGTAGAGCCTGAATCTTCCTGTTCACTTTAATTTGACTTCAAGAGAAGCCAAACTACTTCCTGCAGCCTGCACCAGGCAACCATATATCCTTGGTTTATATGCACATTTCTACGTGTTCCAGCATTACCAGAACCCAGGGGCAAGGGGAAGGGGAGGATCTACGCTTACTCAAGAAAATGATCTAGAACCTCTCCTCTCCTGAGCATCTAGAAAGGCTTGCTCTGTACCCAAGGGGTTCTGCTGTAGTAAAACTTACCCTGATGCTTGCTGAAGAGTACCTAAATGCCTGGACTCTCACAAGTCACAGTTTCTAAGGGTTAAGACACAACTGCTTTTTCCCATGCTGCCACTGTCAGGGAATGGCACGGGCAGCAGCAGGTTAATGGTGTCAGCAGTAGGCACCAAGTGCACCTGGGGTGAAGCAGAAGATCCATTGGTGGTGTGGCAACAGAGGATAGTAAGGATGGTTTGATTTTAATAGGCAAATACAGGCTGGCTAATGGCCCCTTCCTAATGAAAGTGCTCTGCTTTTGAGCCAAATCACTAATCTCAGTCCATTACTCTTATCAGTCTGTAGATGCTGGCAACAATAGAGTTCTTTTTACTTTGTATTAAGAATGACAACAGTGCCATGGAAATGACCTGGTAAATGATCTGTTCAGTCAATAATTTTATTTCAAGCACTGAAAAAGAAAAATGGCACCAGAAAATCCTCAGATACTGAAATACTTTCTGTGACACTAAAAAATGTATATAACTTGCATTAATGGAATTAGACAAGACAAACATTCAAATTATCCTGGGATTACAATTTCCTTCAAGAGCACTACTCTCTGAACGCCAAGGATCTTCCGAGCTTAGATGCACTACAGCGCTAAAACAACCTTCCCTACCTTAGCTGTGCTGCCTTTTTTCCTCACTGTACTTCAAGACTGGAAGATTTAAAATAGACTGGAACAACCACAAACCTCACGCTGAGTCTTTTGTAACTCTCTCATTCCTCCCTCGTCTCTCCCAATGCTGACAGGCATGCTACCATGACTCCTTCTTGTGCAGTTGCCATATTGCGTCATCCTAAATTTACCAAACACATTGCCCTGTTAAACAAACAGGTAGGATTTGTATATGTTGTACTGGAAATAAAAAGGGGCTAACTATAAATTTATTAAAGTATTTGAATCGTTCTTGTAGGTGTATAATGAGAAAAAAATAGAATAAAATAAAAAGCATACAAGGATGAAATGTTATGGTTTAAAACCCACAGAAATAAGCTTAAATGCACTGGGTATAAAAATATTAATAATCCTTTGACTGTATCTAGTTTCAAATTAGGGATGCTAAATCTTAATTTCAAGTTTTGAATCAATGCAACATTTAAATATTCATATTTAAATATTGGAAACATTTCTTAATCCACTCTTTACATGGATATAATGTGAGAATATGGATTTCACCATGAATTTAATGACTTTATTAAGCTGTCAGCAGAATACCTTTATTGCAGAGAATCTTTATTTCCATACTCAGTAGTGAAGATCAATCTTCCCAGCAAGCAATTTATGCAAATTGACTTCAATGAGAACTCTTCTCTGCTTTACTAAAAACATAGACTCAGATTCTTTATATCCTATAGTGCTGACTGTTTATCTTCTTGTAGTTCTTCAGTAGTTTTAATCAAAATTAGAATTAAAACATCTATTTAGGACACCCACTTTGCTGTTTGAAAAGTTGATTTCTTGTTTCTGAGTGTGATGCAAGAGAGAAGAGAGAAATGAATAGAGTTTTTATATTCAATAACAGTTTGTGTGCATCTGGCTGTCCACCACTTATAATTGAAATTCAGAAGAAATTAAGTTCTCAGACTGCCATTCTAATCACATCCTCTCATTGCATTATGAGATGATTGCATATTTCACTTGAAGGAAGAGTAGTAAATATGGGAATTTGGGACCAGAGACTAGGAAAAAATATAATAAAAACTGTAGGAGATATCAGTGATAGTTTTATCAAATGATGAGGTTCTTTCCTCTTCATCTGTTGTGTTCTAAAGACATTTAAAAAGTGAGTCACCGTTATGTAGTTTTACAAATACTCTGAAATCTGATGTTTAGCTGATGTCACAGACCTCTGAAATATTATCCTTAAAATGGGTATAATTTTTCTGCTGATGTATGGATCAAAGCATGAGGAGAGGATCATAAAATCATTTAGGTTGAAAAAGACCCTTAAGATCATCAAGTTTAACCATAAACCTAACACTGTCACAGATTGAGAAAACCTCTATCCTAGAGACCAGCAGATGGTGGGCAGAGAATCTGCAAGAAAATGGGCAGAATCCTGTGTCCCATTGTTTCCTGGAATAAAAACACAAAACTTTCCTAATGGTATTAATAGTGATAATATAAAAAGCAACACTTTAATGAAAACTTTCAGGTGCACAAATGTAGCTCCGTGCACACACGATGCAGGATTTCTACAATTTTTAGAAGGTTAATAAATTAGTATATCTAGCAGGTACATCCAGTAGGAGATGATTTGCCCTTGGGTGAGCCCCTTGGAGTTGGTCCAGGGGCTTCCTTGCCCTATTTCTTGTTATGTCTCTTAAGTTCTCGTGGAAAACAAGATGACATTGTCAAACCTCCACTCTTGAAAATGAGACTAAACAGAACTTCAAAAATGTGTTAGGAAGGGTTAGCTTATTGTTCTAAAATGTGAGAGAAAGGGCAGGAAAAGTGTTAGAAGCTATATAACTATGTACTAACAGTCTGCAGAATTATGAAATATATATATAAAAGCAAAAAGCTTTAGACATCACTATAACTGACAATAATTGGAAGAAGTAGGACCTGCATAAATTGTAAGGACATAGTATGAGTTCAGTAAAACAAAAAATCATGTAGGCCCTTTCCCACTTTAATATTCTTTGTTGACTCTTAGAGCCTTTGGCGTATTCTCCTTATATTACATGTCTTAGAGGATTTTTTATTGCCAATGGCTCCTAAATAAAAGTCTTTTATGAACATAAGACTTGTCTACATGTTCTAGCACATGAGCCATTTTTGAAACTGCATTGCTAAGAGAGAAGGTCCTTACTTGAAAATAGTATTACAGGAGGGGGTCATAGATACAGCTAATCCTATGGCTGTGATCACAAACCAGAGGGAATATTGTTTCAATGTGATACATCATTGCAAATGGCTTAAAATATATTATTTCCCATTATTACCTAGCAGCAGTGAATGCAGCAGTCAACAGTTTAAAATGTATCCCCCAAGCATGCCCATGCCTACCAGGCAGGTGTGGGATTTCTCTCTGCCACAGGATAGGCGGTTGACGTAATTTGTCACACAAGCTCTCTTTATAGTCAAGGCAGAAATGGGCATGTTGAGAGCCAACTCCTCCCACCCTGACAATTATCTTAGATTAGACACTGCGCTTATAGATTGTTAAAGTTAAGGGAAATTTTCCCACCTCTTAAAAATGGCCTGATTTTTGAAACTCCTCTCAAGAGCAGAGATTGTAATTTACTTCAAAATCTCAGCACGGGTATAAGTTTCCAGTTTTTGACTCCAATATTTAGAAATGTTGGCAAAGCCAAAATTGAATAAAACATTTCATGTCACAGGCATGAAAGTTCTAAATCAAAAGCGTGATGGCGTTCCTTTGGGTTGATGATGTGAATTGACAGTACTACTGGAAGAGATTAGGCAGGGGACTGCCTGTATCGAAAAGCCACACTGGTGGTCCTTTGCTGAGGCCTCTTGCAGGCAGTTTGAGCTCTATCCAAAACCAGAATAAGTAATTTACTCCAGTTTTAGCTACAGTGGTCGGTGTAGGTTGTTGCATATTTGTCACAAAAGCAGCTTCTTCAAAACAACACCACGCTGGCTAGACACAGGGAGTCGTGACTTGGGCATGCTCCACCATGTGGGATAAAGTTACGTGGTGGGAAGCATGTGGCCATCTTAAAATCATACGGGTCCTTCCAAAACTAAGTAAAATACCAGACACCCAGGAGCCACATTACTCACTGTATTTGCACTGTGCTCTTACTACTCTCACCTGAGGATTCAAAAAGCCTCCGTGCTTTCCAGTAAGAGTGCAAACAACCAGCAGCCACCAAGAAAGACTGGGATGACCTTTTATAACTCATGGTTGTCTCAGCTACTAGTGACTATTTTGCCTGGTTTTTTATCACTTTCATTGGTAGGCCAAAAAAAAAGAAACAGAAGAAAAAGTCATCATGTTCTCAATATGAATCATCCTTCCCACTAAACTGTCTCCTTGAGTGGCAGTCGAGTTTGTTAGTCATCCATCGTTTCAAAATTGTGGGTGGCAATTATCCAGCATTTCCTCTAGGTGTCAAGTCACACGGATAATCCCCTGGGGTGTGTCATTACACCCACTGGAACTGCTGAGGTTTTGATGTCCCCATCCTTCCAAAGCAGAGGGTGTATTCTCCTTCCAGGCTGCACTGCAAAGTTTTGCTATTTTTCTGCAGATTTTACTGACAGGGGCCTGCTACTTCCACAATGTGTTACAGGCTCTGTCAAGTAAGTCCGAGCTGGTAACTTCATCACTGGCCTTCTTCTTCAAAGTTGAGGGGAAAACACGCATCTTGAACGGAAAGTGAGATGCTCAGCCATACTTGTATAAACAGAAGTCAAATAACAGAAAACTAAGGTGTCAAATGCAATTCATGTTCATTGTTTTAGTTCATGCAAGTGGCTACTTTGATTTTAGCCTCAGCAATCTCTCAAGCACAGCTAGCTCAGCCTCTGTCTCTGCAGAGAGAAATGTGAGATTGGAAAGGTCTTAGGTGGAAGCAGTGTGGATTTGGGAAGGGGACTTTAGAGGGAAATGCAGCCCAGGTGGCTTGCCAGTGATAAAGCAGCAGCCCTTTCTGGGGAACAGAGTGGTGTCTCCATAGGGGTCAAGGTCAGGGCCCCCTTTTGGGGTCCTGCACCACTCTGTGGGGTGTATTTTGGTCTGCATTGTTGTACACGGGACTTGGTGAGCCTAGACTCACACTTAGGGACAAAAATCAGGCACAATAGATGCCACTGTCTGAGGTGGTCTGATGTTATGTAATTTCATCTCCTTGCTGTTGGAGACCCCAGTGCTCCTGGGTTTGGAGGTGCTTTGCACCCACCCCTTCCTAGGCTGGGCCCTCCAAACTGAGAGGGGCCATCACTGGCTCTAACCAACAGTTGCCTTCCTGGATTATTTCACCTGATCAAATCTGACTGGGATAGTTAGGTTTAAAATCATCATGCTTTCCACCTCTGTAAAGACATCTCAAAACATGAGCCTTAGTCTGTGTATATAACTGCCACGAAGAACCAAAAATCAAGTATCTGAGTGATGTGTTCAGATTGCTATAAGCCCTTCAGGTCCCATAGGAGTCTTCTTCCCACCGTGGTTGGTAGAGTTGGAATCACTTTTTCATTGTATTAATGGAAATCTGCAGCAAACTCAGCAGAACTAATTTCTCTGACTGGCAGAGCAGCAAGTACATATCTATGGGGTTAGTTCTGGCATTTTCTGCTTGTAGAAATAAGGAATTTCAATAGTTCATTATTCCTTGACAGTATTGTGCACATTAAATTCTGTAATGATACTACATAATGGTTGGCCATTTTTTCTGTTGTCTACATGAGGATAATTTTTATTCCAATTCAGTTAATCTGGGTTTTAGGAGATGCATTTGAATAGACACAAGGTGAAAGACTGCCATGCAGTATTATGTCAGGCTGACTACTTGAGAAGCAGCACAAAATCACTGGTACATGCTGCATGAGAGCCTGGATGAATATCAGCCAAAGGTGGCTGGATGTACCTGCTAGATAAAGCTTAATATGGTTGAGATGCAAAAAATTCCGTGGTAACAATGACAAGTAACTATATGATCATTACTTTTTATTTTTGTCGTCATTTCCTTGTATTTTTATCCTTATTTCCTCTTATTTGCAAATAAATTCTTGCTAATACAACTCAGTATAGTACTTGTCTCTACAGTGAAGTTCCCATTCATTGAGAGGCATCAAGACTGGAGGTCCTTTTCAGAATAAATCCATCAAATAAGGAAAGCAAAAGAAAGAGCAAAAAATGCCTGATGTTTTGATGAGTCATCCTCTGTCTGATTTTGAATTAAATTTTGGTCATGTGAACTGAAAATTATAATTCAATAACTACTATTATTTTAAAAGGTTATTTTTATTGTAAAAATAGAATGAGGAATCAAAAGGAAAAACGGAACACAAAAACCATCAAACTCAAAAGAGGCCTGGTAAAATAAAAAATAGAGAGTTGAAACGAACAAGACAGAGGAAACAGAAGACAAAACCATAATATATCACAAAAAAGTGTGTTGACATTCATATTGACTTCAGAGGGCTAAGAAAGAATCTCAGCTCAGCAATCACTGGGTTACTCACTCTCTTGATACTGTTAAGCGTGCTCTGACTCCCAGAGCTGGGTGGTCTCACCCACCATGCTTGGTTAACTTGTGGAACCCCCAGCCACAGAGATTCTGGATACTAAGTGTTGGCTGGTACTGAAGCACCAACCAGAGAAGTTAGTTGAAGAGAAATCTGGGGACTTCTCTTAAATACAAAACAGGAAGTTATTGAGCAGCCAGCTGTTGGAAATTAGTAGTCTGAGGAAACAGATATACTTCAGTATACAGTAAAAGTATTGCAAAACTGTTATGCTGTTGTACTGCTCTCTGCACATCCTTTTTGGCTGATGTTCAATTCTGGATTAACTAAACCTTCACTCTATTATCACAGATGCTCTTTATGTTCATATTTCATAGAATCGTGGTATCAGAGGATCATAAAATATGCTGAGTTGGAAGGGATGCACAAGGACCATGAAGACCAACTCCTGGCCCTGGACAGGTCCAAGAGTCACACCAAGTGCCTGAGAGCATTGTCCAGATGCTTCTTGAACTCTGTCAAACTTGGTGCTGTGACCACATCCCTGGGGAGCCTGTTCCAAGTGAAGCCTGTCCCTTTGGTGAAGAACCTTTTCCTGATACACAACCTAAACTTACCCTAACTCAGCCTCATGCCATTTCCTCAAATCATGTCACTGGTCACCACAGAGAAGAGGTCAGTGTCCGCCCCTCTGCTTCCCCTCATAAGGAAGTTGTAGACTGCAAGGAGGTTTCCCCCCAGTCTCCTCTTCTCCAGGCTGAATGAACTAATTGACCTCAGCTGCTCCTCCTAAGGCTCCCCCTCCATGTTTGGCAAAGTTTGGACAACATGCTGTGTACCTAGAGGAAAGGAAGATCAAGATTTGTTGGATTTTCTTGCTGTTCCAGATCACTGCAAACTTTATCAATGTCATCCTAAGAAGTTTAAGTCAAAGCAGTGCTAGCTCCAGAAGATTTCTAAGAGATATATCTAGTGGAGTTTTGCATATTTCCAAGGATGGAGAGATTCACCCAACCTTACTACAGGGAAAAAGGAGGGGGTTTAGGTTTAAATGGAATTTCCAGTATTTCAGTATGTTCCCTTTACTTCTTGGCCTATCACTGGGATCACATCTCCATGTTCCTTGCACCATCCTATATATTTATGCTCCGTGATAAGATCCCTCTGAGCCATCTCTTCTGCAGGCGAGCAGCCCCAGCTGTGTCAGCCTCTCCTCAAAGGAGAGATGCACCAGTCCCTGAGCCATCTCCATCTGGCCTCACTCCTGCTTGCCCGTGTCTCTGCAGTACTGGGGAGCCTGGGACTGGGTGCAGCCCTGCAGACGTGTCTCACCAGTGCTGAGGGGAAGGATCACCTTCCTCGACCTGCAGGCAATTATTGTTTTTTCTTTGGTGTTTTTTTATGGCTGTTTCTTGATCTTAAAAGTCCCGCGCCCAAGCCAAAAGACAGGAGACTTCTGCGGAGTCGTGTTCAGGTTGTTTATTTTTTCTTATCTCTCAGTGTCTGGAGCAAGCACAGCATGACCTGCTGCTCCGAAAATCACAGCAGAAGTAATGCCTCAGGAGGCTGTCTTTACCTTTTTATCTCTTTGAGGAAAACCAACCAAGTTCCACAACCTATAATTGTTTAATCAATTTTTCCAATTAATTTCTACCTTTTCTTAACGTGACAGTGCTACCTCCACCAATCCCCATCACCATCATCACAGCAGAAGATGGAGGGGAGAGAAGAAAGAGGAAGGAGAAGGGGCACCGCCCTTTGCTCTCCATGTTAGCTTTTTTCTCTCACACCTCCATAAATCTAAAACCTACATTCACCCAGTGATAAGATAAGCTAATTACACATTTTCTTTCTATTTTGCATTTCATCTCTCAATGTGGGCAGCGTTCTCCGATGACACGGCTCAAGCATAGAGTTCTGTGCTTTAGTCTCGAGTTCCGAAACAGTCTGGCATGGCTCCAGACCCCCCTGTACGGTCTGAGGAGTATTCTGGGCTGCCACAGGCAATGCTTTGCCTAAGGCAAGTGAGGATGCCTTTGGGTTTCACTGCTGTAAGGGATCTGGCTTACGGTCATCTAGAAGGGGATCTGCCGAAAAACAACACAAAAAGCAAACCAAAAAAACTCCAGTGTTTGCCTTGAGGATCACTTGCAGGCTGCCAGAGAAGGAGGCCAAGTAAATTTTTTATTGTGTAATCTACACACCACTCTGATTAGAGAGGATTTTGACTCCTGTAATAACTTCAACTCTAGAAGTTGATTTTGTTACTAGAGGAGAGTTGGATCATGGTGGGAAACCTGTCTGAATAATGTCTCTCAGTGTGGAATTACCTGTATTTAGTAGCTGTTATCTGAGGCAAAGAACATGTTTCACTGTTAGACCAGACAAAGGAGACTCATGAAACCTCACGTTGTTTACACTTGATTAACAAATAGGTACTAATAGTTGATTATCAACCTCAGAGATAAACTTTATGTTAAAAGTAAGGAAATCAAATGCAATTAATATGTTAAAAAAGACTCGGGTGTTTTAATGTGAAACTATTTAAGATGTTTGATTTTTGGATTTGCCTATGTCTCCACAGTAGTTCTTTGTTTTTCTTCTGAATATGGCCCAATCCCTCTTTGACTCTTTTTATCAGAACACATATTAAAATCTGTCCCAGTGAACACCACTGGAGAATGGGAATAGCCGTAAAACTTCTGTTTAGTAAAGACAGAAAAAGTGGAGCAGTTGGCAAAAAATTTAATTTCTTGCCCCCCTTTTACTTTTTTCTTTCCATTCTCCTTTACCTCTTTTTTTTTTTCTTTCCATTCTCCTTTACCTCTTTTTTTTTTTTTAGAGGAAAAAATTGCCCTTTGGCTATCAATGATGAAGAAGCAAAGCAAATTTTCCAGTCTGTATGTATCATGCACACTCTGAGAGTTATGAGTATTGGATGTGTATTTCTCTTACGATGTCTTAAGGGATTTTACTAGTGAGAAATGATGAACTACTTCATTAAGAGATAAAACAATGTCCTCACTGAGACAGCATTAGCTTCTAAAAGTTCTGTTTCTTTAACTAGTTTTCATTTTGATTAAGGACAGCACAGGTAGCATTGCATAGACAAAAGTTGAATACATTTTTCAGTCATGCAATGTCTGCCTTTAAATTGGGGAACCTTTGACCTTGGGTATTTCTGCCAAGATTGATTTTTCATATCGGTCCAGCTAAAATGAATTATTGCCAGAAAAGTATTAAGCATGCTCATTTTGACTTTTCTTCTCTACAGCATTTGTCTAGAATTGCATCATTAAACCATAAGTTGTTTCTGTATTTTCTACAGTGCTATTTTGTTTCTTTCCTTATCCTCTGTTTTTTGGTTTCTTCCCTGAAAGTTTTTAGGCAAAAGAGAGCTTGGGGTGATGTAGATTTGGACAGTTTAGAAATTGATCAGAAGTAGACTTTAGAAGTTGTTTTATGATATCAAAATAAATTATTTTTAATGTACCTATATTTGAAAAATTTTTTTGTAATACTAGCACTATTGAGATTTGAAATAAAATACTGAATGTCACAAAATTAAGGATGATAAAAATCTACTAAATCCCTGTTGAAGATACTCTTTGAAAATAAGTTGTCAGTCTTGAAAATATTCGAAATAGTTAAAATATCCTCCAAGTTAGAAAAACTATTATTATGAAGACATTTAAGCAAGAAGTGGGCACAGAAATCCTGAAGAGTGAATTCTCACATGGGAGTGAAGCTATTTGTGGGTGCAGGAGTTCACACACCTATTAAGATACAAGGAAAAAAAAACAACAACTGAACTGGGTCAATAACTGTTTCTTAGTTCTCTATTGCTAAGTAACCATTGTTTGTAATTTCATTCATGTTTGTGGATATTGTTTACAGTGACTGGGGCAAGCCTATGTCTTAATAACCTGCTCTTGATACATATTATTCATATCACCTTAGCATTTAGAAATGGCAGATTAAGGCCTTCTGTGCATATTAGCTGAAGAAATAATCAATCCCATTTCCTTGAAACCAAGACCAAAACATGGACATGAGGCAACATGTACCTACAGCTACCACAAAAGCGGGGGACACTTCTAATCACCATGGCAATTCTAATATAATTAGATTCTAATCTAATCTAATGCCTTCATTGGTATCACTGCACAGGAAATCCTGATGTTGTGTGTTCTTTGTAAATGCGAAAAGTTCCTAATCCAGGACAACCTCCATGGAAAGGAAGAATGCAACTCTGCACATATTCAGAATGAGCTCCTCTCAAACACAAACAACAGAAAAGAAAACACAAAGATGACCAAAAATGGACTGAAGAGCATAAAAGACCTACATGGGAGAAAACTGGACATAGTTACCTGGTTGTAGTGGCCATAAAATCTCTAAACACAGTCCTGTGTTGGCAGAGTAGTTTGGAAAACACAGGAGAGAATAAAGATGTCACTAATTATTGGGAAAGAGCAATATGAACTTATATCAGCAGAGATCTTGGCTCATGTTTTTTTCTCTTTTAGCATTCATTTGCATGTTTTGTCAAACCCATTCACAAAGATGTAATCAAAATTTTGTGAGCAAACATTCCTTTGACAGAAGAGCTAAGAAAACAAGTTTTTCAATTATAAAATGGGCTTCAAGGAACACATATCTACTATTTTGTAAACATGAGAGAGTAAACTATGGGCTTTATGTTTTTCATGTTGCAGCTATGATGCTCATTACGTCACTAAAACAAGCTAATGAATTAAGCATTAATGTGGAAAGTGAAAGACCTGCTTCAGAATGCTCTTTAGAAGCCTACCTGGACAAATAAAAAAGAGATAAATCCTGTAGCTCTTACTGCAATTTCATACCAGAACTTAGAGGAATGACAATAAAAAAATTACGGAAACTCTTTGGGCTGATGCCATTAAAAAAGCTCTGACTTCTCTGATTTTGCTATCAGGATGCTGTCCACTGTCCCCAGCTGAGCAGTACATCCCCACTGAGGCATCTCTCAAGGACAACACCTGGCTTTCCCCAGTGGGGACGTGGAGAAAATGCCTACCTGCAGCAGTGTGGCTCTGACAGGTGTGAAAGGATGGCAGGGCTTGCCTACTTTCATGGCATCACCTGTCACAAATGAGAGCAGATGAATCTCGGGAAGCTATTATCAACACTGCAGCAGGGTTGGTCCTGCTCTCACTGTATGGAAACAAAGGAGATCCAGCAGATCCTGCAAAAAGCAGCAGCTCCACGCCTTTGTCTGGATATTTGTTGAAGTCTGAATAATCTCCTGAGTATCCTTTCCTACCAGTACCAGTCGTGCTACCTTGTGTGCCTACACATATTGGCACGTGCTACCTCAACAAAGACCTCAGTATAGTCTTTTCATAAACTGGTGAGCTACTACTTCTTTGGTTTGGTCCCTGTGCAATGCTGGACTCTTTTTAGCCCATGGATACATATCCCTGGTATTATCAAGCAATGTTCAACTTCGAAGAAATGCAAACATGGGAAAGTAAGCCCTGCAAGGTCTATTTATTTAAGAGGTTTCCAATTTGACTTAGGTGACTGAATTAAGGGCAGAACCCTTTTACCAGCTCTAGTTAGCAGGGGCATAGAGTATGAAAGAAGCCAACTTGCTTCCTCAGAATATTATGTGAGTTTTGCATCTGTGTAATCTTGGTTACAAGAAGAAACTTTAATGCAATTTTAAAAGAATTAGGAATTGCCTGCGCTATGCATTTGTAGAAGTGGAGACCTCAGATCTATATGGGGTGTGGTTCTTTGCAGATGTGCCTGTGCTAATGACAAGCTCAAAGCTTGGACCCGGTTCACCAAGCTAAGGAGTATGTTTGTGAGCATGGAGATAAACGGCTAGAAAGTATATTGTTTCTTGTGCCTTCCTAGGAGAGATCAGTTTTGACACAAGTAATAGAGAAAGCTGTGTCTGTCTGTATGCCAGAGAGAACCCACGGTCTTTCAAAAGTGGCTGGTGAGTGACTGCCCGGAAACAAGCCAAAAAAAGGTTTAATTGAATCCTGTGTAATCCAACAGCCAGTAACACTGAGAATGACATCAAAATAGTAGTGTATAAACCCTAAGTGCCATGAACTACCCTTTATATCAACTGGAAATTGAGAAGCATTTTGTTTGATGGTCTTGGCTTGGTGAGCAGTGAGAATATTCCTTGAAAGATACAAGTCTAGCCTGATACCTAATGCTGTCAGGGAGTGGATTATTTAGAAATTAGGATTTAGAAGATAAACTCTTCCTTTCGTTTAGCAGCCAAGGCTATCATACTGGGAAGCTCAGCGTGGGAGCTCTGCCCAGCAGGCTGTCCAAATCAGTAGTTCCTTGAATTCTATCACCTCAGTAGGCACCTAAATCCTTCACGTGCCGTGTGGGAGGTGAGGCTGCACCCCGAGGGCAGGGGCTGCTGCTGAGTACAGCGGTGTGGGTTGATCCCACCACCATGGGCACTGGCATTGCTTCTTCTGCCAGCCAGGAGCTGTAGCACCCATTTGTCACTGAGGGAAAGGTTGTCCTCTCTTCTGGCCTGGGAGGGGAGACAGGTATTTTCACAAAGCAGTTCATCCCACTTTGGATGGGATGAATTACTCTTACCTCTCCACTGATCATTCAGGCAGTCCAGACCATAGTAAAATACTAATTGCAGCTAACACTAAAGTTTTCTTGTGAAAACGGTAAAAAGAACTTGTACAGATATTGGAAAAATTAAGCATCATCATATCTGACAACAGCAAAAGTAAATAAAAAGACATGTTCAAGGGCTTTTTCTGAGCAGCCATCCTGTACTGCTGCTTTAATCTATTCATTTAAGAATTGCTTTGAGAATACAAATTGCAGAACAGTTTCTCAAAAGAGCCAATATTCTTTAGAAAGTCTGTAAAAACCATGCCCATGTGAGACAGACTGGGAGTCAGGAAGCGGTTCCAATCAACTTGTTTGTAAGCCCATACTGGCATCATCACATTTCCTGCTCAAGGAGCAGACAAAAACTTTCCTGAACTATCCTCATGAGTTGTGAATTATGGATGTATCTCTGTGAACCCTTGGTTTTCTGTCTGAAAGTTAAATAAAGCAGAAGAATATACTTTTTTCTTTAGTATTTGGATTCTCTGCGCAGATCCTTTGATCTATTATTTTTACATGGCTTTGGTTTCCCTACACTGCTATACAGACATATAGCCTTGAGGCTTTTCTGTATTTCCCTCGTGGTTTTAAAACTTTAAAGAATGTGTGTATGCTCTGCCTAGATATTGATACTTGTTATTTTCTGAGTAATCAAAGATGCTCATGCTTCATAAATGTTCATACATACTGCTTTTCAAATATGTATTTGCATCAGGAAAATTCTGTGTCTATTTCAAGCGCCTGATATTCCTGCATTGCCTTTCACCAAACGTCAGTCACTGGATCCAGCTGCTTCAAATCTTATTAGATAGCTTTTCAGACATCAGAAATAGTATCTAGACTTTTAGACATCCACAATATGAAGCAACTCCTTGTAAAAATAGTTCATTTTTAGTGCAGGAATTTTTTTCTAAAAATACAATTTCTCTGCAGAAGAGCGTTTTTGTTTCAGTACACTTCTAAAGGTTTTGAGAGCATCTTCTAATAACATCATTTTGTGGAATGTTGGTAATTTCCCTAGAAAATGGTCCACAGATTCCTCAGTTTTAGTTATCTTAGGGGTAAGAACACCTACCATGCTGACATCCATTCCCATCAGTCTGGATGCTATTTTCAAAGGGATAAGGCTGCATTATTCCTTGGAGCATCTCTGCTCTCTGTAGCTCTACCCTCAGCAGCAGCCCTGCCCTCTGACTCTGCAAGGCTCCTGCTTTGCATGCATGGTCAGGAGGCTGCGTGCCTTGAAGTCTAGTTAATGTTTAATTAAACAGAAAGGCCCAAAGTATTAATAATAAACTAACTCCATGGCAAGCAGAGGAAGAAACATCTGCCAGAAACTTTATCCCTTTGTGTCTTCTAGCAATTCTTATTGTCCCTGCTAGTTTACCACGTTATCTAGCACCCCAAAAAAGGAGCATCCCCACTTTCCTCCCACGTCTCCCAAATAGTCCTGTTACTTGATTTTATCTGCCTTCCAAAGAGGCATGCCAGGGGACTGTTCCTGCCTCAGGCCACTGCTCTTACAGGAGGTCACTCCATCTGGGCTCTTACAGGAGCTGTTCTGCACAGCCACAGGTAACCACCACCACATCTCCAGCTCACTTTTTTACACAGGGTGACTTGTCCCCAGGCCCCAGTAATGTCCCCCTGTACACAGAGAAGTGCTTCCACCTGACATACTCCTGCCTTCACCTTTATTTGTCTATTCCGTACAGGGCAGCACTGCAGGCAGAAATCTCTGCCAGAGTCTGCATGTGTTTTTCACGAGACATAACCACTCCAGTCATCAGCGACAGGCTGAGGACCAGACACCAGGTCTCCAGATTCCCAGGGCCACAGGGCTCGTACATCCTTGCAGTGATGGTAATGGTGAAGAAGAGGAGAACTTCTCTTTCTCAGTAAGGCTAAGCTGAAAGCATCACAGCAGTTGGACAAATGCCTGGTAGAAGGAACCCAGAATACAAACACACAGAGTATGAGAGGAAGTAAAGGACAAGTAACTCACATAGATTCACCCAACAGGCCATAGAAATGTCCATAATTAATTTTCGACAGTATGTATTCTCAGTCCTTCGGCCTTCTGAAATGCTTTTGAAAAAAAAAAAAACCAAACTTTTTTTGGCTTTCAAACTGCAGTAATAGATAGCCCAAAAGAATTAGAATCCCTGCTGCTGTGTAATTGTGACAACTCATTTGGGGTGCGGTGCATGCATTATGCACTAGGTGTGAGCCACTCCTACTATCCACAGGGCTCTTCTGGAGCCAGCTGTGCCCAGTGCACACACAGCAGCTGCTGAGATCCAGGCCAGCTGCCAGGCTGCCCTCCCTGTCTCCTGCTCCCCCACCCACTGACCCACTCTGCCTATGCCAGGCCTCTCCATCCCTCTCCGGAGCTCTGATGCTTGGCTAAGCAGCTCCAGTTTGATTTTCCATCCTTCCATCCTTCAGGGTTACTTCCCCTAGAAGAGAAGGAGGAAATAAGAAATCTCTTCTCAAGCCCTGCCTCTGTCACTGCTTCCCTCCTGCTTCTGGAGCATGTGGCACCATCTGGTTACAGGACAGACTCTGAACTCTGCTGAGTAGAGAGTCAGGTCTTCATTTCCATCACACCCACACCCCCCTCCCTGCACTTCTAGCCAAACCTGCTTACATTACAACCCCTTAGGCATAGGCTGTTGACCAAATCTGAGGCTAAGTGGACCTACCCACACTTAGACTTCTCTAAGAAGTTTAGAAAGCAAGGGGATCTCACTGAAGATTGTTGACCCAACAGGAGGGATCATGACCTGACTATACTATAATTCTTGTAATATATGATAGAGTTTTGATTTAGACACCATACTGGCAATATTTAGATTTTATGAAATAAAGGAATAAATAAATCAAAACATAATCATCTACATGATCACTGTGTCCTACTTCTCAAGCCTGGCCAAGAGCCTTCTTTTGATGACACTGCCACACAGTGTTGCCTGTCTAGACACCTGAAGGATACCTGAGGAGCTGCTGTATGTAAAATCCAGAATGCTGTCCTTTGAGAGGAATCTCTGGAGATCACCGGGTCCAACCTTCTGCCCAAACCCTTCTGCTCTTCTGCCAAATTTAAAGTTAGATCGGATTGTTCAAGGCAGTGTCTAGGCAAGGTACCTCCAAGGATGTGCCTGCTCAGATGTGTCTCTGGGCACCTGTTCCACATGATCACCCTCACAGAGATTTTTTATTTTTCCTACTGCAAAAATACTTATCTAACTAGAACTACCCTTGCTGCAATTTGAATCTGCTGCTCCTTGTTCTGTCACGTGCACCTCTGGGAAGAGACTGGTCCCTCTTCTGTGTCTTCTCCAAGAGGGCAGCTGAAGAGGGCAGTGAGCTCCCATCACTGACAGCTCTTAAAAAGGCTGGGAGCTTCCCCACCTCTCCTTACCCTTCATGTGCTACAGCTCCCACCCCATCCTGGTGTCCTCCACTCGACTCCCTTCTGTGTGGCAATGTCCTTCTCTTACTGGGTAGCCCTAAACTGCACCAAGTGTGGTCTTACTGGGTGTAAGAGAGAGGAAGATTCACTTTCCTGCACTCGCTGACCATGCTTCTGCCAAGACAGCCCAGTGTGTAGTTGGCTTCCCCTGCTGCCAGGCACGAAGCTTCCCTGGGGTCAGCTTGTCCACCAAGTTACTGAGAGCACTCTCCACCTTCCCATCCAGATCACCAATAAATATCCCAAACCATCGCAGCCCTGGTATGTCTCTCTGAAGGATGCCATTAGTCACTAATCTATCTGCTGGACTTCTTATGTCTGAACACCAGCCTTTGAGACTGGCAGTCCTACCAATTTTCCACCCAATTAATCATCCACTTATCCAGATCTTATTTCACCAGCTTAGCCTTGGTCATATTATGGAAAATTGCATCAAAAATGTTCTAAAGGTCGAGATAAACAACATCCACTACGCTGCCCTGATCCAGAGCCAATAAGGCAATAAGATTGGTCAGGGGTGATACGCCCTTGGTAAATCAGTGTTTGATATCCAAATTATCTTCTTGTCTGTCCTGTGCCTGGACTCACCTCTCAAGGCCCTGAGGTCAAGCTGACTGGCCTGTAGACCCCTTCTAGGCCCTACTTGAAAATAGATGTAACATCTGCCCTCTCCTTATCATCAGAACCCTTCCCTGATCATGACCTTTCAAAGATGGTAGAGAAATGTTTCAGAGTGACATTGATCAACATTTTTTGGATGATCTCATGCATATCTAATTTGCTTTATTGGTCCTTAGCCTAATTTCCTTCTGCTGTGGGCAACGCTTCAATCCCCTAGGATCTGCTGCTCATGTAGATTAACTGACAAGAAATGTATTTTCTTTTGTTACAGGTAATCAATAGTATTTTAGTTGAAACTTCAGTTATTTTTTTAAATTGTGGGGTTTATAGTCAGTCCTTGATGGTATTACACTTTTTATGTCTTTTGCCCAGCCATTGCATCAACAAAAAGTGTCACATAGCTATAATTATTAAAATACTGTGCTCCCATGCAGTGACTTGATATTTGGGGAATTTGCATGAATTAATGGATAGATACATCTTATTCAGGTGATAAACAAATGACCAAATTGCACCAGATGTGTGGAAAGTTTCAGCATCTTGTCTTAAAATAACAATCTGAGATCATCTCTGGGTCAGATATAAAGCCTCCTGGAAACCTTGAACCTTCTATGTGTTTCCACGAGTGCCTGATTAGAGGGCAGTGTTACTCAGGTGGCAGGTCTTAAAAACACTTAGTGTTTACTGAACGAAAAGAGCTGGACTGTCTATGGAAATTTAAATTTTCAATGCAGCAGATGGTAACACCAGACCAGAATTAATCTAGTTGCATCTGTAATTTCATGTGTGCAACAGAGAGCACAAGTTGGTCACTTTATTAGGAATTTATAAGAATACACTTCTAATATATTTTTTTATTAGCAGTTTGTTGCTGCCAAAAGCTTGAACAGACAAGACTAAGACCTGATATTTCTTTACAAAAGTGCTTCAGAATAAGAAAAAGCCATGTTAATATATTGGGCAGATAATGCTGGCAATACTGATGAAGAGATTAGGGCTTGTGATGGGTCTTGACGCCCAGAATCTGAGAAGAAGCTGAAATCTTATATGCACGCAGACTGGACAAGATCATGCTGAATAACAGATCCTGTGGACTTGCTAACAGTATTTTCTGAGTCTCTTTCAGTAGCTTGCATGTTTATTCATACGTGCAGAAAATACAATATATATATCGGAATTTCTTCTGGAAGTTTCAAGATGCCCAAGCTCAAACTAGCAAAGACAACCTTCTTTCACCCAGAACAGTGATGAATGGTATCTTCTCTTGTCTCATTGACTTTGACATAGAGAAATGAGTGCTTTACATTTGAGTTTGCCCTTTTTTAGAGCTCTGGTCAGAAGAGAAGGACCTTTTCTAACACTGTGTAAAAGAAAATTACTTTAGAGGAAGAGGCATCATCTGACTGCCAACCAGGGATTTTGAGGGAGAGATTTGTCTTTTGTACAGTGTGAGATTGAAGTGAACACCTAAACTTAGACTCCTGAACTGACTTCTAATTGAAAGTGACCTGGATTTCAGACCTGCAGAATGTGAACACTTTGAAAAGAAATTAATAGGACCTGCAGAAAATGTGACCTTTCTGGTTTGTGAAAGTTTCAAAATTATTTAGAAACTAAATAATAGTTCATAACTCTTAATAACTTAGTGAAGCAACTCTGTACTCTATCTTTAAGTAACACAATTTAGAGATTTTAGCCTGAATTGCAAATACTCTTGGTAGCCCAGTCCCAGAGACATTGCATTGTCTGTAGAGACAGAGTCCATGTCCTGTGCAAGAGAAAATGGATGTATCACCATGCACTGGTTCAGCTTTGGTTCACTGTAGGGTGAGCCTCCTTTCTAGTTTGTCAGAGGTTTTTCTGGGAAGCACCACGCACAGCTTTGTTTCACAGCTCTTCTTGCCTCCTTGGAGAGCAAACACCAAATTTTGAAGAAAACATGCATCTTGTGCATGAATAACGACAGAAGAAGAGGTAGTGAGAGACACACCTTGATAATCCTCCTCAACAACAGGATTTGCAAGATTTTACCCCGAAGTTCTCCCTGATGTTTGGGAGACAGCCCCAGATGGCAACGTGGCCCATCAAACTGACAGTAACCAACACAGGCCTTGTGAGGACTTGCCCGGAACCTAACACCAAGAGCTGCTCCTGCCTCAGCCTACTCTGTACAGCCCTGGGCAGCCCACTGCCATTATTGTTTGTGAAACAATGTTGTGTTGGTGTATTAGTATATACTTTTCACTACTTAGGATTATCTTTTCCAGCCGTTAATCTCTTTGGCTTCCTAGGTTCCCAAGTCAAGGACATCTGTATCTCCCAAAACAACAAAAACACATAAGTAAAAAAATCCCCAAACAAAAAACAAGAATAAGATTAAAATAAATGAATAAATAAATAATTTTTTTTAATTGTTCTACCAGGATGCCTTAAAATTGTTATTTAGGCACAAAGCAGCTTATCCCACCACACTGTTCTGTATGAACAAACAAACAAAAAATGAACTTAAAGCCAAGCCTTTATTTGCATATTTCTCTGTCACTTGTGAGAGCTTCATATGCTGTGCATACCAGTGGGAGACAATTTTGTCCAATAAGCCTTCTTCAGGCAGCATTTCTCTAGTGGACATTAATAATGGAAAAGAAATAAACTATGGCCTGTGCAGCTTTTTATTAAATACACGTCTCAGAGCCAAAATGCCCAAACAGCCTGAAAACACATTGTGTTTGCTCGGAGCTGTGTTCAAGCACTCAGTCCCTGCCTTGCCATTCACAAGCAGAGCATGTTGCAGTGCCTAGCACCCCACAGGACCTGCTCCAAAGGGCTTAAATACAATGGCTAGAAATAAAATAAGGGGAAAGTCTGGAAAACAGATACGGACAGAAGGGTGTCATTAAAGGAATGGAGTAGCTTATCAGAGAAGCACAACATGAAAAGCAGGTTAAGCAAGTTATTAAGCAGAAAAGCAGTTTATTAATCCAAATCCACATCCTTCAATGCTATTTAGAGATCTGCTCCTTCTGATAAAGTCTTCAGTGTACCAGGACTGAAGCTTACGAGATGCTCAGATTCACTCAAAGATGAAATAGAAAAATTGTTTCCATTTTTACATGGAAATAGTAACAGCAAACAAAATTGTTTTAACAACAGTATCTGTGTATCTCTGTCACAACAGATGTCCACAAACCCAGAAATGGATCTGATTCTATGCCAATCTTTATGGTGTATCATCACTAGGGTGTTTCAGCCTGTTGGCACTATGTTAAAATTTCCTGAATTTCGGTGTAACGGGGAAGATGCATCCAATCACACCGTCTTGTGGGCTGCTCCCTTTTCATCCACCTAAGGGACCTATGCTGGCAAACTCAGCTGCAGGAACACCCGGTCACAAGCAAGGTGTCAGCCATGCAGAACCAATGGGGTCAAAACTGCAGTGGGGTCAAATCCAGCAGAGCTAGATTTGTTCAGTCACTGATTTTAGAAGGCGCTCTACCACAGCACCCATTGGAGAGGCCGACTGCTCACTGCCCTCAGAAGTGCTTACTTGACTACAGGTGTTCTCCCTTCAGTGCAGTCATGGGCTTCCAGACCTGGAAGGATACACAAAAACTGTGCTCATACTTTTAAAAAGCAGAAGTTGTATACATTTGTAACACAGTATAGCCAGATGATTGAGGAGTAAGCTAGGAAGGGCAAGGTGGAAATACAACAAAATGCTTTTTCACTCTTGTTTCATGTAATCACAGCTCTTACACAATGAGCCCAAATGTGTGGGGAATTCAGAGATAACAAAACTTTTTAGCAATCTTAACTTCTAATGTGCTGAGAAGCTGCTACGAGCAGCTGCATCCATGGGTTTACATATCAGTGTTGCAATAGAGGGAAAAGAATTTTGGGTGTATTTAGTCCTTGGAAGCTAATTCTTCTCTTTCTTTTTTCCTGCCTTGGTGCTTACTGGTTGTCCTTCCTTACCCCCCACCCAAAGCTAGAACCCAAATTAAAACCCTGAGGCCTCATGTTTCTATCCTTTTCCTGCAAAATTTTTTCACCAGGACCAGCACAGTGAAAAGAAGGTCCATCACGGGGGAATTGTTTACCTTTGAAGTATATTTTCTGTATTCCATTTTAGACTTGAAAGCTCAAAAGAATCACTCCCACTCATTGTACCCTGGTGTCCACTGGCTAAATAGAGCATAAGATTGAATGAGTCAGATGTACTATTTTTCTTGCTGTGGAAAAGATCACCAGAACTGAAACAGAGCGATAAGAAAGGGAGCTGAAACCATGGGAAGCTTGGACTGCCTCTGAGCTTGGGCTTGTGCTCTGTAACAGGAGGATGGGAAAGGAGAGGGAATACGTTTTCATAGATATGCTCAGAAGCACTTTATAGAAAAAAGGCCTCTCTACAGCACTTCTGATTAGATTGCTGCAGCTAATGCCAGGGGAAACTCACTGCAGAGCTGCTGTAGCCCATGCCATGTTCCTCTCTCCCAGATGCCTCCCTGCTGCTGATCCTCCATAGCCTCATCTGTCTACCTGCCTTGTAGGGGATAGAATCTATTTATTCTCATGTGTGGATCTATTTTCAAATATCAGTAGTTCCAAAAGGATACTGACTGGCTGAGGGAAGAGTCACACATGTCAGTGTGCAGTAACTGGAGCCCAGGCAGGGCAGATGTGCAGGCAGCTCCCTGACATGATTACCTTGGAGAAGGAACAGCTCACCAGAGCTGCCTTTCTGGAGATAGCCTGCTCTTCCTTAGCGTGTGAACAGATATTGGAGGAGAGAAAGATACCATAACTTTTGTCTGCCACTGCTAAGCTGTAATGAACGTATCTCTCTTCTGCAGGTGATGACATTTTAGGACAACAAAAACAATTCAAACTCCACGTTGCTTCCAATCAAAAGGGCAGACTTTCAGTACATATTCTAAGGGAAATATAAAACATCCCAGCCATAAGGAAATCAAACAAAAATATTTCTTAGTACACCGAATTCTTGAGTTTCATTTCTTATAAAAGTTTCTTTTTAGTAAATATCAGATAAGGATCCAAGAAAGAATGTATGTCAGGCTGGTGTCCTCAGAAGGGAAAAGTAATTCGTGAACTCTGAAGTGGAGCAAGCGTAATCTCTGTCCTCAGTGCTACTTTATTTCTTTTAAAGCTTCTGCCTCCTCTAACACATCACAGCAGAAAGCTTTATTCATGTTTTTTAAATATGAGAACAGAATAAAGTTTATTTAGAGGAAATCCTGACATCCTCTTTAATTTCTGTTCATCATCTACTTTGAGATGCTTTACCTTGTGCACTTTATTAACTGGTGTAAGAAATTACTTTTTATTGCCAGTCTAGTGCCAGAAGGCACAAAATGTTTTGAATCAATACTGCGAAGAGCTTTTTCTCCTAACAGCATCCTGGTAGCAGAAACTACTTTCAATGAACTTATGAGGGGAACAGTTGGCTATGAAAATGTCCTCAGTGATTTCCTTTTTTACCACAGAGCAGTGTTCACTGGGTTTTTGAACCTATATGGAACAAGACATGAAAGGTATTTGGATACTCTCTTTTGATAAGCAGGTGATGTGTATCTAGCACATCTTTTTCTGCTATCACTGACTGGGAGACTATGGATAATTAACTCCTAGGTATTACCTGCTAAACAGGATATTTTGACACAGTTCTGAAAATTTTCAATATTTTAATAGTGCCCCATAGTGACAGCCTACAATACTGGTAAGCTTCAATAAAACAGAGAGAGTAAATTCAACTTAACAGAAGAGAAAGAAGTAGGAGAAGGTACTTTTGTGTGTCAACACCTTTGTGCTTATCTTTCTTTCTGTTTCTGCACATACCCTTGTGCAACAGAGCCCTGGACCTGGTTTGAGCCTCTAATAACACCAGGATGCAAAGGAGCAGACTCAGAAATAAAGTCTGTTTGCAACAGGAGCTAGGGTGGTACAGCAAATGACAGCTGGCCACAGAAGACCTTAAGAAATGTGGTTCTGTCTTATAAAACACTACTTTTGCATAACTTCATTTCTCTGTGTCTTCTTTACTGACACTTTATCAATCCTTTACATGTTCATCCTATAGATTATGTGATGAAGACGAAGTGGGGTCCTAGTAAAGTTTATTAGGCAGGAGTTGGACTCGATGATCCTTGTGGGTCCTTTCCAACACATATTCTGTGATTCTGCGATTCTGTGATTTTTCTAATTTTTCTGATGTAGCTCCCAGCCCATATTAAGAAAGAGAGCGTGAGAGAGAGGGTGTTAACACAGCCTTCATTACATTCTTCATTGTTTTTCCTCCAACTCTCTCCTTGGCCACTTGTCCCTTTTCTGGTACACTATCAGGTGATCAGCCTGTAGTTCAGACCAAAGTCAAAAGAAGACTCACTGTTCACAACTTTTGGCTTTTAAATCTTGCTCTGGAGCTCCTTTCTGAAGGGATGTCTGCAGGATAGCAGACAGTTTCATGGCTGCATCAGCCCTGAAGTGACTATCCACCCTTTGAGATGTGCAGCTGCAAATATTATTCTGAATGTCCCTTAATGTGTTTCAGTGAGAACACTGAAGAAGGACACACCTAGTAGCTGAAGTTACAGGGTTTGTTATTATTTCTCTCACTGCTGATACAAATATTTTTCAGGGAAACATAACTGAATACTGAATACTGAGTGAACACTGAATTTACATGAGCCTCAGGCAACTTTGGAAGTGCAACGACTGGTACATCTGTTGGGTAAGCCCCCCTGGTAATTGTGAAGAAGTGTTATTTATAGTGCTCCTTTTCTGTCCACAAAACACGCAGCTTATGGCAGATATGAGCTGCCTCCAAACCCCTCCTCTAAACCACAGCTACTTTTTTCTGGAAGAGGCCCACAGCTTTCAGCCACCAAAGAAGCTGGCCATGCTAACCTCTGAAAAACAAAACAACTTTAAATAGCTACGTAGAGATCTACTGCTCTCACTAACTGGGAGAAGCCAAGTCTGTTTCGATCTTTTGTAATTTGAAAGGCATTTTCATAATGGTTCTTCTAAAAACACAATGCAATTAAAAGATTTACAGACTGTGTGCATTTGCCACACAGTTAAGTCACAAGATGACAGAGATAAGGTAAAAATGAAATGGTGAAGAAGCAAGAATTTTAATATGACTGTGATTTCAGCACTATAAGAAGAAATTTACAGATGACATAATGTTGTGGTTTGACCCTGGCTGGATGGCAGGATCCCACAGATGCCGCTCACTCACTCCCCTATGTAGCTGGACAGAGGGGAGAAAATTTAACAAATGGTTCAGGAGTTGAGATAAGGACCTGGAGAAAGATCACTCATTAAATACCATCAAGGACAAAACAGGCTCAACTTAGAGATATGAAATGAATTTATCACTAACAAAATCAGACCAGGATAATGAGAATTAGAAGAAGCCCTTAAAAACACCTTCCCCCCACCCCTCTCTCCTTCCCAGCTCTACCTCCTACCCCAGCAGCACAAGGAGACGGGGAATGGGGATTACAGTCAGTTCATCTCACCTGTGGCTTCTCCTGCTGCTCGGGGAGAGGAATTGTTCCCCTGCTGCACTGTGGGGTCCCTCCTGTGGGAGACAGTTCTCCCCGAGCTTCTCCCATGTGGCTCCATCTCATGAGCAGCAGCTCCCTGTGAGCTGCTGCAGCCGGAGTCCATCCCATGGGAACAGTCCCCCTCCAGCTGCTGCGGGGGGGTCTCTCCCCATGGGGTGCAGTCCAGAATGGGAGCAAGGCCTCTTTCTGCACACGTCCCCCACAGGGTCACAGCCTCCTCTCAAGAATCCATCTACTCTGGTGTGGGGCTCCTTCATGGGCTGCGGGTGGATCTCTGCATCCCCATGGACCTCCATGGGCTGTGGGGGCACAGCTGCATCACGATGGGCTGCACCACGGGCTGCAAAGGAATCTCTGCTCTGGCTCCTAGAGCACCTCCTCCCTCTCCTTCACCACTGACCTTGGTGTTTGCATGTTGTTCTTCTCCCATGTTCTCACCTCCTCTTCTTCTCTGCCTGGAACTAAAACTGTGCCACAGCCTTTGTTTTGATTTCTTCTTAAATTTGTTACCACAATGACATTACCACTATTTCTAATTGCCCCAGCCGTGGCCAGCAGCATGTCTGTCCTTGGAGCCACCAGGGGTTGGCTTCACTGAATGTTGTGGAAGCTTCTAGCAGCTTCTCACAGAAGCCACTTTGGTGGCCAAAAATCAGGCCATGCAACACCAAAACACATAAAAATGTATTTAAGATACTTAACTAATTCTGTTCCTCGAGTTCTCAGGAGCAACAGAACCAAGAGTGTCAGAAGGTATCAAGCAATCCTGGCTGCCTAATGTTTCTCACTTTTTTTTCCCAAACCCCTTTCTTCTCTAGACAATATGAACAATTTTTCCAACCAATATCCCGTCAAGACTTCCTGCTGTGTTAAATGTGTCTCACCCTGAGATTCACACTTTGGTACTATGTAGGGAGGTAATGCCACTGCTACACTAAATAAAAAGTCATCAAAGGGGTTGACATGTCTTTGACAAAAGGTCAAAACTAACTGCTTCACAGCAGGGAAAGTCTTAGAAATACTGGAAGTTCCTACTATCACTTAAGAATAAGCAAGATAACAGGCACTTATGACATGGAACTGTTAATACCCTTTTATGAGGATTTTCACCTATAAGAAAGGAAAAGATACAAAAATTACAGCTGAGGGAACAAATGTTCTTTAAAAATTATCTGCTCTTTCTTCTTAATGTGTAGTAGCCTATATTATTTACACTATAATGTCTCTGATATTAAGAGTTACCATCTTCCTGCATATTGGAGCGCAGCAGGACCCACATGCCAGAGAACTGTACAGTAGAAGGTGATTGAGCTGTTACAAGCAAAGGCCTCTGACCAAAGAAAGGAGGTTTTTCATGTGGTGGAAACTAGTTTTCTTTTTTTCTCAGGGAAAACATGTGCTTTCCTACTTGAGAAGATAATTACTACCAAAAAATTATATGGACACATCACGCGCTTCCCTTTTGGGAAGGGGATGTGTACATAGATTCAGTGAGCCAGCAACCGCCCTTCCACAATCTTCTGTAAAGATAATTTAGTTTGAAAACTAAGTTTTTTTCTGCAGAAATCAGACTTTTTTTTCAGCTCATCTATGTCATCTAACACAGTGATATTTTGATTATGAAAGCGAATGAGACAGAACTAGAAAAGAAAATAGGAACACCTTGAACCACTGGGGGTTAGGGGTTTTTTCTGCTAGGGTGAGCAACAGATACATTACCGTGGTGTTGCTAACAGCTGGCACAATTCAAACCATTCTCTGTGTTCTGTATACTCAGCGAGTGCCAAACAAAAAGGCATCTATTCTGCAAACAGCATTGAGCGAAGTCAGCACCAGGTAACACACTCTCCTACTAGGATAAAATGGGCTGTTTTCAGAAATACACAGTATAAAGGACTCTCAAGACACTAGCAAAAATCACAATTATATTTGGGTCCCCCTTTCCATTTTAAAAGCTCTTTTTTATGGGTTTATACTGCAGAAATCTGGTGTTCTCTGGATACTGACTGTTTTTGCAGGACATGTATACTTGTGTTCTGGCATGGGCTCTGACTGCTGCAGTGCTTTTACTGACAGAAGAGCTTCAGTTGTTTTGAAGGCCAAGCCTCTGGCCCCCATCTGAACACACTCACTTCTTCACCTTTGTCTCAGCATTGCCACATCCCTAGCATAAAATATACACAAGGACAACAGCTCCAGCTAGATGATTCTAGCTCTGCATATGTGTCTGTGTACAAAATACAGATACACATAGATATTTACATGCATATATAACCAGAGATTTTTTGGACTCCCATTTTTGAATGCTTCAGGTTCACTTGCTATATTTCTAGTAAAATAAATTTAACATGAAAGCCAAGTACAGCTTTAAAAAAAAACCAACAACTTTTTCCTTCATTTTTTTCTGACTGATCAAAATAGATCTACAGAAAACAGATATAAGTACGTATACCCAGATAATAGATATACCATATATGAGGACATGGCCATTGCTGACATGCTCTCAGCATGAGCAGGAGCAACAATATAAAGCTGTTGGGGTGGGTTTTTTTCCAAAAGATTAGTGGTGAAAAGCAGCCTGACATATGCTCTGAGATCTCGATTGAAAAAGACAGTGGTGCCTGGACAAAGGAATCAACCTGCCAACACTGACATTTGCCAGGAGATTTGAGGATGTTGCAGGGGCAGTCACCCTTATGGTACCCGTGGGTGCAACCCATCTCACTGCTCAGAAATTACTAACAGGTCTGAGGAGAAAAATCCTTTTTTTTTTGCGTGCTGATCAGTTTTTTGTACCACCCAGAAAAAACTATAGTACACTATAGGCATGCTAATCAAGTAACCTAGAAGAGCAGGATGAAATAATTATATAATATTTTATGGTGGTATATGATACTATTCCTGTCATCAATCAGAAGGAATAACAGGAAGAAAAACAGATAAGGAGGGACCAGCCACTACCCTTGGCAATGGGCACAGCCCACCAGTCAGATTAAATGTTTTCCTTGTTAAGGAGAACCATAAGAACATGTTTTGCTGTTTCATCTTCTCCTATCTCTGCAAATCTGTGCTGACAACTGACCACAGATCTCATCTGATGAGAAAACCGTGAGCTGTGCGATATGTGTCTGCATGATGCTCCCTTCCTTGGGGAGGCAAAGTCCATTTATTCACACAAACCCCACTGCGGTGTCCATATTACATGGGATTTGTGTCAGGGAGACACCTGTCAGCCCAGGCATGTCCCTGGCAGAGAGCAGAGGAGCCAGGGGCTCCCAGGGGAGGAGCAGCAAGGTCAGTGCTGACACTCAGCAAAGCAAGAGTTCACCCTGCATCACCCCTGAGCAGCATGGGGGATACACACTGCTATACTCCCCTCAGTGGCACTGATTAAAAAGGCATGTTGCTTGTAATCCTGATCTGTTTACAGTTTCGTGCTAGTCCTTCGGGTCAGGGGTTGTAATTAAAAAATTAAGGAAGAATAAACCTACCACTTTCCTGAACAAAACTGCTCTTTTAATGCTCATTAGGCTCATTTGCGCAGCAAAACATCCCCAGGGGACAATTCTGCACTTATAAAATAAACATTTTCCATGCGTGTGGTTAAGGACCCTCATAAAATATGTAGGCAAGGCATTTCTGCTCCATGTATGCCTGGCTTCCTGGCATGAAAGTACTTGCAGTGGGTTGAATGCAATGGTGGAAAGAGAAGTGAGTGAGATAATAAAAAATCTACGGATTAAAGACAGAGATTGGCAGGGAACACGACAACCCATTACTCTTCTATTAGTATGTATTTCCACTGGGAACCAGGTTCTGAGAAGGATACAGGTTGTTCTCTCCAATTTGTAAGTCAGAGGAGAGTAAATCTCAGCAGACCATTACTTAAAATTTCTCTTTCTTTTGACTCTCTATAGAAATCAGAATAGAAACACTTTATTATCTTTTTGAGTTTCTCCCCACAAGCACTGCCTCTTTTGCAAGTTCTGACGAGTTTTCCCCAGAGCAAACATCCCTCAGTGCACATCGCATTCCTCAGTTTTGGGATGCCTTCTCCTGACCTGTTCTGTGGGTTGCATTTTGTGGGAGAACAAAGACAAGGCAGTCAGGAGTCAGCCTGCTGGCATTTCAGAAAAATCAATGGCATCTGTCAACAGAACTGTCTTGGACTGACAGCAGGAATATCAGTGAGAGCAGCTCACAGCTTCACCAAGTCTGAAGTGCTGCTTCTTCAGGACTGCAGGGAAGAACTCTCCTGTTTTATCATACAGCACTTCTAATTACTCATACCCTCCTTTACAGGTCTATGGCACACCAATTTATTAGACAGTTACATTTATTATGAGATCAAATGTGATGAACCTATACTATCCTTCACAGAATTTGTTTTTTTCCTGCATTTTTGCTGTGTGAGTAATCTGAAACTGAAACAACAGGGTGATACTAAATAATAGATACATTGTATTTAGGCTGCATGAATAATTTATATTTATGCCTTGTAAGAGGCAGCCTCCTCCCTATCTCTATAATGCATGTCCAAATTGAAGAAACAGTTTTTTCAACAACAAAATGGGGTTTTTTTCAATTTTAAGGTGGAATTTTCAAAATTAATTTAGATATCTTAGGAAGAAAAAAATATCAAACAGCCTCAATTGACAATGATGAAATAAATGCCCTGACTTTTATATCACTTCTGCTCATATTTTAATGTACAATTTTATATGAATTCAGGAACACATTTAAAACTTAAATAGTTCTGAAATTGAAATTTTTACTGACTTGTGAAGAAAACATTTTTCCAAAACACTGCTCCCACTTCAGCATTACTTTTTTGCCCCTTTGTGAGCACCAGCATACCTGATATGAAAGTCCTGGCCAAACCAGCTTCTTATCTTATGGTACAATTTAAATTTGTTGCAAACAGTGCCTAAGACTATGTGCCCCACCACAGAGTGCTCCCTGTAAGAGGCTTCCACAGCCAGGTGAAACCACTACCTTGTACAGGAAATGCATTTCTGACCTTATAATTTCTACTAATTTTTATTATTAACTATAAGGGAATGTTATACAGTCCATGGCAAAATAAATTACCAGCATAGAGATGGTGTCTTCCTTTATGAAAGATGTATTTTTTTGTTAATCAAAAAGTTCTAAAACAGCAGCAAGGTTGCAGAGGGGTAATCCCACTTACAAGAATCCCAGCTGAGACATTAGCCAAAGAAGCTTTTTCTTTTCCAGTGATTGCTTCCTTAAGCAAAAAGCAAACAACTTCCTTTTTTTTCTTTTTGACATAATTCAAAACACTTTGCCTACCTTTTTCTACTTTTAGTTCTTTCTTTCTAGATGACACAGCATGAGAAATACCAGCTGAATTTGCAGTTTAACCTATCTGAATTTCCATTTTTGGTTAATAGAGTGCTCAATCAAAACAAACTTAAACAATCATCCTCTTCTGTCAGAAATGATTGTTTGTGGTCTCTTTCCTATTTATTTTTATTTTCTTTCAGAACTGAAACATGCATGATTATTTAGCCATATCTCCTTGCTAATGCTCCTGTAGGAGGAGCTGATACAGTGGCCTGCTCAGAATACTTTGGGCTAGGCTTTCTGCTCTGTTTTCTGAAATATCCACAGAAGATGCTTTGGAACAAGTACTTAGATCTGTTCCATAAGATCTACCCCAACAGAACTCTACCATTCCAGTTGTACAGCAAATCACACAGAGAATACCAGCTAAGGATGCCAAAGTAACATAAAGCCAGACCCATTTGGACACATCATGATATAACTTTTAGTTACCTGAGCACAACACTCTTTCTGCAACTCTGCTGCCATCAGCTCTGCTGTGTACTGCTCATGGCGGTGGCAACTGCCCTTTGTGGAAAAGCCATCCATGCTTCCTGGCTTGCAGCCTCCATCCCTCCCAAAACAGTGCTCCACTGGGCGTGGGACCTACCTTGGTCCTCTGCCTCAGAGAGGATGCAAGAATTCAAGCCACTGAAGCACAGTGAAACAGAAGTGTCAACTTGTGCACCTGCCCAAATCTTTTCGCAGCACTCTCTCCTTAACACCAGAAGGTCTTGTGGGCAAAATCTGGAAATTGTTATAGTGAGGATCCTAGAGTGGGAAAGGTGCTAGTATTCAAAGCTCTATTAATATATATACATATACGTATGTATATGTGTTGAAGGCATTTATGCAGTGTGTGGGTTTCTAAGTGCTTCTAAAAACTGACACTCCTCTGTCAGTTTTTGCTTCACAAAAGCCCTTTAAAGTCCTTTAATAAAAAATTAAAATGTATTTTAGTAACTATCCAGTGTTTTAGAGGAGGAGTTTGCTTTTGATCAAGCTGACACAAAATGCAGCACTCCCCCATGGCAGGCATTTCACCCTCTCACTTTTATTAGTATCTGTCTCTACTGTTGATTAGAGCAGATGGAGTTCAAGATTCCAGTTCACAAAAACAATAAAGCTGTCTGAGTAAGAAAGAGATAAAGAAGGATTCAGGACCATGGGACTAAAACACACCTGCTGTAGCTGAACTAATATTGAGGAAAGCTGAACATATTCTTTAGTTCTTCCCTGTTGTGAATATTACAGCTCTCATTTTGCATTGGCTTGTCTTTCTTTAGTTTCTCATTGCAGAATGCCTGTGATGCCAAGCAATGCCCGCAGGATTTGGCACTTTGCTGGAAAAAAAGACAAAATGATGAGAGTTGAAAAATACTTGTGTAAATGTGCTAGTTCCCTGATAGGTGCACTGTTATGGTTGAAATAATTTCTTTTCATCTAGTGCCTTGGGCTTCGCTCACATATGCAACTTTCATATGCATGGACTGAAACTGCCTTAACAGAGAAAAAGAAAGAGATAATGTAATGTCATATCTACATTCTTTTTGTTCTGTACAGATGCAGCTTTGCCAACCCACCAAATGGAGTACTTCGAAATGCCTGTCTTCTAGATAGATGGAACTGCTAGAATATCACGAGTCTAAAATTGCTTGATTATTAGATTCAAATAATGTTGCCAGTGCTAGGAGATCATATTCAAACCGAGGAAAACAGCATACAGATGCTAATGTCCTGCCCTGCCTTTCTCAAGCTTTTACTGTAGGGAAGCCGTCTCATTTGTTTACCTATGAAGGTCTAACCAATATTAGATTTGAAAAGCAAGATGAATATTAATAATAGGCAAGGAGCAGAATACCATCCATGCAGCACCTGCTTCGTGACACTCACTGCTGTGGGAAGACCTCATTTTGCCTTCCTAATCCCAGTTGTCAGAAGTGCTTTTGCTCACAGACAGGCTTATGAGCCAAAGCCAAAGTGATGTGATGTGGGCTGAAGCTGGGGTGCCTCACAGCATCTCAGCCTCTCCTAGTCTGCCCTGGCTTTTATTGCCAAAACCTAAGCAGCTGTGTGGGCTTGCACAGCCTCAGAGATCTGTGTAACACTGAAGAGACACCTAAGAGGACCCTTTAAAGAAAAATCCCCTGAATAAGCCAAGTTCCAGACCCTGAGAGCCTGGCTAAGCACACTGGAAAGGATGCACCACTGAGTAGCAAGACAAAAAAAGTGCTCTTCAGACTCATGAACTGGGGACAACCTCCCTGCATCCCATAAAGAAAGGAGAAGAGAGTCCTACCAGCAAACCTGGTAGGCTTCTCTGTCCATGGGTCGCAGGCTCCTGCCTCCACAGGTCTGCAGGTCCCTGCAAAGAGCCTGCTCCAGCATGGGATACCTGGATATCTGCTCTAACATGGATCTTCATGGGCTGAAGGGGCACAGCTGCCTCACCATGGTCCTCACCACAGGATGCAGGGAAATCTCAGCTCCAGCACCTGGAGTACCTCCTCCCCCTCCTTCTCCACTGACCTTGGTGTCAACAGGGCTGCTCCTCTCACATCTTATCACTCCACTCTTCTCTGACCACAATTACATCTGTACAATGACTTTTTTTTCTTTCTTAATGGTGTTACCACCAGGCGTTACTACCATCACTGATGGGCTTGGCTTTGGTCAGCAGTAGGTCCATCTTGGAGCCTCCAGGGGCTGGCTCTGCTGGACATGGGGAAGTTTCTGGGAGGCTCTCACAGATGCCAGCCCCGTAGCTCCCTCACTACAAGAGTCTTGCCACCCAAACCCCATACGCTTAGATTCAGAGCTCCTAAAGTTCCAGAAGCATCATCTCAATTGCAGCAGAGGAGTGGCTGCCCGTAGCTAGTGGCTGGAAGAGCTTTAGAAATGCATCACTTTTTTTGAATTAGTTATTTTTGGAAATGTGGGCTGGGGTGGGGGGCGGAGGGGCAGTAAAATTAAAAGACAGTTAGTTTTATGAAAAAAGTAAACAGTTTTGTGCTCTGTAATAAAAGACATTGACACACTAGAGGAAGTCACAGAATCACAGAACATGCTGAGTTGGAAGAGCCCCATCAGAATCACTGAGTCCAACTCCTGGCCCTGCACAGGACACCAAGAATTACACAATGTACCTGCGAGTTATGGCCACCCAAACCATCAGGGTCCTGGGACACACACATAAAACACTGAGAGATTTGTGTCTGCTTTAAAAGGGAATTCTAATAGAGATTAGAATAGAAAATAGAGATTTTGCTGCTCTCTTCAGATGTTTAAGGGGAAATCACAGAGAAGATGAATTCATACTGCTCTCAGACCTGCACAGTAAAAGAGGAAACAAGCTCAAACTGAAGAAAGAGAAAGGCCAACTGCATTCAAGAAAAAAGGTTTCACCACAAGAGTGGTCAAGAACAGGAACAGGCATCCAGAAGTTGTGGAATTTTCATCCTTGGAAGCATCTAAGGACAGACTGGACACCTTGACCTTAGATTTTGCTAAGAGCAGGGGCTTGGAGAGGATGGCGTCCCATCCAACCTACACAATTATGTGATTCTAAAAATAAATTATAAAAGGTTTGCTTTTTGCCTAATGTATACTCATACCCCGCAAAATACTTCTGAAATATAAAAACAACTTTAGGTGAATCAACCTTCCCCAGTTTCTCTACTGCTTATTCAATGACAATAGATCTGTTAAATACTACTTTTCTTTGGAAGACTGTGAATCAGCATCCTTGAAAATAACCTATCCATTTTGTCAACAAACCTTAATCCATCTGGTTTATGCTAGATACACTGATTTTATTAAATTAAAGTTTGGACATGCTATCTATCCAGCAACAGAGAAAAACATTGCTAAAGACAATTGGTCAGGCCTGATCTCTCTCTGCTGTGTGAGGGCAGGAACTTCACTGAAGTCAAATGAATTTATGCTGGCATAATAGTGGTTCCTGGGGGAGTAGAATGGATCTTGGCTGCCTAAGGCTGTTTGACAGAAGAGAGCAGTTCAGCAAAAGCTAATGGGTTTATAGTGTTTACTTCTATAGTCCCTGGGAAGGCAGAATACTTCTGCAATTAAAAACTTCATGCACAGCTACATTGGATCAATAGCACAAAATCACCTCTGGCAGAATAAAGACCTGTTCACCAGGTGATGATGGGAATTGCTGTCATATATGGGCAAAGCATTCAGGGTCTTTGGTGTAGGCTTACAGTGGTAAACAAAGGCTCAGGAAACAATCTAGAATTCATTTGTCTTCATTTTATTTTCATTTTTATGTCTCTACTGGTGTGAATTAGTTCTACTACCTGAGTCAATAGAAATGTTGAACCACCACATTGGTCTTTGAAGAGGCCAGACAGAATGAAAATTGTGGGGGCATGTTCTGTTTTGTGGATGAAGTATAATAAAGAATCTGCTTGCAGTCTGCTGATGAATTGTTTTGCTTAGTATGAAGAGAAGGATTGTTTGTATTTTGTTCTGGGGGCCAGCAATAGGAGATATGAAGAACACCAGCATGTGACATACTTCTGGATTGGTTTGCGTTTTCTGCAAACATTAAGTCTGGTCTTAGTCTGTGCACTCATTATAGTCACTATAAATCTAATCAACGTACTAGAATCAATGCGAGGAAAGACAATTTAAGGAGATTAAAAGAAAATTCTGGTAAATGAGAGCTGAAGCAGCTCTCTTCCAAGGTGATACAGACAAAAAAGTTTAGGACAAGAGCCCTAGTAGTATGCATACAACCTTAAGAAAGCAGCTTTTATTGTAGAAAGTAAAAGAACTTTACAATTTATTAGGATTTCACCTGAAATTTAAAGCCTTCTATCAATTTATGTTCCAGCAATGCACTGCTTTAGAACTTCTGTAAGTCTTCACAAGGAAGACACGCATAATGACTTCAGAAAATACAGATGCAAATAACCAATCTGATGATTTGCAAAAGCTTTTTTGGAAGAGGGAAGATGGCTACAGAAGATTGCATCTATAAAAATTAGCCTTAGAAAAAAATCTGCATTTCTTAAACTAAATCAGCTGAAGTTTTGTGTGCCGTTAAGAAAATAACCTAAGCCCAGTCTTTTTAAGGTATATGCTTTTTCAAGCATATTGAGAATAATTTAAATTACAAAAGGTCCCCTCTGGTTGAGCAAGAGCTTTCAGTCTGAGTATCACCTTTGGTACAACAGAATTTTATACAGTTCAAGGTGGGTTTTCTGTGATGTCCAAAACTAACTCAAGTCATTACTGGATGCTGCACATTGAATCATTACAGCATATAGAAAATACACATAAATGTATACATATATGTTCTTTCTACTTCTGGCAGAAGTTCTGGAATTTTCTTTCTTTGTTTAAACTGAGTTTTCTGTTACTGGCTGACATCACACCTGATATTTTTCTGAGTCTGTGCTCCTTCAACTCTCAGTCTCTGAGAAGTGGTGAATTACCACCATGGGTGAGAGGGAGGCAAATGGAGGGGGTCAGACCCATGCAATTCTGCCTTGTTTTTGCCCCATATCCCACGAGAGGCTGCTTTCAGGGCAAGAGCAAGGAGAGGTTTCAGACCCCTTTCTCTATTCCAGAGCTGAGTGGGTACAGAGAGGGGACATGACTTGCATTCCTTTGCCAATGGCATATCCCTTCCTCATGATACCATCCTGAGGCAGCCAGAGCTGGCAGGACACGTAGCAGGGACACGGCCTTTGCAGCTGTTGGTCTGTTTGTTGCTGTGCTCCTCAGCTGAAATCACCTGCTGCCTCCTTACCTTTTGGATTTATCTACATCTGAACAGTACCTAAGTTATTAAAGTTCTAGCTAACCTTGCTCAAAACAGTCTAGCTAAAAGTAAAAGATGAATGGCAGCACTTGCATAGAACATCTCAGATCTTTTTAACAATAAGATGCATTTTAGGAAAAACAATAGCACCTTTGAAGTAATTCTTGAGTGCTATAACAATGCACAGGAAAGTACAAGAGCAATTAAATCGATTTGAGACTGAGTAATGCAACAACGTGTGCTGCTGACAGTGCCAGAGAGCCGTCGAGAACTCAGAAATTATCATGTTTTCTGTCTCCATAAAAAAGAACCAAGACAGCCCTTATTTCCAATAATAAAAGGAAATTTACTGACATCAAGAGCTAATGTGGGATTACTGACCAACATATGACCAATTACCCACCAGTGTTCCTCTCCAAACCTATTGATGTAGCAGGTGGAAACCTGCCTTTGAGGTTATCCAGAGCCCTCCACTGTAACAGCCTGGTATTAGCCATCAGCATCCTGGCAGACCATTTCATCTAAAAGGTCACAAGGTTTTTACAGGCAGAAGGAGGGCATAAATTGTAATGAAAACTATATGAACATTCTGGAGAGCTAGTTTGCCCTTCTGAGAACTGAGACGGCATTTCCCAAGGGATTTGACTAGAGAGTGTACATGGCAAGGATATCTCTTCTCTCACCCCCAAAAATATCTGCTCAGGTTTGGCAGAGTTGAGAAGCTTCAGTGGACAGAAGTTATCCCATATGAAGCACGACAGTGCAATTTGAAATTAGATATAGTGCATAGCCAAATTGCAGCTGTATGGCATTCCCTACCTGTGTGTCTGGTGCTCTGCACCTCACAGAGGGCACAGGAGGACTCCGAGCAGCTGCAGCAGCTAATGCTGTAGCTTTGCTTTCCTGTATCCTAACCTGTTGTCCCTGACTCCCAGCACCTGTTCTGACAGACAGCCCAGAGGAAGCTGACCTCCATCCTGCAGCACAGCAGGAAAAGACACAGCCAGCAGCAGTGTGAAAGCTCTGCAGCTGCATCCATAGGGTGACGTGTTCTGTTGTGCAGCCCCTGATTCCCAGCACGGCCTAGTCATTTGAGCTCATTGTTATCGGTGTCTGGGTTGGAGATCAGGTTTGGAGCCCAAAGTTTCCTCGATCAACTATCCTCTAGTTTTCTAAAAAGCAAAGATGGCTCTGATTTTGCACCAGTCCAGAAAATTTTTGGCTTCATAGTAGGTTTTATTTTTCCCGAGTTACACATTCCTGGAATTTGAGAGGGGCTGATGTTTTGTATTCAGCTGATGTATTGTATTAACCTGCTCTGTGAATGCCATTATAATTAGAAACAAACCTACACAACCGATAAAATAAGCCTCTAATTGTTGTATTTATTCCCCTGTGAAGGCACACTGGCACTATTAATTGTACTTAGTCACAATCTGTTCATCATCTAATTGTTTTCCACAGAGCTGGAGAGAACCAAATATTTACCCACATGAATTTATTAATATCTATTCATGAATCATAACTGCTCTACAATGATTTCTTTTTAAAGGCAAGAAAAAAATGCAGAAAATGAGACATACAAGACTGAGCAGAGTTTGAGTGTCAGGGCTCTCCAGGGATCAGGAGCTATGGACCTCTCTGGAAGTCCAGGGCTCATCCCAGCACCCTGTCAAGGACTGGGGCAGCCTCATCCCTGGGCATCACTGTGGGTGCTGCAGCCATGGGGGAAGGGCTTCATGCCTCATCGTGTGGGCACCACAGCAGCTCTGGGGGCCTGTCAGCCTGTGGGTCCAAGAAATTCTCTGAGGATGTAATCCTGGCCTCGGCTGGCATCTCTTCCAGACCTTGCTGTGGCTTGTCTGTGCTCTCAGGGTGATACTTCTACTGCATTTAACTTGAAGGCAGATTAATCTTTTAAATGCTGTAGCGACACCTTCTCTAAACCCAGCCCAAATTAAACCCAAGCTGACACTGCACTGATAAGCCAGTAGGACTAACTGACTTTCCCAGCATGTCCTAGAAGAAATGTACCAAAAATGCTTCTCTGATGATATACCAGGTATTTTTAAACTCTAAAGGCAGAGTCCTCAAGTCCCCCAGAGAATTACCTTTGCTGTAAAGGTGTGAGATGGTCTGTCAGCTCACATTAACTCTTGTTTTTTTCCAGATAGATTTGCCCCTTCACATCATTATTGTGATCATAGATGTGGTGAATTATTTGATCATCTTGTAGGGAGAAAAAGATCAGATTTTCTTTAAGTGGGAAGGGGCATTTTCCTTTTAACACACTGTAAAATCTGTAAAAACAGTATGTGTTTGGTGACTGTATTTGTCAAAGGATTTTAAGAGTCAATATCATGTTAAGAATTACAGGGAGATCTATAAATTTTATGTTGAAAACAATGCAAACTCTCTCTCTACTTGAACAGAAGTCAAATTTAAAGACAGAAAATTGGTACAATAGGTAACTGTCTGTAGTACAAACTGAGCCTTATCAATGCACACAGACAAACTGTGATTCTAAGGCACATTTCATAGGAGACTATAAATGTCTTCTGTGATTTTAAATTTGGTAATTTTAGGTCTCCCTTTTCCCCTTGGAAGTTATGCAGCTGTGAAAGCTCTAGAGTATATAACGTGGATAGATATGTAAATATTCTTTTGCAGAAAACATCTTCCCCTTTGTTCTAGTGTTTGATGGCCAAAATTACAGATCTAAACATGCTTAAGAATATTTTTTCTATAAGCCAAAGTGAAATTTAGCTTGTTAAATAACTTAAAATACAAAATACTAGGAAGTTGAATGTGCATATGTCAGAAGCCCGGTAGGTGAAGTACCTTGCCTGGGAAGCTTGAAAATATGAAGAATTGTAGTTTTATAGTCTGATGATACTCCATAAGAACTGCCTCCCCAGAATCAGATGAAATCAAGAAAACAAACTTATACTGGTAAAGACCTCATTAACAATATACTCCCCAAGACACTATCTCAAAGCAACACTAAATATACTGAAATACTGTTTTCTTTCACCACTGGCTGTGGCTAGCTGTGTAGGATCCCTGGATAGAACTGCTACCATACTACACTTGATGACAAGGATGTATCACCAAAATAAAACATCCTGGCAATAAAATATCCTCAGTAACAATAAAAACCTCAGCAAGCGATATCCTTATTTAAAAATTAAAAAGGTAAGTACACAGATAACTTGGAGGATAATTTGGAAGATACTATAAAACCAGTGTGCTGGCATATCCAAGTGATTATATAACTGGTCCACATACTTTTGTTGTATATTCCTTGCTATGTTACAAGAATACTGGTTGACTGAATTTTCTAGCAGAGAGACCAAGCACTAATAGTATCCACAGAGACAGTGGACATCTCCCTCTGTTTGGGGTCTATGTCCTTAGACTGTTGCTTGGTCTGGATCCTGCTGAAAGCCACAGCAAAAGTATCATGCACTGTAGTGCAGTATTGCAATTGTATTTCTACTCTTACATTCAAAAACATCAAAGTCATAGCCATGAACCACAGCTTCACATTGCATGTGACAAGTATGAAAGAATAGAATTTGTCTGCAAAAGAGTGAAACCTGCAGAAACTTATACCATGTTATACAAAAAAAAAGCACACTGCACAACCAACTTCAGAATTTCATATTTGAAATAAAAACAAAGGAGTCATAGTCCTGGGCAAACTGAAGTATTATGAAAAGCAGTTGTTCAGGGTCATAACCCCTCTCTCAGTCAAAGACTGCCTGGCTCTTCTGACATGCAGAATTGTAGGCTCACAAATCCTTCCGCATGCCCTCACCTCCTGTCTCTCAATATGATAATGGCAGAAGTCAGTTGTGAACAGAAATTCTGCTGTGACAAGGTCATTTGTGATATGATGTACAGTCCCCCAACAGACCTAAAATGTGCTTTGTCACTGTGCCTTGATGGTCCAACATAGACCACATTCTGGTGCAGAAAGACTGATTTTTTCACTAAACCCTGTGAGAGTTTTTGTCATGAACAATACTGAGCTAAACTGAAAGACTAAACCAAAATGTGTTCCCCCCAGAGGATTCAGATTGGACATTAAATCAGATCTTCAGATAAGACTAGTGCAACTGGATTATGTCACCCTCTTTTTCCTCTTTCTTATTTTAATTTTTTTGTTTGGTTGGGTTGGTTCTTTTTAAACACCAACTGGTATATTTAAGGATTTATTTAAAGATATTATTCTCTCTGGATAAATCCTCTACTGCTGCCACCAAGAACTGAGCCAATCACTGTTCTCAAATTCAGTGTTGGCATCCATGTACAGAGCTATGTATGAGATGAGGAAGCAGGGAGATAAGTGAGAATTTTTGCTAACTTATGTTATTAAGTAGATTCCAATAGATCTTGCATCTTTTCCATCAGGGATTCCGATTAAATTCTTCTTAAACACAAAAAATCATACTTCATGTCAGGAACCATTTAAATGTGAAAAATATTTGCTGCCAAGAGAAACCAAAGGCAATGAAGAATCAAAGTGTCACAGCACAAGATACAAACAAATTCTTTGGAAAATTCCTCTGTGTTGTCTTCACCTGGATCAAGATCACATACTAGGTATAAAAGTTATTGAGGAATTTTTTCTTTTTTATAAAATCCTACAGCATTTGGTAAAATCCAGATATACCTATCAGACTTCTGGTAATGTGAAGGCAGTTGAAATGCACAGGTAATGCAAGCTGGCAAAAGTGAGCAAAACCAGCAGTACATATGCAGGTGTTGAGGAGGTAACCATGAAAGAGGACACAACGGGGAATTACGATCTTTAATTAAAACAATCCAATTTTGCCCTTTGGGAAAATAAATCAGCATCTGGTCTAGACTTGTTGGATCTGCTGTCTGGGCTCATTCTGCTTCCCAGTTCTGGTCAGGAATTGCTGCAACAAGCTGTGCAAGAAGAGTATCAGTGCAACCAGAGCAGACTAGGGGTGGCAGTCTGAATAGAGGCTGGAGAGAACAGCCAGACTGGCCAGTTCAAACCCGGCAGTTGAATTAATTTAATCTAGTCCTTATCCTGCTAGAGTGCATTTACAGTGATAAAATGTGATTTTTTTTTTAACTAAGGGCTAGAATTTTTACATTTTCTGCTTTTCTTTTCCTACGATATTGTATTTTACAGTAGTCTCTGTGGTTTACAATTTAGTTACAGCATGCCTAGTGTCTTCAAATTGAAGCAGTCTTTCTCACTACTAAGCAGCATTGCTAATGAGATCTGCTTCTTTCTCAAGTCTTACAATTGTTCCATTGTAAACGCCAAATGTTAATTTCTAGAGCCAAAAATAATCAATTTGTACATAACAATGTTACATTTTTTCCTGTCAAATTTACAGAATGCTTTGTCCCATGGATTGTATTGAGTATTTCCTTTTTCACTGGAGACTAACGATGCCAAATGAACTGCAGAATTTCCAGTAGATCCCATGGTTTCAGTGTCTTTTGTTCTTGTGCAGTTGAGAACACCACAAAGTTTCAAAGATGGAAGAAAAGAACAAAAATTTTTTCTAGGTATCAGGTTAAGCTGAATACTCCTTGAAAGTAACTATTTCCTAAAATTTCTACCTTTATGAATTTATTTGGAAAACTGGTATATGAGTAATGGCTGGGCACTGGACCTTATACCTAAGCTTGGCACACGAGTTGCGTGCTTAACCACACCTTCTTCTCTGGGAAGAAAACTAGGGGGACTTTTAGGAAGCTACCTGGTTATTATTTTCGTTCTACATCAGAAAGTTCAGTGTTCTGACCCATCTGGGTAATTCCCACACCTGAACAGTTCATCAGCTCCCAAAAGGCATCAGAATAATCACACTGAGGCATGTAATAAGCCGCAGTAAATTTGACATGGGCACTTGCTGTTGTTGCAGCATCCATGGATCAGACCAGTCGTGATCCAGCGCCCCTCCCAGACTGTTCCCAAAAGGCTGTGCTGCTCCATAGCAAATGGCAGCAAACCAGCATGCAGCACAGGTTTCTTTGTGCCTGCTATTTTCCAGGTTGAACTTGGTTACAGGCTCTTAAAAGATGCCACTGAACTGCAAAGATGAGATTTCACTGTGCTGTGAAACTCCCACAAAACACCGGTAATTGAAATTGCAGGTTTCTATGAAGGACTCTTCATTGAGATTCTTGGTTCCATTTAGAGGACCCGTCTCATGGAAGTTGACCACCTTTGATGACCATTATGACCCCTTTTCTCTGAGGAGATGAGAACCATTTGTTAGAGCAGCAGATAAAACTCTGACTGTCTGTAGCTGAGTCTTTAAACCTATCAGTCAGTCTCCACAACTGATATCCCTCCAGGGAGAGGCTGGACCACCCTGAGTGAAGACTGAAAGAAACATGTCATAGTCAAAATCCAACATCCTTTCTCTGGGCCCCACTTTCTCAGCCACAGGAGATGAGCACAGATACCAAAATCACTTCAAGCTTCCTTCTGCCCTTGTTTCTGTAGGCTGGGATTTTTACACCTTCTGCTACAATGTGCTTGCATGGGAGTTATTATATCCTGGTGACCAAAGTTCACACTGAAGTAACAATTCTGGTCAGAAATTGAGGGAGCAGAAATAAATTATCTAAATGGTTCTGGTTTTATTTCTTAAAAAAGGAAGCATTCTACCACAATAACAACTTTTCTTCCAAAATTCGTGTGCAACTGGATTATAAGGGGAGACCCAAACCTGCCCTGTAGCTCAGTGGGTTGCTCCCACTAGGCAAGCCTTATACAATTCCATTAATCCGTATTACAGTAACTTCAGTAATTTCAAGCCACAAGCAATGGCAGAAAAGTCATGAGTATCTCTACTGCCATCAGCAACTTCAGTGTTTTCTGCAGCTTCACTTCCCTTGGAGCTTCATTAACAGGGGAATTACCTTTGAAGGCATTTTGGGGAAGTTTAGTTAGCTTTATGCTTTTTTTGTGAAGGAGAAACCCAGAACTTTCTCAGTAAATGTCAGGTGCTTCAGCACAATGCTTATAAATTGTTCTGTAACAGAACAGAAAACATTTAAAGTTCAAAATTCAGGAACAAATTAAAAGATGGGGGAAACTGCACTAAACCCTGGTTCCACCGTAGTCCAAAGCAGACCTGACTGGTTCATTTCAGCCCAGTCAAGCTCATCAGAACACCACATCAGAAATGTCAAACCTGACCATGTGTAGTGGGTTGGTTCACGTTTGTCCCTTCTGTGAGATAAGAATAGGGAGGAATTGCAAAGCAGGCACCATACTTCAGAGAATATAAAGAAGTTTATTGCTAAAACTAAAAGTGAAAAGAGAATAACAAGGAATTAAAGCAAAAACCCCCTTGTTCCCTTGAGCACCTCCCCCAATTTATCCAACATAAAGACACAAACTTAGAATCATTTCAGTCAGTTGACCACTCTATAACAATCTTTCATCAGTTCATGGAAGGAGAGGAGTCTCTTCTACTCTTGCTATGGAACTTTATCACAAGAACAATCTTCTCATGCCATCAACAGCACAGCACAACAGC
>VYXC01010732.1:2352361-2609806 GCA_013397175.1 Platysteira castanea | reverse complement strand
CGCTGTGCGCGCCCCGGACTGTGCCAGGGTGAGGAAGGCAGGGAAGGCCTGTGCGCGGGGAGGGAGCAGCCCCGGCACCCCGCTTGTGCCGGCGTGCTGGGGCGGGGTGGGAGAGCAGGGACGGGAGGGGAAGGGAAGCTGCCGCGCAGCGGGGCGTTCAGCGAGAGATGGAAACTTAGTTTCCTTCGCGAGTCGCTGGAGCTTCCCGGCGCGGGGAGGGATCGGGGGGCTGCGGCTGCCCGGGGAGGGGCGGGAGCTGCCAGCGGGCTTGCCTGGCTGCGGGACGGAGAGGGGGAGAGAGAAAGAGGGAGGGGCTGGCCCGGCGCCTGGCAGGTGACAGGTGTGAGTGCGCTGGGCGAGACTCCGCCATTTGAGGATGAGTACCCGAGTGTCTGAGGTGTGAGTTTTTGGTGCCCTGTGTCTTTGCGGGGGCTGGCTGGGCTCGATTCCATATATAGTGTATTTGGGACGTAGGTTTCCATTATTCGAGTCAATTTAGTTGTCGAGTAGAAATTCTTGAAATGGTTCTGATAAGAGGGGGTTTGCAAAGAGGAGATGTGTATCTTTCTCATTTTCTTCCCTTTTTCTGGTTTCTGAGAGACGTGGGAATGCTGTGCAGTGGTGTGTAGTACTCTGTCTCATTCATTGGAAGGCTTGTATGAAAAGTCTGAGTGCTCAGTCCTGTTAGATGTAGCAAGGCCTTCAGGGCAGGAGCCTGGTGTTCTTTGTGCTGTGCCTGGTGGCTTGGCGGGGCCTGGTTTGTTCCCAAGACCTGTGGGTGTTTCTGTATTAAAGAGAGTAAGCACATACTTAAAAAAAGAATTCCAAAGGGATGCATCTTAGCAAGGAGTGGGTTTCAGATGTGGTTTTCTAGTCATCATAAGTTTAGAATATCTGATACAGACTGAATAAAGCATTTTCTGAAGTTCACCTGTAGAACACTGAAGATAGTATTGCATATAATTGTCAATACTCTAATATATGCCTTCTAAACATCAGCATAAGTCAGAATCTTTCTCTTAGACTATTCAGATTAGTTCATGTCTTAATGTTACCCAACAAAATGGTACTGTTTATGCTCTGCTTTATAAGGAGGGCTAATGACACTGTAGCAATAGCATTATATTCACAATTGGCCACAATTTGCTGAAATCAGGAATAATTTTCAGCCAGATAACTAGGCACTTGTGTTTCGCATACATATTTCAGTTATTTGTTCTTTACCTTTACGGTTGTAATTGGATTTTGTCAAACCCCAGAATTCTGATACCTGCTTTTGGCAAGAGGGAAGTTCCACTGACACATTAGGAGAGACATGTCATCAGCTTCAGTGAGTTCTGCTCGGCATTTTAAATGAAAATTTCAGTCATTTGTCACTGTGATCCACATGTTAAACACGGAGATGCTTATCTGTAGATAGTACCTTGGTTTGTGCTGCAGCAGAATGAACCCTGAGTTGAGTCTCAGTTTTGTGTAAAAACTGAGAAGACCTGGGTGGTTTTTTTCATGTTGCTTCACAGGGGAGAGAGCCAGCAAAGGGGAAGAGGTAAGGAAGGTGGTTGGGGGAGGTACTCAGTCTGGGTCATCCCAATTTTGTGTTTAAGGGATGCTTGATAAAGCATCGTCCCTGTCATTACATGTGGGGGCAGTGCCATAGTGCTATGCTGTGCTGTGCTACCCTTGCTTATGCCAGCTTTTCAGGACTTTGTGAAATACAAACCATTATCTTTCTCAGTATAGGAGAAATCAAAGGGTTCTGCTCTTTTCCTTTATATCTGCTTATACAATAATAGAATTCTTGAAAATTGGGTACTCTTCCTATAACAGTGTCCTAGTAGAAACTTCTCTTTTCCGACAATGACAACAGAAGAAGATGGTGGTTTTCCTCACCATGACATTGCTTGGAAGGCCAAGGTCTTGTGTTGTTTTGTAATGGTTCTTGGTGTTATAGGTAACTGGTATGTTTTTCAAGCCTTGTAGGATTAAACTTGTCATCTTTTGAAGAGATTATTCTCAGCAAAATTTTTTTTTTTTTTTTTTTTTTTTGCTAGGCAGCTTAAAGAGCTATTGGCAAACTGTTTCTTTGTAAGAGTGTACTTTGAAACATAAAACTAAGTTACTGTTCATCCCGTTGCAAGTGCGGCCTCCTTATCATGATCTCTATGGTTGGAAACACTGGAAGAAATAAGTTGGTCAGATGTGACCTCAAGTTTATGAAATGACTGTAAATTTAGGACTGCAGGATCAGGCTGATCTTTTCTGAACTGCTGCAAGCGGAATGCTAAACGATGTTGCTGTTGGTGCCTTTACAGAAAACAGAACAAAAGTTCCAGTGATTCAGAACTGGATTTTTTTTAAAGCTGTATTCAAAACTCAAATATTTAAATGTTTGAAATGAAAGTTAACTTTTTTACCACGAATGTATACAGTGATTCAAGTTGGGTTTTTCTCGCTTTAGTGGCATAGTGGGTTATCTCAACTGGGCAAGTGTGTGCTTTCTGTTACAAGGAGGAGAAATGCTGCTGGATGCTCTAAGGTATCTTAAACCCTGCTTAGCAACCTGGTCTAGTTTGGATTCCACGTGTTTAAATGCAACTGGGAAAGCAAGAAAGCTGTCAGATTTACAATTGGATAATATTTTTTAATAAACTCTTCAATGTCGTCAGGGGTTTTTCAGTATGTTGTTTCAGTTTCACCCTCTCTTGAGAATGCTTACCAAAAATCACTGACATAATATTGATGCTTTCCCTGACAGAAGTTTTTGTAGACTTTTATCCTAATTATAGTAAAATTAGGGATTTATTTTTATTGAACTCATCAGCAAGCTCAACTTTCAATCAAGAAATTACTGCAAATGCTATACAGATGTTTACTGAGTTTTCTGGTTTCTCTAACACTGCCTTTAGGTGATGTTCCTTAATTGGTAGTAATTGGATTCTAGTGAAACCAAGTGAAACAGCTTGGCATAAGTAAAGTTAAAAGATCTATGGCGTTTGTGTATAGTATTGCAATATTCTTGGAACATGACTGTTGCTGGATGAATGGTCTCGCTTGGGATATTCTTGTTGCCATAGGTGCAATTAAGGTGCAGTTAAATAGTTAATATTTTTAGAATATATTAGATTTTTTTTGTTGGTTGCAAGAAGTCAAGCATAATTTGGTAATGTGCTAAATAAATTGTAAATAACTAGATATTAAATAAATTATTGCCTAGTCAGAGAATTTTGTCAGAAAAAGACTTTTTGTTTAAAATATGCTTTATACTCTTAGAAAAACGCTATGTAGAATCAATTTTTTGTAGCAATATGCAAAATTTGTAGCTCTTTTCTATTCTGAGCACAGATGAAGATCAGATTTTGCTGTCTTTAATGATAAGTGGTTTAAAACTCATTCAGATCCTGGATGTATTATGAACAGAATTTAATTTTTCCATTATTTAAAAATCTGTGTTTCAGCATGGATTTAAACCTTGTGCTCCCTTTAGTGTTTAGAAAAGCATTAACTTAGGAATACTCTGTGGCAGAAGAAAACTGTAGGTTGTATATATGAGTTTTTAAAAAATAACCACCCAAGCAACCAGGACTGTGTACCTATTAGTCATGATATTGTTAGGTTTGCTAGAATTTACCAAAAATGGGACAAAGCCACTTTATATGCTCACTGCTTTGATGATTAACTTAAGGCAGATTAACACTTAAATGCAAAGTATCATATGCTTGTTCCAAAGTTAATCAGATCTGGTGCTATGTGGTGCTGGCTGGTGGGTCTGCTGGGGCTGCCAATAGAGAAGGCAGAATTCCACCTGCTTTTACTGTCATTGAAAGCATGAATTCAAGTTACTATTTTTTACAAAGCTGCCAATTTTCACAAAATTTGTAGAACCCTTTTTATCGGTGAGATTTTATACAGCCTTTAAAATGCACTTGAAATTGATCAGATGATGTAAATCTTTATTAAAGAGAAAAAAACTGCCACATGAATGCCATTTCTTTAAGAAACCATAGTTAACTGGACATGCTAGAAAATAAACTTTTGCAGTTTGGGAGTTCAGAATCAGCTCTTCTCCTGTGGATAAGATGTTGAGATGTGCCTATTCTCTGTGGGTTTGTGTTTTTTTTAAGAAATAGTTGCTGGTTTTGTATATTTGTGTAGTGTATGAACTGTCTTTAATTTGCTTTTCCAAAGTCACAAATCTTGAGCAATCATATTTCCTTTAATCTTGTATCTCAGTAAATTTTGAGCTCATCAAAATTTCAGCAAAGAAATTAGCCAAGGGGTAAGGTGTGGAAGATTTTATATTATAATAATGTTGAACAAAAGTTAAACTTGTTAAAGTTGATGGCTTCATTAAGATCATCTCTTTAGGGGAAAGTTTTGCATGAACTTAGCAGTTACCTGTACTTAGCTGCCAGTTGTCTGTGGGGTGAGAACCAGGTATGAAGTGCAGTACTCTTTTCTTCAGTCAGTAGTTAAAGGACATGTGAGGTTAAGTATATTGTGGCTAGTGCTTGAAAGAGTGGTAAGATAATAGGCATCTGGGATAGAGGTGGAATGTGGCTAATTCCAACTTGGGAGCATGGCTGAGACAGAAAGAAAATCTATGGGCATTGGAACTTTATAAATTTTGCTATTTATGGGTCAGCGCCCTAAACAAAAATCACATTAAAATAGGTTCTTAAGAAGACGAAGACTGAAATAAAAAAAAAAAAAGTTTGGTGATATTGTTGCTTGCAGTCATTGCAGAGCCTCTTGAGCTGTGCCTGATCTTGTGTTTGTGTGGGTCTGATTCAACAGGAGTGCCCAGACTGACAGAGTGCGTGAAGCAGCAAGGGACAAGAGTGTGCATGAGTAAGGGAGAAGTTACATCACTGCATAAGATGTATATGTTTTTTTCAAAATACTGTATCAAAAGCATTATTTTATTGTTACATCATGTACAGCGACAGTTTGTTTAGATAATGTGACTTAACATGTTGGTTGCATGCTGGTGGTATAATTCAGTCGTGTCTCTGTAGGCTGTTGCATGCAGTGATACATGGGATGTACTCCCAGGTCTAACTCATTTATTTGTGAAGGTGAGCCATGGTAGTATCAAATTGTTTTAGTGAGCCTGAAATTATTTGCTTTTTAATATAGATTTATTACAGACTAAAGATTTTATGGAGTTTTTTGAGTCTTGAAATAAGGATTTGCCTGGTACACCTCTATTTTGTCCATAACACTAGAAGAAGTGGATAAGAAATCACTGGCAGGTGGGAAATACTCTTTAATGGCAACCTTTTAATTTTATTTGCTTGCAGCCTGTCTTTATTGTTCAAGAATGTGCTTTACTATTAGGTGTTTTCATAAGTTACATGTAGAAAGATCAAGCATATATATGTTTAGGGAATAACTCTTAGAGACTGTCAAAGCTAGGGTTTTAAAATGCATTTTTCAAAGGAAATTGCACTGTGTGTAACATCTCTTGCTGATCCATCCGTGTATCAATGTGTTCTCAGAATGTCTTTTTAACAGGGTCAAGTAACTAAAAAAATACAGTAAGTTTCAAAATTTAACTACCCCACAGACATTAGTTAGTGATCTGATGCCTCAGAAGCTGTGACTGACATGTACATTCAGATAAATCATCTCTTTTCCTGAAGCTGTTAGGGTTTTGGAAATCGATTTCTGTTTTGTACTGAAGGCTAGAAATGCAGAAAAGTCTTTCCATGTATAAGTCATAAGCCTGATTTCCCCAGGTAGAAAAAAATTACCTGTTTCACCTATATATGGGGGAAAAAGCACACAATTTAAAAAATATATAAGTTGTACAGTGTGGTCTGTACTTGTATCTTTTGTCAAATCATGTTGTGGTTAACTCTTAAGAACTGAAGTCTCCCCTCCCTGCGTCCATGCTGTGCTACAGATCTCTTTTTGCAGTACTGTCATATATTTTTACAGCATTCGTTGTTTTTTCTGTTTGTTTTTGCTGTTTGTTTTTTCTGTTTATTTTTTCTTTACTCTTTGAAAGACCTGTGCCATGCAGAATTTATCTCCTCCAACCATCTTTTTACTGACATCCTATCATATTTGTAGGTGAGCTAGAAAAGAGGAAATAAGTTCATTCATATCCTCTGCCTTTACCTTACGTAGGCATGCTGATCTATACTTTTTAGCTGAAGCATTAGTGCCCTCTTGTTTATACTTCACTTTGTCATTCTTTTTTGTTCTAATCTTTCTTGGATACCTTTCTTAAGAGACCCATTCAGCACTTGTCATTTCATTCCCATTTTGTCTCTTCTTCAGAGTATCATTGGTAAGTTTGCCCCTGCTTCCTTTTAGGCTTTCCTGAGAGAATGATTGGGAAAAAGAGGTCTTGAGTTCTGTACTTGGATTTCTTTCAATTCGTTCAACTGCTTCAAACTGAACTTTCTGTTTGTTGAACAAGCATTCTTTTTTTAAAGGGAATGGTAGGTTATCTTTCTTAAAAAGCCTTCTTAAGTCTAATGGCCTTAAGCCCGGGAACAGAATCTCCAGGGTCTCAGCAAAAGTGTGCTTAAAAAGGTATTTTAGGTTGATAAGTACAAAGCAGTAAAAATCTGGTTTCTTTTTTTTTTTTTTTTTTTTTTTTTTACTACTCTTGTCTTTGGTAAATGGGGGTAAAATTATTTTGTATGCACGTCACAAACTGTGTATTTAAAACCGTCTTACTGGAATAACCGCCAATACCAGATTATTGTATTGACTAGAGTTTGATTTAGATTAGGCCCTTTTGTGCAAGGCAGTGTATAAATATTTATTAAATAAGTCAGTCCGAGAAGAGTTTGCAGTCCCATGAATAATAAATTTGTTTACACAGGTACAAATATTGGATTAGACAAAGACATTTAGCAAAGTAGTTTTGTTACCTTTCATTTATTAGGCCTGTTAGTTCTCCAGTCATTTTTAAATTGTCTGAATCTTTAAAAATTAATTAAAACTGTCTTTGATAGTTGTCATGGGTTAATTCATTTAGTGATGTTTTGACATTACTTTTAATATTTGTCTGGAAAATTCACAGTAGAGTTATGAAATTACTTGAGTTAGACCTTTATTGGCTTGTATTCATTGGTAGCTGTTGAGGGTAGAGGTCAGTGTATCAAAGCTGAGAGTTGAAGGTTATCACAGTGGATCATATCTGTGGCACACTTGGGGCTTCACTCAGAATGAGAGGTTTTTTTATATTTATTTCTTTGGAGCATGAGTTGAATACAAGAAAAATTTAACCACAGGTATTGTCTTAATAAATATGATTTATTTTGTTGTGTGTCTAGTATGAATGTATGTGTAAAAAAGGTTGCTAGAGGATTTGGTTTTGCCCCTCTACAAGAAGCACACTTTGATCTTTCTTTTCCATGTGTAAAGGGCAACACTTCTTTTTGTTCCTCTTCCACAATATCTGGTGAAGGAGAGTAAAAGAAATTGTAAGCAGCAGGTAAAAACCGTCGTTTGGATTGTAGAAATTCCTGTTCTTTCCAGTCTCTTGTGTCTAGCAGGTGATGTGTTAAGCAGCAAGGTTCAGAGAAAAAACCCATTATTTGTTTCTTCTTTCCCCCTGCATGGGGCTGAAAACCCCTGTGGTTTCCAGATCAAAAGGAAAATATAGTTTCTCCCAGTAGTGCTTTCATACATATACTGTGGAGGAAAACACCAGTTCGACAATGCGGTGTCTTCAGTATTCTGATGATATTGATCTTGTCAAAGCTGGGAAAGGTACTAGCATGGCTGCATCATTCTGGATGAATGAAACATTGTCATCCTTCCATGATGCAGCAGGCTGCATACAGAGATTGCTGGTGTAGTGCAGTTATGTGCGCAGAATGGTGTTGTTTTTCTGGAAGAGTTGCAACATTGAGTGAGTAGTTTTGATTTATTTATACAAAAATATGCCTTTGCTGCCATGAAAGGAATGCTTTCACTATTTTATCCATATTTCTGCATAAATTAATTACTCTTAGAGTAATATAACAAAATGGATTTGAGAGAGAAGGTTTAGAGCAAAAAAATGGAAGAACACAAGTGTTTGTGAGCATCAGGGGCTGCTGATATTTTGCTGTCACTGAACAGGGAAGATTTCTTTCACTGACACAAGCAGCTGGTCCCTTGTTCTGGTCTCATCTGTCGATGAGCCAGGGCAGTTTATGTATGAGTGGTTAGAAAATTAACCAGAGTGCTGTTTAACTTAGGTGATCTTGTGGGGTGAGACCAACCCTGGGGTGCCGAGGAGCTGTTAGATCAGTTTGGTAGTCTCCTATAACTTCATACTGAGGGGGTTGTTCTGTGCTACGTCAGTGACAGGGCATGGATTTGCCATCCTTTACCCTGAGTTCACCTGAGTGGTTTTAGTATGAGCCCACAAATAGGTTTTTCTGCAAAACTGAGATATGGTAGAAAAAACAGAAGAATAGAAATATAGAAGAAATCAGAGTTGATTAAGCTGGTATTGTGGATGAGGAAAGCCCCTCGTGAAACTGTAGACCTAAGAGTGGTCCTATGAGAGAGAAGCAGGAAGACCAGTTCAAGGAATCATCCCTATGCACTGTGGCACTGCAGCTGTTCACGGAGTCACCAACTGAAATGGTGTAAATTAAAAGCTAGCCCTTCAAAAAATAGAACAGGAATTAGTTGAACTAACTTCACCACAGAACCCACGTATGTGGATTCTACCACAGTGTAAAGTCTTCACTAGTGACCTACTTGGATGAAAGGTGGTAACAGTAAGTTTTCTCCTCTTATCTGGATGTAATCAAGGTGTCTTAAATGCTTTCAGCTGCTGTATTTTAATTAGCTTTAAGTGATGGTGCCTGCAAGAATTCTAGCAGTCTTTGTCAATAAAAATGGCTAGTTTTTTCTAAGGTTTTCTGATCTTTAAATGCTGTAGTCCAGTTTCGCGATGCAGTAGGAAATTCAGGTCCCATTGAAACTTGTGAAAGTCTGGCTAATAGATAAGTGCAATGAGTTATGTAAACTATGGGAGGAGAGAAAGATTGAGAGAACTGTTTAGAAAAGGTGCAGCACTTGTTGACTCTTGAGGAAAAATGTGGTTAAAATAGGATAGCAAAACAGGTGTTTTGTAAAGTTGTTTGTGTTTCACCTGTGTACTACAAGGGAGCATTATTTGTGGCCCAGAGTTGGAGCCTTTTGTAACCTTTAATGGTTATGAGAGAAAATTAATGAACCTCTTAAATTATAATCTGCTATTCAAACATATTAATGAATATAAAGCTTCATTTAAAGATGAGTAAATAAAAACTAGTGTATAGGTGTTCTCTTTCAGTTGCTGATTTTAGATGAACTTTGGAGCTTAACAGTAGTTGCTGATCTGGCCTGCATGTTCAGATCCTAGGCTGACAGATCTTTTTTTCTTGGTTGTGTTTATTGTATTGGTTTTGTTTGATTTCTTAAGGGTTTTGGTTGCCAGTAGTTCTACTATGACAAGAGAATATCTTAAAGTCAAAGTACCACCTAATGGTGTTAGCAGAGTTGATGGAGCTACAGGCTTCCTTCCTGTTGAAACTGGCCAAAAGAACAGGCCAAACTGAAGCTTATGTTTCTTCAGTGCAGAGCCAGGGGCAGCTCTCTGGAATGTTTTTTCCACTCCCCATCAATGAGTGGGGAAATTCTTGCCAACGCAAATGAGATTGAGACCTGCAACTTGCCTCAACATAATATAGTTTATACTGAAAGGAATACTTCAGCTAGAAAAATATTCAGAGTTATACTAGCGTGGGATCTTGTTAGTTAAAATAAAGTTGTCTTCATGTTTGAAGTTTTTAAGAGTCCTGGACAAAATAGTATTTCAACATTGTCTGTGTGACTTCAGGCTGCTGCCTGTTTGTGATAAGGGCAAGTCATCACCTTACACTGTCATATCAATGAATGCTGCAGAATGCCTGCAGTGACTGTGCAGGCTGTCAAAATTCACTGATTTCAAAAGCCCTTTCTCATTTTATGTTTTACTGTTGCTATTCTGGCTGTTGTAGCTTTGTTTTCTGATATATATGGATTGACTAGGATTTTAAATTGATTTAGGAGAAGCCTAGCAGTGCAGCTTTGTTTGCCTTGTGAGCTTAAGAATTCGTTGTCACGCCTTTGTCATCCTTTCTGAACCTCTTGTGAGAATGAAACTCTATGTAATTGGAAGGAATAGTACTTAATTTGCTATTTATTTATGGGGGAAAACAGTGGTGATATCCCAAAATTAGGGCATGAGATATTTTTTTAAATATCTTGGCTCTTGTCAGTTCCTCTGAAAAGTCCCTATCTGCATCTTTTAATTATGCCTGCCTCTAACCGATGGCTTACTATTTTTGCAGGACAAGCATTAAAAAATTGGGATGAATGAAAAATTGAATTCTTGTGAAGTACAGAGCCAGATAATTACAAATCTTTTGCTGCTTTATCTGTGTGACACTGTTCATTTTATCTTTCAAAAGTCGGTCTACTTCTATTAACAGGTCTCTTATCTTTGTTGCAAATGCAAGAAATGTATTAGTATGTCAAAGCTGTGAAGAGCTATCTGGACTAGCAGAGTTACGACCATGGACTTGTTTAATTTATTTTTATAAAATGGATTCTCAGCTCTCTTTAGTTTCCTGAAAATACCCACTATCTGGCTATATCTCTGGTGAGAAGATAAACACCAAGGTTTAACAATTCTTCTTAGTTGTACATACCTTTTATATTTTCAGGGTTTTTTTCTTAATAAAAGGCTATCAGCTGATAAAATATCTAGAAAACACCATGTAAAGTCAAAATCTGAGTAGAAATGGTTTATTTCTGCACTTTTCTTCTGCTTCTCTGGTCACAGTTTACAGGAGAGGGCCTGGAATAGGGATCACACAAGGACAAAATCTTAATTGCAAGTCCTCTGGATTTTTTTGTGTGAATTTTAGTCTTGTGTAAATCTTACTGCTATTGTGAGACCCTTTTTTTCTTCCCGAGTGATGTGACAAAGTTGAAGACCTTACAAGGCTAAAAGCTCTTTACTCGCCTGGTACCATGAGACATCTTTTCTATTCTTTCTCCACTTCCCTCTGTTACTTACCTTGTCCACCTTTTTCAGAGCAGGTTACTTACAAATTTTTCCTTTTGAGTAGCTAGTTATTTTGTTAGTATGTATCTGGGGTCAGCATTCTTGTAAGGATTTTTAGATTAAGGTAGGAAAAAAGTAGATGATAGGTTACTTTGTAAAAGGGTTAGTGGTCGTCTCTTGAAGGTTGTAATAGCAGGAAACAATAGGTACTGAGAAGCTATGGATGCTGGAGACATTTCAGCTCTTCCTGGCTTTCCTCTCCCCTTTCCTCATTGTTCTTCCTTCTCCCAAATCCTGTGTGGAGTAAAATGCAGAAAGAAGGATCAGTGGTATTAGTCCCTTACATAACAGCGAGTGCAGTGGTCCCTTCTTTCTTTCCTTTATAGAAGGATGGAGAAAACTAGCACTCTTGTCTTCCTTGAAGACAGTTCATAGTGAAACATGGTAAACCTAGAAAAAAATAGCAAATTTTAAAATTACATGTTATCAGTTCCTTGATGGGAAATCTGTATCTTATTCTAGAAGAAGATAAGTATGAGAAAATAACTGTGAGCTAGAGGAATCGCTACTTAGACATCTGTTTGTTACTTTCCTCTCCTTGTGCATCAAATAGGGCCTTGGAAGAAAAGCAACAGGAAAACCAAGTTGTATGGGCACCACCCTGAGTATTTCTATTTGACTTGTGCCTGTCAGTGTCTTTTACCCCATCTTCGTGTTGGTAGAGGTTTTTTTCCCAGGTTAATGGGTGGATTTTTGTTTATTTTTGTCTACTGCTATGAATTTGGCAGAAAATAAGTGGAAACTAGAGCCTTCCTCCCAAATATTGCAGTCGTGCTCCTAGGTTTGTCCTTACATGTGTTGGTTTGGGAACTAATAGAGAAGAAAGAGAAAACAACAACTAGTTTTCCATGACCACACTTCACCCTTTCTTTCCACTTTTTCCTGGCAGCTGTCAAAAGTCTGCCATCATTACCCCAGGGATTTCTGCCAGTGCGGTTTTCACAGGTGAAGATAACTGCAGGTACAAAGTAAAGCTCTGTTAGCCTAAAACTATGGTAGCCGAGCTGTGAGTCTCTTTCTAATATGGGCACCCTTTGTATCCAAGGGCCTCAATCACCCTTCTAGAGAAGATGATTGACAGAAAAGGGGAGTTCTGTGGCCATTTTTTTGTTTATGGTACTGTGTTAGATAGCTAAAGGTCTTGTCTTCCCTAACTCTTGGTGGGAGGTTCTCTCTTGGTGTTGTCCTACCAGTCTTTGTGAAACTTCTCCACTGCCTCTCAGTTCAGGTGCTGCCTTTTGACACAGTTGTTTCCAATTAGTTGCTACCAATTGAAGGAAGTGGTTTGCTGTTATTTACCCTTTTGCATTGCTTCTCTAGAACTTGTGTGTTTCCTCCTTCCTGTTATCCTACAGACCTATGTTGTTGCTTGTTTGTAACAGCTGCTAGGGGCAGCTAGGTTGGATTGGACTAGGTTTTTAACTTTTTCAGTGTTTTCTCTAGTGCTAAGGTAATGTAAAATCAGAAGAGTCTGTTGTAGTGTTGAGTACAACCTTGATTTTTCTCCCCTCTCCAGACTATCCTTAGGAAATGTTAAGGGTGTGATTTGTAAGTCAGTGTAAGTTGGCTCTGCTTCTTTCCCTGTGTTCACCCTGGCATTCATCTGACTCAAAGCTAAACTAGCAGAAAATTAACACGGTATTATTCCCTGTCCCAGTTTTGCTCCATGAACTGGCTTGCTGCAGAATCAGATGAGTGCCAGAATTGGGCACTCACAGGAGGGGAGGGGGAATGCATGCCTGGGAACAGGAGGAATGGCAGTGGCAGTATTGAATTGTTTTGGGACAGCATTTTAAAGAGTGGCTGAAATACCCAGCCTTATTGTCATTAAAACATTATGAGTAAATAATATATTGGTAAACAAGTCAAGTCCTTGATTAAGATGAAAAAGGAATTTATTTTTTTGCCAGTCTGGCTTCCAGTAGGTATTTACGCAAACACTGGATTTACCAGTGGCACCTCTCCCATCAATTAAAGAAATTGTTTGAGCTTTGTAAAGAGTGGAAGAATGGAAAAGAAAATACTGAGCCAGCCCAGAAGTAAAGGAAAGCATTCAATCAGCCCAGAAGTAAAAGTGTGTGTGAGACACAATCCTCTGTGCTCCTTGACCGGGAGAGAATACCATGAGGGTTGCTGGGAAATTAAGTCAAATCTCAAAGTTCATGAAATAAACTGAGATGTTTCTCAAGATGAGTCACGCGGCGTAAATGAGAAGGAAGTAGAAGTTGTCCTGTAGTTAACTTGGTTTATGATTAGGGAACAGGAGGGAAGTTGGAGCTCATGGTACTGGACTGCTTAGTTACCTAACTGCATATTCCCTCGCCCAGCTGCTTCAGACCTTTCATTCTGCTTGCATCTCTTTGTGCGGGAAATAGAACCACAGGGCTTTCTAAGCGGTACCCGAGTGTCTGATAGTGGGTACATGTTTTACTGTTTCGACTCTCCGGTAGTGATAGGTGATATCATCATACTATGAAAAGTGAAAGTGTTTTGAAAATGATCAGTGTACTTCTGAAGAGTGGGTGGATATTTTTCTTTGCTCATTAGCCTCTTTCCACCTACCCATCTCTATGGAGTAGGTGTTAACCATAAGAGATTTCACCATTTTGGAGTGTGCAGGACAAGGTATTAGCGGTCATGCCAGAGAAGACTGAGAGAGTTGCATTTGATGCTGCTATGAGGCTCATCCTACTGTCCCAGTTTCAAGTGTAATTGCAAAAACTTTGAAGCATGGCAAAATGAAATAAGATTAGTTTTCTTTGGATTAGAAGCCTGGCAAAAAAATTCAAGTAATTTTCTTTAATAATTGTAGCCATTTTCTCAGGAAAATATGGGTAAAATGAAGTACAGCAATGTGCAAAACAGAAGATCTGTTCTATTCTATCATCAAGCATATCTTTTAATTGTGCATTTCATTATTACTGTATCTTTGAGCTTGCTATTCTCAGAAGATGACCCCTATGAATAAACTCTTGGGTGGAAATGTCCCCAAGTCTTTAAAATAACCAAAACTGTTTGCCTCTGTTAGAACAAATCTGCTTTATATTTCATTAAAATAAGAGAAGCATATGACTGATTGCATTAGCCAATCATTTTCTACGTAATCAAAATTTTTACCTTAGCAAAAAAACTATTTTTCTTTGACTTATGCCTTTCAGTTCGATAAAATTTTGGACTGTGACACGTATAACAATTTTTTGTGGTTTACTTTAATTGATGTGTGAAACATTTTAGTATAATGACTTTATTTTCTGGATTGAAGTGTAGTTATGAGCATTTTGAAAGGGTTATTACCTGTAACATTTTAATTGAAGCTGCTCTTCAGCAAAAAGAAATATGGTCTGTGTGAATGGTGTAAAGACAGACAAGAGACTTATTTTCTTTGAAAAGCAGGAGAACCTCATTTTCTGCCTGGATACTCTGAACAAAACTGGTTTTCAATTAGGCTTAAATAATTAGTTGAATCTCTTTTATGGTTAGAGTCACATCTCATGACAGTTCCAATTCAAAGTTCTTTCTTCACTTTTTAAATGAGTGAAAGGAATTGCTAGTTTCTTGACACCAGTATTTTAACTTTTTTTTTTTAAAGAAGCCTGAATGGCATAGATGTTCATAAGGAAGAAGTTTTTTTATTTCTGTCCTTTTTCTTCAGCTGCTAGGGATAGTGATGTTGTTACAAGTATCTGCTCAGTTAAGGGACCATGATTACAGCTTTCAGGTATTTGGTTTTTACCTTTAATGTCATGCACAAAAAGCAGGCATTTGCTTTTATTTGAGCAAATAGCGAGTGAGGAACATGAGTCTGTGTGTGCATGGGGGAGTGTTGTCTGATAATCTGTTCTGAAACTTTTACTCCCCTTTTCTTGGTTAGGATCATGTTTGTTTACTTTTTTCCTTGACAAAAAAAGGGACTTTCTTGTTGTTATTATCCCCCGCGTGTTAAATGCATCATACACCTTCATGTAGGTAGCAGTTTTCTCTTGGCAGCTCAGTCGCATCTTTCTTGGACTTAAAGAATGAAATTTAAGATGTCGGAAATGCTGGAATTAGAGAGGGAGAGCCTGAGCTTTAAGTCTTACTATGCTGGTGTCTTATGTTTTGCAGTAGATAAAAGTTTTATCAGAGCAGCCAGTAAAACTTATCTTTCAAGAGCAGATGTAATTGCCAAGAACTGGATCAGCAAGTCATTGTAGGCAGGCACATGGACTTTTATTTTAAGAATGTTATAGTTTTATACAATCTTTGGTAGGATTCATATCAGTATAAGTAAACGGAATACAACAGAGGGTAGTCAAAGACTGTTTCTAGTAGGCATTATTGGCTCATCTCTCCCTCTCCGAAGATCTGCAGTTTAAACTGGGTATCTACTATATGAGATTTTTTTTCTCATTAGTGGGTTGTTTCTCAGGACCTTTCTTCTCCTTTCTTTATTTACCTGAGCATCCTACAAGAGAATCTACACTGTGCTCTTTCTATACCTGTTTTTAAGATTTTCTTCCAGCCTACAGTGCCAGACCTATTTCAAACTACATCTTTACCTGGTTTGGTCTTGCTGACTGTGGCAAGATTGCTCTTTAACAGATGAGAGATTAGACAAAAAGGGAGGTAGGGTGATTAAAGTGTTGGTTTCTGAATATATTTTTTTGTTCACTGGTAGGATGTACATGAAGAGATGACAGGAATAAGTAGGAAGAGAAACACTCAAAGAAATCCAGTTTTCGCGTTGAGCTTCATGGTGCTGCCCAGTCCTGAAGTTAGAATGTTCTTAAAACACAATCTTCTGTCCTTCAGGGCTGAAGAACATAGCTGACATAACTGCTGATTATTTTGAATGAAACAAAGTGAAAGAAAGGAAAAGAAATTGTACTGATAAGAATTCCTCTCTTTCTTCTTTCAGATTTTCTTCTGAAGTCTTTTAGAAAACCAGAGCCCATTTATATGTCGTCATCTGTATTGATGACTGTTTCTTACTTTTAAAACTGAAATTCCAAACACTTCCAGTCAGCTTCCTGGTCCTGATGACTACAATTAACGTAAAATGACATTTGTCATAAAGTTAAAAACGTAAAACTACCCAACCGAAAGTTTGGTGTTCTGAAGGGTTTTCACAACTGAGTGATGAAATACAGATCTAAGCTAATGCATCACCATGGCACTCTGGTGCTAAGCTTGAAGCTGTTATCTTTATGAATTACTAGATACCTGTTCATGCTTCCTCCCTTACTTCACTTGTAACTTCAGGGGACTTAATTCAAATTTGAAGGAATTTACTGGACAGATGAATTGATTTTTCTGTTCTTTTACCATGCTGATGGGTATTTGCACAGTTGCTAACAATGGAGTAGTTTGTTTCAACTCCTTGCAGATTCATTGAAAGCTTGAAATCAAATATATGTGACCTTTACGTTTTATTAATTCAGTACTTCAGAATGTATTTTCATTGCAAAGTGATGCAAGACCAAGAATTCTAGAAGGTACCTAAAGTCAGCTGAGAGTTTTATTTTCAAAGGCCCAAGTGTCTTTAAAAGTGTGTGTGAAAATGGTGGACTGGAGAAACCAACTTTTTATGGTTTCTGTAAGCAATATTGATATGTTTAGTTTTGTTGATGATAGCAATAGGTGGCTTTATTTATAACTAGCAACTTGCTAGTTGGCTTTGAGAGTTCAACAGTCATTCTGCTTGTGACTGTCACTGGAAATAATACAGTACCAGTCTAAGAATTCCCTCCTCTTAACAAAGGAAGTGTATCTTCCCCTGCACATGGACTTGTATTGGCACTTCTCAAGTGCCTCTTCTAACCAGCTCCATTTGCTATAGACAAACTCAGGCTGCCCCTTACCTGCCAGATAACCACTTTCAGATCACCTAGCAAATGGACTTCCCCTTTTCAAGCATCCAGTGGACAGAAGATCCAGAGAAGTTTTTGTGATGGAGAAAGGAGAGTAAAGCTCTTCCTGCAGGTGGCAGCAGCAACCTGTTGAGCCTGGCTGGCTTGGAGGTGTGAGAGCATGGAAAAATAACTGGTATATGATAAACAGATGAAGAAACTTCTCTGAAGGTAGCTTGCTGGCTTTTAATAGATAAGGTCCTGTTAAACGATTTTTCTCTGACCTTTGTCTGCACAAGTTGTGGTGCAGGACACTTGCCAAAAGAGCTCTGGAGTGGTGTTTAGAAAGGAGCCCCTCTGAGTGACAGCAGGCTGCTGTTGTTTGCTCAGCTACTCACTGTAGGATCTTCTGAGACAGTAGATTAGTTTAGGCCTATCTGTGTTACCGTAATGGTGCAGTAAGACTTATGTAAGAGGAAATGAGCATTTTTAAATAAAGTAGTTTACTTTTTGTGCAAGATAAACAGATAGTACTTGTGTTGGGTGATGTAATTGGTCACATGAAAATTAATGGCTCTTTATCAGAGTAGTACAAGACCAGGTAAGATGCTAGAACAAGTACCTAAATAAAGTATGTTTGTGGGCTCCCACAGGCTACAGTTTGACCATGATTTTATCAGAATTTATACTGTAACAGCAGTGCAGTGAAACCTGACCCCTGAAGAGGTGTGTTCAGACCAGATGAGAAGCCAGCCTGCTGTTTCAGGACTTCAGTGTGGTGTTTCCTTCATGATATGGGCCACTGTAGTTATCTCACAGGAAGATCAGTAGCTTGGGGTCATTTGACCAAGGTCTGACAAATGCACTGCTTATCATTCTTTTGTGTCTCTTAATTGCTGAAGAAGTGCATGCTTCTAGCTCGTTTTTATTTGAATAGATTTGGAAGTGCACAACCTTAAGGCCTGGGAGGGGATAAGCAGTAGAACAAGAGGCAAAGGGCAGAAACTGTTGCGCAGGAAGTTCCACCTGAGCACGAGGAAGAACTTCACTGTGCAGGTGACTGAGCCCTGGAACGGATTGGCCAGAGAGGCTGTGGAGTCTCCCTCCTGGTGATATTCAAGAACCATCTGGACACAATCCTGTGCCATGTGCTCAAGGATGATCCTGCCTGAGCAGAGAGTTGAACCAGATGACCTACTGTGGTCCCTTCCAGCCTGACTGATTCTGTGCTAGGTTGTATTCAGGCAAGAGGGGAATTCTGTCTTAACCTTAATTAAGCCTGTGTCAGTGTTTGACAGTATATTCATTCCTGCTTGAAGTTTGTTTCTGGGTTTTTTGGTTTTTTGGGTTTTTTGAGTAGTCTAGAGTCATCAGGCTTTCGTGTATTACTGGTACTGGTTTGCCGTATTGTAGTATCTGTTGGGAGGTAAATAAAGAATCAAAATACTAAACAAGGTCTGTTCCTCATGACCCATCTCTAAAAAGTACCCTCTGTCCAGCCATGGCTGGAAAGAGTATAGTGTATACTTGGTGTTAAAAATTCTTCCAAATCAGTATTATAAGGCTCGTTCTTCACTTACAGTATTTCTTATCAAAATTTCTGAGCTGTACTTTGAAGTAAATCTGGTGATGAACATCTGAAGTTAACAGGTGAAGAAAAATACATTTATTCTCTAAGTTAATAGTGTTAGAAATGTCACATTACTGCTTTGAAGCAAATTCATAGAAAGAAGCTACAAAAGTTGGACATAGCTGTTTGATATAATTTTGATTTAAATGTTTGGGATAATACATTAAATTTAATGACTTTTCCGATATGTGTTCAGAAACTTGCCTAAGTGTGATGTGTGTGTGAATCAGATATAAACTGAATTAATAGAATGTTCCCAGAATTAGTGGGCTTTTTCCTTTAAAGAAAAAGTAAAAGCATACTTTCTTTCAATATTAACTGCAATACTCTCGCAAACTGTGCTGTAACCAACAGGAAGTAGAAGGTTATGTGCCAGGGATGCTTCTTTTGAATGTGTTTGAGACATGTGTGCTCCCTCTGTGTGTGTGTAGTATGGCTCCATGGCATGCTAACATGATATAAACCAGCTTCTGCCTGGAAGCTTTATCCATGTAGTCGTAAACCTGAGTATTTGTATGCCAGTGGCTCATCCCCAAGATAGAAAGTGCTTATATCAATAGAGCACAGCCAACAAGGGTTCATCCCTTTTCATGGCCTTGTAGACATCTTTTGTGAATAAACTTGAAGTAAAGTAGATCACTAACGGAAAGAAAGTCTTGTCCTATTGCTGCTGAAGTTTAAAATCTTACCAAGGAGCTAGGGTGTAGCCCTTACCCAAGTAAGATAGCCAGTATTATGAGATGAGTTGTATTGTTTTAGTCTTTTTACCTTATCAGAGCACAGAGAATTTGCTTCCATACAAAAGTGCTGTAAACAGTTGTTTACCATCATAGTTAACAGTTTATTTTCCCCTCCTTTTTCATTGCCTAGGATTTGTTAAGAGGACAAATGCAGTTACATTTTGCCCCTTTATCTGAAGGATAGAGATCCACGATCAAGTTTTGTGTGTGAACTAGTGAAAGAAACAGTAAATGATAAAATACACTTCTTCCACAGACAGGAAATTGCAGTAGTGGGGGAGAGGGGGAAGGCAGTTTGAAACCTCTGTTTTAAATGAGTTTCTAAGAGAATTTCTTGTAGTCCTTGCACAGAATTTCCTGAAAAGTGGGTGGGCACCTCCTTTTTTTTCTTTTTCTTTTTTTTTTAACATGCTTGTGAGGTGGTGGTTAGTATTCCCTTTTATTCTGCAGTAGTTGGGCAATGCACTTAATCAGAGAATGCCAAAACATTTAAAGACCAAGAGAGTAGTTTCATGAGCATTTCTTTCCGTGTCAGCACTGGCATGGGCTGCCCTGACCTTAGCTTCTTATTCCTGCTTTGTCCCTCAGTTGTGCTGGTATAACTAGTTAATGTGCCAGGTGGCTTTGCAGCAAAGCAGAATGTGGAATTTACCATCAGAAAAGTATTATTTTTAACCTGGATCGATTCCCTGACTGGCCTCTCTGCTCAGCTGCACAAACAGTTGTGCCAGCACAGCTGAGGAATGAGGACTGCTTAAGCTGGTACTGCAGTGGAAAAAGTGCTGTGAAACTATAGCTTAATCTGTATATTCTAGGTACAGTTGTACTATGCTGGCAAAATATTCCTTACATAGATACAGCTTTTATTAGCACAGTTTGATTGTGGAATGAAGAAAAGGATAACTGTGGGTTTTGCTCTAATATATTTATGTTGTCAAAATATGCCTATAAAACCTGTCCTGACAGTTCTGTGTAAAATTTATTATTCTTTACATAAACTGATTTGAACTGCTATGGATCATTAGAAAATTGAAGAACTGTAAAATCAATATATCCTCTGTTTATTTATGCTGTCTACTTGGAATATATATAATGCTGAGATACTTGCTTCCGTCTTCAACCACACCGGTGTTCCTGCAGTTCATTCAACCTTTATTTTTGAAGGTGAGAGCAACAGAAAGTCTGCCAAGAAATGAGATTCACTGTTTTTTTTAGTAGATATGATAAGAAACTAAAAGATCTGAAGAAGAGATTTAAGATTTCAGGAGATAATATGCAATTTCTTAAGAATTCCTTCTTATGTAGCTGTGGGTCTTTGCTGAATCTATGTAGCTATGGGTCCCCTTGGGAAAGAAGGCATAAAAATGCTTTCATTCTTTGTCCTGAAACTTTGGCTCTCCTATTGCTTGTCAAATGTCCTGTACACAGACAATTAGATTCTTTAATTTCTTTTCTGATTGGATTTCTGTCGTTTTAGATGTCAGCTTCAGTTCTCAGGCTCGTGTTATTAATTGGGGGCGGGGAAAGGCAAATATTCTCCCTTACTTGGACTAGTTAGTTAAAATTTTTTGATGCTTTGTTTTTAAATTTTGTAATTCTGCATATTGGTATGCATATTATACAGTGTTGAATAATTAAGAGCTGATACTACATTTCTTTGTATTCAGGTATCATTCTTCTAAGGTGGGCTTCCTTCAGTCATGTATGCCTAACAATGTGTTTCTAGGATTTTCAAAGAAATGCTGCAGTATTTCATGGTTTTTACTCCCTAAGTTGGCAAATATCTAAGCTCTTGTGTGACTGTAAAACAGTTTCATTTATTTCATTTGGTAATGAGTGTTTGGAATGCCTTCTACCCAGTTCAATTTCCAAATATCTGCCTGGAATGGACTTAAATGCATGCATGATGAGAAGTCTTAGGTTTTGAAACAAACCAGTATTCTAAATGCTTTTGTTCAGCATTACTTATCATGTAATGCTTAAGTCGAACAATTACAAATCAATTGAGAAATGTAAGGTAGTGTTACAGTAGAAATTTGTGCTTTGTGTATTCCTTTAAGAGTTCAATATCCCTATGGCAACAACTGGAAAGAGCTTTTTCTAATTATGCAAAGTTTAAGGTTTCATTAAAATGGAGGGGGGTGGAAAAGCAGCTCCTAAACTTCTACATTTTGTGGCTTGGAAAGGAAGCACAAATCTGTTGTTTGTAGACAGTTTTTTTGCTGACTGTTTGTAGCTTTCCTGTGCACTGAAGAGAAATTTTAATATAAGGGTAAGCTTACTGATCTGTGCAAGAGTGAAATTGTTACAGTCACTGATATTTGAGAAAATTATGCAGTAGTTGGGAAGCTGTAAACTTCCCAACTTGTGCAGAATTTCCTCTGGTGTTGGAAAAGGAATATGGGCAATGTATTTCACTGTAATTAATAGCGGCTTCCTTTGCTGCATCTATTATATTTCTAACATCCAGTGTTGTTTGCAATGGAGTTTACTTCACAGAATTTCAAGTTATGGGAAGAGCTGTCTTTTGTCTCTTATAAGTTGAGATACAAGGAATACTTTTCTTAAAAGGCAAGTTACATGTATTGTAGAGTTTAAGTAATGAATTGTTAGATTAGGTTTTACTGTGAAACTTTATAGTGAGTAGAATGTGTTTTATTCTACTATTACACATACTAATTTTACTGTTAACCCATGCATAGAGGCATTTCATAATTCCTCATTCTAAATTCATATAACTGAAATGGCAATGTTCACAGTAGGTTTTATTGTTCTAGAATATGTTGTGTTGTTTTGTTCCTGAAAGATACAAAGCCTTTCAGCTTGGTGGTATTCACGGTGGCATTTAGGGTTTTTTTGACTGAGCCATCAATCCTGTTAGGACTCACTGCTGATAAAAAGGGATTGATTTTACTATGGGTGAAACAATGAAGGAAGTGAAAATATTTCAGAATATATTTAACATCGTGAAGTTAAATGGCTCTAGATTTATTAATTCATTTATTATAACCTGTGTTGCATTATGACAAGTTCAGTGCATTCTTTGGAAGACTGAAATCAGTGATGCATTCTAAAAGTATCTAACTCTCATTGATATAAAAGAGCACAGTATGGTCAAAATTCTTGCTGTGATGTCTTGAAAATGCATCCCAGTGTGTTTTAGTTGGTTACTGTCACACTTAAACTGCTGTGTCTGTCCTCTGTGCCTCCCAGTGAAATGGTTAAGATGTCTTGGTCAGTGTCACTTAGAGCTACTGCATAATAGTAGTGGGGGAGAGGCCTCATCAGTCCAATCACTGAGGGAACTGCTTTTTTAAGATATGCATAAGAGTACCTTGACAGTGTCAAAATAAGGATGCAACATTTCCAGTGACAGATGACTGACTTTTTTTACAGCTTGAATATGGCTTTTAAGGGTGAGGTAGAAGGACATTTAAGCTCTTGTTCTGAGGACTTCTTGTGTAATGACCAAAAGGGATTCTGTGTCAGTATTGAGACTAATCAGTAGGCACTCTGGAAGGTCTGTAGGATAAGAGGAAGCCAAAGCATTTCAAATATTTTTAATCTTTTTTTATTTCCACATAAGGAATTAACTATACCACCTCATTTAAAATAACTAACCGTTCATTTGTAACATGGTCGTAACTTCTATTTAATGGAAAGTGTAGCAGTTTCCATTGCTTGTTGGAAAGAAGCAGCTTTTCAGGGCACTGAGGGGAAAATGAAGTTTGGAAGTCCATCTGAAAACATTTGGTTTTGGTTTATTTTTTCCGTAGTTTCATAATGACTGGTGCCAGTAGCAACTCATAGTAGCCCTTTTTGATACCTATATGCTTTTCCATTTGCAAGGCTTACTGTTCTCTTAGCCATTAGATGGCTATCCTGCATTTATCCACAAAGGCAGAGCAAGATCTGCGAGCCGCGATGACATGGGAAGATTTGGAGCATGACAATTTTTTCTTAACTTCAGTATATGATATTGAAAAAGCTTTTCCACTGTCTATACTGGCATCAAAACTTTCCTGCTGTGCAAATAATGTTAGCAGTGGCTTTGATTTTTGGCATTAACAAGTTTGGCATTTTAAAATTTCAGTTTCAAATATTTAAATGTGTTTTCTGTGATGTCTAGAGAGGACATGTGTCTGGGCTAGAAAGAAGTGTCTTACTCAAGTGGAACCAAATTCTACTGAGGTATGTAAGCATCTAGTTAGTGGAGAGGGATCTAAAGGTCTGGAAAAAAAGTGTTAGGACTCACAGAAGCTAGTGATTAAGGATTTACATAGAGCCCAGCAGTAGCAGACAAATACTTGGCACAGAGGTTTGAATTTAATTTGGACTCAGTGTCACAAATTGCACTGAGGCCTATAATTTTTCCTATCACTCTTCCTCCTACCTTATTCAGACCAATAACTTTGATTTTCTGTGTGTTCTTCCCTACTTCAGTTCTTAAATAGGCAGCTGTCAAACCTGAATGGTTTTCTCTGGGTTCTGCAGAAGAGGGAGATGTGGGAGGTATGTGTATTACACATATAAAAGTAGAGAGAAAAAATATTTCTATACCAGTTATTGTATTTGCTTAGATACCCAGCTTTACTTGATTTATAATACAACTGCTGGTGCAAAAGCATTGTAAAAGCATCAAGTTAATTAACCTTGTCTTTAAAAAAGCATCTTTCAAATAGCAGAATGGGCTATTGTGAATGGGCTTCAAAGTACTTCTTAGTATGTCAACCTGACAAAGAATAAGCAAAAGGGCTTTTTAGACTGAACATAAGAAATAACACGGGCAGCACGCAGTAGGATGTGATTATTCCTTCTCTCTCCAGCACTTGTGAGGGTGCATCTGACAGCCTTGAGCCTGCCATTACAAGAAATGCTGACAAATGGGAGTTCAGCTGATGGAAATAAGACGGTTAGTGATACAAGTGGTGAGGCTGAGGAACCTCAGCATGTTTAATGTGGGGAAGAGAGGTCTAAAGATGGACTAATGTACAGTTAGAATTACAGGCAAGATGGGGCAGGAATGCTATTCTCAGGTAGCAAATAAAATGACAAGAAGTAATAGATTGCAATAGAAAGGGAAATCCCAGTTGGATATGAAGAATAAGTTCCTCTTAGTGTGTGTGATTAATCAGTGGAGGAGATTTTCCAGAAACCTAGTGGAATCTCCATCCTTGGGGTTTTTCAGAATCTGGCTGCCCAAGGCCCTGTGCACCTGTTTTAAACATGAAGTTAGTCCTGCTTTGAATAGTATTTGGAGCTCTTGACCTCTGTGAGTACCTTCCAACCTGAATTTATCAGTAGTTCTATGAAGGTAGAGTTGCTTTTTATTGCAGAGTATTCAAGAACTGTAGGCCCAAGTTTAGAAACATCCTAGATCAATACTGTTTTATCTGGGATGCTGTTGGAAGTGCTTGGAGACTGAGCAGCCTTAGATTATGTAGTTACAGCTTTTTTGAGTCTCCATGATTTGAGATTAGTGCTTCCTAAAATATACTTTTATATGCTTCTTAGAAATGCTTTTGATTTGTTTTTTTAGGCAGTCACTGCTCTTCTGCACCTATTCTAGCTGAATTGGTTTAATATGTTGTCCCATAGGAGTATAGTAGGTGTGGGATATAAAAATGATGCAATCAGCATTGATCCAATGCTGGCTGTTGAAATAACAACATATGGCCTGTAACTCACTGCTCCAATTCAGCTTTTGGTCTAGCCATGCTTACAGGATCTGTAATTCGGATTCTTAATTACCGTTTTTGGAAAGCAGGTGTAATTTATGTCAGCCTAGTTCATTTTTCCTCTCAGTTTCGCAGTAAAGTCTTTGATTTCAGAATAATGCATTTTCAGGCTTTTTGCATGGTAGGATCTTCCAGTCTGCTGGATGTGATACAGTTGAATGTATCCAAGATGGTTTGAGCTTATGCAGCAGCTAATCGCTGCTGAAACATAAAGAGAAATCCAACAAATAAGAAAGGTATTATCTTCTAGTAGGTTAATCTCTTGAATTTGACACAGAGAAGAGATGGACAAATATCATGGCCATAGCAAGAAAGAGGGCAGAATTGCAGGGTCTAAGAGAAATGAGATTCACTGAGGAGAGAGTAAGAGTGGAGAGGAAGGCAAGGTATGTTCTCTTACTGAAGATTTCAGTCTGTTCAGCTTTCTGATACAGTTTCACCCTGTATCTATAAGCACTTCGTTAGTAAAGGAGCATGCAAGGCTCCTGTTACTGCCACAAAGTTAGCTTGCATCTCGTAGTCTTCTCGCAGGGGATTCATGTGATAATCTTACCCTCACAGTGAGTGAGAGTAGTGATGGTGGACTTCTGATGGCCTTTAGTGAAGCTAAAGAAGCCTGTTCGGAGCTTTCCTGACTAAAGTGACTTCTTCACCAGCCTTGTGCCACAGGAGGCAGCTGACAGATCTAATAATGTGAGTTCTGGAGCTTCACTGTTTGCATCTGGAACTGTGAGTGGCCTTCAGCCTTGATTTGAAAAGGCTCATAGAGATTTCAGACATATGTATTCAAAGGATTTTTCTCCTACTTTTTTTCCAGAAGAAAGTAGGCCAGAGTGTTAATTCTGGAATTACTCTGAAGAGTTGAAAGTCAGAAAACTTCTAGTTGGCTGACTAGCCAGCTTTCTTTTGTTTTGAAGCCAGTAGATTTTTATCTAAATATTTAGAAGTATTATTTACTTAGGGCACCTAATGAAGGGCTTTAAATAAAAGTTTAACTGTTTTGCATTAGTATTTATTTGTTATTTAATAAAGAAAGAGCAAAGAAGAAAAGTGAGATGAGTGTTACCTGTGGAGTCCTTAATCTGAATGAGTACGAATCTCTCTTTAGCAACTAATTTTCTTCTTTTTTTCATGCATATAGATTTTGCCATAAATTTTGCTCTTAGTTTGGCAGTCTAAATCATAGGAAAGGTCCTGCCTTTGAGACATTAAGATCAGTATCATTACCATCCTGGACCAATTATTTAAGTTACTTAAACATTTTTAGGTAATTTTAATTGATCTGAGTGAAATTTTTTCTTTTAATATGAATATATGAAATAAGAGACTTTTTGTATGTAGATCACAGAATTGAGAGTGCTTTCTGAAAGGAGTATCTGGAAAGTAAAGGGAATACTTGAAGTTACTCTTCAACTTTTTGGATTTCTTGTGGCATTTTGTGACACATGCATTCACTACTTTGTGAATAGCAGAGAAAGTGTAATTTGATCACTGAGCCACGTTTGGTAAATACCAGTTTCGTGGGGACAGTCTGTTCTGTCCATAGGGTAAAAGCTCCTTGCCAAAATCTAAAAGCTTTCTCTGTTACTTGATTGTCTGTTACTTTGCTCTAGAGGACTGAAATACAGATGTGTGTTGTGACACAACAGCATCTGTATTTGTGTTAGTTGCTGTAGTGGTTGGTTAATAAGGTTTCAGACTACACTTTTGGTGACTTATGGCTAAATAGTTGAAAACTTTTGGTAGATGATTTTGCAAAACTTCCTCTAACATATGATCAGTGAAACATTAAAATCTGATGTGATGCCCATGGCCTGTTACTGCTTAGCAAGTGTTTGAATACTTAACTTTCTTAAGTCTGGTATGTATGGAATAGTACTATTTTTGTTCTGTTGTTTGATGCTTTCTCTGAGAGTCCAAAGCTACTTCCAGTTTTTCTGTAAACAGTGTATTTTAACACGTGACTCCTAGGAGGAAGTTGTGTGGTGTCACGGTTATACATGACAAGTAGGAAGAAGTAAACCAGCCTGTTTCTTCCACTTCTAGTGCAGTGCACTCAGCTATGGGTTGTTGATGATCCATCAAATGCTTTGTGCTATGGCTTTCGTGGAAATGGGATCACAAATCCCACCACTGAGCTTCCAACTACACTTGTGTGTGGTGTCAAAGGTACGTTTTGGTGTACAGGTAACTGTTTGCACTGTACAGGAAAGAGCACTGAAGACGAAAGGCAATGGAGTTGTTTTGCTCTTAAATCATACAGTTTGTAACTTATAATAGCTTACAGACTTGCTAAAAGTATTATTGCTCAAGCTATCCTTGGTATCTTTGCTTTTCTCTAAGCAGATAATCTCTCTAAAGCCAGCTTACTGCTTAGGAATTTTTCACTTTTCTTTTGAGTGATGTTTTGTATAAACCAGGCATTCTCAAAGTAGTCAGTGAATCACAGTGAAATGCTGTATGAATGTGGCTTCATCAGGCTGAATGGAGTTATTTTGTGCACATTGTATACAAGTGCTGACAGCACCCTTGCTATAAATTTTTGCAAAATGTTAATATTCTTCTTAAAGTGCCTGCTTAGCATATGGGGAATCAGAGATTTTGACCCTATGACCCGGAAAAATTCTTGTTGTTTCACAGGTTAGAATTGCTGCTATGTTTTAAAATGAGATCAGCAAAGAGACTGCATTGATAAGAGTGTTTGGAAGATGATACAGTTCAGAAACATAGTGTTTTGCCTACTGCAATACAAAAGAAAGATGATGAATGAGCTGGAGTATGATAAGACGAGAGAAGTTGTCTCTTTGGTTGCGTTCCAGTGTGTTAAATTCAGAGTGTGCAGCTCTCTTCCTGGCAGTACTGTGAAGTTCCTGCATGATGTTAGGCAGGGCCTGAGTGATGTGTGTGTGAAAGCACATCATATGGTTTAACTGTGATGTTAGCAATATTTTTACTCTTTAACTTCCCAGAGCTTTATAATTTTTTTTTCTGAAAAAATAATGTTATTTTATGTGAATTTAAGGCCTTTATTGAACTAAGTCACCAATAATATAGGCTGCTCTGTAGTAGATATATCAACTGTTGAGCAGTATGCACTGGTTTTAGATACAAATGAAAAATAATTAAGGGAAAAAAAGATATATTTAAAGAAAGTAGTATTTCTAGAGTTTGGCTGTCCTTATATGACTGAACTGGCATTACAGTTCCATGTAATTCAGAGTATCACAACTATTAATTTGCCTTTGGTACAGTCATGCTTTTTTGAGGCCTTTTACTCAGTTACTGCATCGGTCTGGCTTTTTATTTGTAGAATATATTGAACAGTACATAACACGGCTACAAGGGCAAAGACCCAACAGCAATATTCATAACAATGTTATTGTTCATAGTAGCCTTACTGTAGCAGGAAATGAGAATTTAAAATACTTTTTTCTATTTTACTGTTGTTATTGTAATATACCTACTGTCAGAAGCTCAGTTTTAAAATTCGGTAATGAAAATTCCTCAAGCTAGAGGCTTGTCTTGCTGTGTTACTGTATCTCATTGGCTGAGTTAGAAACTTAGTAAAGTACGTTTCCCTCCGTGGCCTGAGGAGCTTTAGGCACTGTGCCATGACAACTGCATTCAAAAACATTACCAGTAGTGATGCCCTTGCTGCAGCAGTAACAACCTTTAGAGCAAGAGAATAAATGAAAGATGGAGAAATCTCCTTGGCTGGTTGGCTCTGTTTTGGGAATTACAAAGAAAACAAGATTAATTTAAGTCTTAGTGCAGAGATGGTAGTTTCCTCCAAATCAGTTTTCCAGACCTGGATTTCTTTTCTCCAGCTTCTGCTTATCACAAGAGTTAGCTGTAGATCCTTGTAGTTAACCTTACACTTTCATTCTCAGTAAGAGGGACTGAACTGTCAACCTTTAGACAAGTTCTGGCCACTCGTATTGGTAACTCAGGTGGGGCTATACTGACACCTTTTGAATTTCTTCCAACTACATCTCTAAACCATAATTAAGTGACCTACTTACCTGGTTTAGTCACATTCAAGAGGCATAAAGGGAACAGGGGAAAAAATAATAAAAAGACCATACTTGCCAAATGTAAACATCTTCCAAATAGGAATGTGTGTGTTTTGATTTGAATTTCAAAGAACTGGGGGGAGAGTGTCAAAGGTGCAGCTAGACCTGAACTTGAAACATGTGCTCTGCTTCTTTTTATAGTCATACTAACATTTGAGAATCAGGTTTTCTTGGAGCAGGACTTGCAGATCTTTGCTTCCTGTATCCTTGCTTTCTGACAGTGGACACTGCTCTTGCTGGGCCGTGCTGAAATGACCAGGTTGTGCCAAAGTGAGTCACTGTACAGACTGGGCTTGCATAACTAAGAATATAGAAATCCAAGTTAAAAAGTAAGGAATGGAGAATGATTCCATGAAATCAGGAAAATACTTAGAAAAACTTCCTTGTAAAATCAGAAAATAGCCTGTACATTATGTGTGCTTAAGAAAGAAAGAGATGCAAATATCTTAATATTTTTTCCCCATAAATTAATGTTTTCAGTCAAAGCAACAAGGAAGATTCATCATAATTTTGAAATTATTTGGGACAAGCTTTTTTTGTTTCACAAAAGCTCACTTTTTATACAGTAGGTGTGTTATCACAACATTCTAGGTCGATATTATATGCGAGCCATTTCTTTCTCAAGGAAAAAATGTAATGCGAATACTAGAAAATAGGATACACCATATAATGTGAATAAGACAACAATTGCCATGCCTTGTTACTGCTGGGTTTTCTCTAGGTTTTTCTTAATGTAATTGCATGCATTTAACTTGCTATACAGCCTGACTTCAGCAACATTATGTAATTGCAGGGGAAAAAAAATTCTAAAGGCATTACTTAATTGCATCAAAATCCAGTTTATTATCCTTGGTTTGGACACCACTGATAAAGAATGCTTTAGGTCTGAAGGGGCTTGTAAAGATCAGGAACACCTTTCAGAGGTTCAGGTTGCTCAAAGCTCCACCTAACCTGTTTACCACCAATGAGGGGCACCCACAACTTCTCTGGGCAACCTGTTCCAGTGTCTCACCATCCTCATCACAAATAATTTCTTCCTTATATCCAATCTAAATATATGCTCTTCTAGTTTAAAATTATTACCTCATCTTCAGAAGTTTTTGTCTGTGGCTATGGGCAGTTACTGAGATACTTTGATTCTGGAATGTTCTCCCTAAAATGCTGTCATGTCCCTTGATCTCTGATTAGCTTCATTTCTGGCTTACAGTTATAAGATAATGGAACTTCTCAGCATTTTTAGGGGTATTTGCTTTAGTATTGGTATGAAACACAGAAATAAGTCTTTCAAATACCAATCTAGTCATCAGCAAAACCACTGGAAGATTGGGTTACATAATGCAAGCTCTGAGATTTGTAATGCTGTTGTTGGCTTCTATACTGAACTGCTGAAGTTCAGCTATTTGCCTGGATACAGAGGCTTTCCAGAGCTTCCTGCTGCGAACTGAACAACCCAAAATACATGTCAGAAATTGAACTACCAGGCATGGTAGTTGCTAAAACATGGCACAACAAGGCTTGTCTTGTTTATGTTCTCATATGAATTTTAATGAAATATGGTAATAGTGTCATTGGGAATATACTAAAAGGGCACAAAGTTCACTCTCAGACTTTTTACTGTTGTAGAAATGTGACAACAGGATAATTTTGCATGCAACAATTGTAGGTCACTATAAATGAGAATAAAATCTTTATATATCATTCATGTGACTTAGCATTTCTTTAGCCTTTTGGATTCTTTCATCTTTGAATTGGCAATATAATAATGAAATTGAAGATTTTTTTTTTTCATAGATAAATGTGAGAGTTACTACAGTTTCAGACCAGTTGGGTTTGATGTGTTTCTCTAATACAGTCTTCTGAATCACTGGGAAGGGTGTAGTGTTAACAGCACTCTTACTTAGTTCTGAATTGAAGCAATGACACTTCTTGCTGTTCTCTTTAGAATGAAAGCTGAGGTATCATAGTTTCAGTATGAAACATACCAGTGTTTTTTTACTTAAGTATTTCAATGTGGATTTAAGTCTCTTTGTGCTTGGTTAAATGCAATTTCAATTTGTTTCCATCTAAATTTATTTCTCTAAGTCATATTCCTGTTTTCAAAAAAGAAATCATTAATGTATGATTTTGAAGAGAGCTTTACATTACATCCAGAGATATTCCTGGTCATGTGATCTTCTAAGAACAAAAAGCATCGTGTCCTTGCTGTGTGCCCACTCCTATATGTTGACGTTCCATGATGGCTCGAGTGGTAATCGTGCATCAGTCTCTTACTGAAAGTGTGATACCTGGTGTGTGTGCTATCTTGTTTTGGTTTTAAATTGGGACATCACTATCAAAAACTACTGCTAAATATCTAGCTTGCTAGAAGTTGCAGTTCTTATTTCATAGGATGTCTGCTTCAATTATCTGAAGATTTTTAAGTGAAATATGAGCTTAGCGAGTGTAAACTGAATCTTCCGTGGGTTCAGTGAAACTATCGTGAGACTAATGATTCTAGAGTTCAGACTGACAGCTCTGAAGCAGCCAGTCATGCTGGACTGTGGTTTTCAGTGGTGGAGCCAGAAATCTGCAAGCTTGACAGATCCAGGTCTATTTGGAATCTGGTTTCATACTATTGAAAAGAGTATTTGGAGCCAAGAGGTTTTGAGATGGGCTTCTGTGTACTTCGGCTGCAGGGTAGTCCCCTTTGGCCCAGAGTCAGCTGTTGTAGAGGTTCCTGAAGTTCCTCAAAGAAACTGTCAATTACATACATTTTATTGCTGCTGTTGGCAGTAGGTTACTGGCGAGTTCCCTGAACATCTACAGCTTTATGGGGGCAACATGTTTAAGGAAGACTTTGATCTGATTTGGACTGGTCAGATACAAAACCTGGAACTTTGCAAACTACTCCGGAGCTAGCTCAGAACCAGCTTTTAGAATTGTTCTGATGTAGTGATTAAAAGTCATGAAAGCAGGGGGATAACAATGAACAAAGCAACACTTCAAGGTGCTTGTTACCCTACTTGTTACTGTGATCACAGCCAACAGGTACAACAGGCTTTGTATCACAAACTACACTTTTCTGACTCTGAGGTGTGCTGGACTTCATTGGCTGTGGCTCTGATTCTTCTTTATGTTGCAGCTTTTACCAAGGTGTCTTCTACTCAATGAACTCGGGTATAGTAAAATACTGGAAAATGTTTAAAACTTTCACAGCTAATGATGTTTAGGGTGCTAGATATGGAGAAGGAAAGGCATAGGTGGGAGAGAGAGCGAGGAATAGGTTATTAAAGTTCTAGTATGTGGTCTTGTGGTGTGTAATAAGCCTGGTCATGCTTACAGGTACTACGTTCATAACTCGTTGCAACTCAGAAGAGCAGTCTTGGATTTGTGATGAGTTACGTGAAAGTTCTGGTGCAATGTTCAGGAGCAAATGGAAAAGCCAGCAGAGGTATTGAGCATCATCAGAAAGATATTGAGGACATGAGAAATGGTGTCATTCCTGTGTAAAGCCCTGATAAGCTCTCCCCTTGAGCACCGAGGGCTACACTTCCTGTAGTTCAGGGAGCAAATGTTGGTGTTAGAGAAGGTAGTGAGAAGATTTTATTTTATTTTATTTTATTTTTAATCAAGGCAACAGCTCTTGCCTTTCAAGGAGGCCTTTAGACGACAGACTTAACAGTTTGGAGAGGTGAAGATTGTAGGAGGATTTATGAGTGAAGCTTGCAAATTCATGCAGGTGGTGAATGCAGAACTGTTACGAAATCCTGCAACTTGGAACTGTAGCACTCAGCATCTGTAGGACAATAAGTTTCAAGAAAGTGTAAGGAAGATTTTTTTGGTTGATTTTTAATTATTATTTCAAAATGCTCAGAGTAGTAAACTTCTGGAATTCTTTGCCACGGTGTATTTGAGGAGCAGATAATTTCAGCAGGTTAAGAAGAGGAATTTGATGAATACATTGTCATCGGATCTGTAAAGAGAATAGGCAGGGCACTGCTCTCAAGTTTCCTCAATCACATAGTTGTACATACAGAGAGAATGAGAGGAATGTGCTCAAAAAAGGCTTAGGCTTACATGTTCTTCCTGAATATTGCTTTTTGTTGCCACTCTTGCAAACAACACTGAGCTAAAATGACCCCTTTTTTGACTCAGTAGGATATTTATGTTCTTACATTAGTGCACATTATGATCCGAGAATCTGTGAGAGATTATAGCATCTAGTTAGATTTAAACTGTTTTTTTTAAATCATTGTTTCATTTTAGGAAGCCTTTGTATCTTTTTGTCAGTCATCAATCAAAAGCAGATTTTAAAGGAGATACAGTCAAGTGAGTTGAAGAAAAAAAAAATGTTTAATCATGTTTCTGTGTAGACTGTCATTGTTACGGTTTTCAGTTACTTTTTCAAGATTTTTTAATGAGGGCTGGTCATATAGGTGTGGTTTTCCTGCCTCTTTCTCTGATTGGCATTTTTATCGTTTTAAGTTTTTTTTCTTTCCCTTCAACTCTTAGAACAGTTGCACAGGAAATAGTGCATACTCTTCAAAATAGCAACACCTGCTTTTGACTCCAAGGAGTTCATAGAGGATTATCTTTATGAAAGCTTTACAATGCAGCCGTAGTAGAAATTAAGTTTACAGAAGGAAAAAAAAAATACTTGACAGCTTTCTCATATTGTTAATCTGTGGAAGAAACCTGATACAATCACAGTTGGGGATATGAAGATTAATACTTGCTACTTGATCTTCCTGTAAATTAATAATGGGGTTTTCTTCATTGGGAAGCTGACAAATGGAAGCAAATGTGTAGATGCATAGAAAAAAAGGGAATAAATCTACTTAAAGGTAAAGAGTTTTGATTACCTAAGTAAAATTGACATGAAGAATGTTAAGACTGGAATCTTAATGCAGGCAGAATTTGTAGTTACTTTGGAGTTCATTAATATAATTAACAAAAATACCCTGACTGGATTATGTAATACAATTTTTATTTTGTGTATTTCGTTTCCATATGACATCCTGCAATTGCCATGGAACAGGCAAGACATATACAAAACAAGGCAAGACACATGCAAAACGTGTGGTTGCTTCTCAGGAAGAAAATGCTTCATAAGGATAGATTTATAACATTCTTGGGATTTAAATTCTGAGTTTCATCAAGCACTGTATTTAAGATATACCTGGCATTCAGAAATCTTGATTTTTATCTTCACATATATTTCCAGTGTAACTAAATGGGTAGAGCCCCTATTTTCAGATTAATGTGAATGCCTAATAATTCATTGGCTATTTGATAGCAATTAATTGCACTTCCACTGTATTTAGCAGGGAATAAAAATGAAGAAAAATAGCATACCTAGGATTTCCTCCTTCTGACCTTTTAATTTCAAGTTGGTAAGATTAATATTGTCTAGTGGGACTGGTATGTTCTCTTCTCCACTCAAGGGCTAAATTGCGATGTAGAGCTTTTAGGGGTCTTGTGAGAACTGTGTGGGCAGGAGAGCACACGAGAAGTGTTGCTCTTAAACAGTTGGGTGTGCCTTGGATTGTAAGTGTAGGAAGAATTGAAAATGCCTTCTCAGCTGTCTTAGAGGTGTTTTGCTTTCCTCACCTTTAGTTCATCTCCAGTAAAAGTGAATTAAAACCCTTTTTACAAATGTCAAAGCTTTCAGATCCAGATTTCTGTTGTTAACATACTGTGCAAAGAATACAGGTCAAATCTCAAACTGCCAACTCTTAACAGTAGCTTGAAGCGAGCTCAGTAACTGTTGTGATAGATTTTTCTTTAATGAAACCATATTCCTGAGGAAATTTTTATAGTGATCTGAGAAACCTCATTTTTAACATGCTTGTGTATGAGGTTTGCCAACATGTTGCTGAGCTATGAAAAGGTCAGCTATGCTTTGGTAGAACTCACAGAATAACCTGCAGTAAAGGAAGGTGGCTTTGTTTTTAATTAATTCTCTTAAGGGAAGGGGAAAAAAGTCCAAACCAAACTTAAGTAAAATCCATTAATAGAATCCCTTACTGTGTCTATTAGCATTACTGAACTAGCAAGAATCAAAATTTCACAGTCAAACAAAACAAAATCTTTTTTTTATTTGCTCAACATTAAAAAAAGTACAACCTCAACTAACTAATTTCCCTTGAAAAAGAAATTGTATAGCTGCTCATAGTTTCCAAGGAAATACCTGACAGATTAAACCTCTTTAAATGTTTTATGTGTGCACACGTTTGCTGTGGGATCCATTATAGTACGTTGTTATTCCGGCCAGGAGTTTAAAACACACTATGAAATGTGTTAAATAAAAATTTATTTCTGGAAATTACTCTTTGTAATGAATTTGGAGGAAGAAAAAATACCAAGTTATACTTCAAGGTAGGAATTGCTTCCAGGTATGGTCACTTAAAATAAATTTTCCATAGGAACAGATTATTACTTTGAACTGTTCCAGGGCTTACCATTTTCCTCTGACCTTGCTCATCATTAATTATTTGATAGAAGTCTTTTGGTTTGATCCAATTCAGTAAATGTTTGGGGAAAACTCTTAGTGATGCTTATTTGCAATTCTGATTTTTTTCAGTTTTAAGGTCATGCAATGAAATCAGGTTTATATCCTTCATGTTCTTGTTTGGATTCAGAACAGTCCAGAGTAGAAATCTGGCAAACAGATACAAGGAAGTATGAGTGTGTAGTAGGTTGAGGATGAGATGGGAAACAAACAGTGATGGGCTAAAATTATTCATTTTTTATTTCTTTAAGAGATGGATGGTAATGAGTAAAGTGTAACATCTGGTGTTGATAATATTATTCTTTAAGCAGACATAGTAGAGACACTGGTGAACTGTTGAAATGGTTCAAATTAGCCATGGAAAAGCTGAGTAATATATTAGAATGATTAAATTCTACTAGGAATATTTAATAAACCTGCTTCCATCCTCCAGTTCTCGCACTTTTTTTTTTTTAATATGCATTTAAAGCATTAGTGATGTTAGTGTAAGCTTTTAGATTTTGTACTGTCACTTCTTAATCTTTTTTGCAGGAAGAATATGGGACTCTGGGGTAGAATGTTCTTGTTTCTACGTTTTTTTCCCTTAAAAAATTACTCTAAATTTTAATTTTAAGAAAACAAGTGCATGTTCAGGCTGCCTGACATTTGACTCCATGCAGGCTTTCAGAAGAAGTCTGTTAGGGCTAGTTGGGGGAGAAGAGAATTTCGTTGTTTCTTGCTGTTTAATTTCTAAATGTTTTTGGTTTTGTAGTTTCTCAGAGAACCATTCAATTTTGGTTTTGTTATTCTTGGGTTTTTCTTCTTTTCCTGCCTGCAAGTTGTCAGTGACATAGTTAAAAGTGTGCAGTCCTGCATGTAGCTGGGAACCAATTTCTTTAAGGAAAGTTGGCCTTATGTGTCATGATACCTCTTCTTTTTTTTCCCCTCTCCATTTGCTAGACACACATACAGTGAAAGTTTCTAGTCTCATGTTTAACAAGAATGTGCAGTTATAAGTGAGGAATACAAGGAAGAATAGGTGTGGAAATTGGCATGTAAGAGGTTGGAGGAGTAGGTTGCAAGAGAACAATATGGCATTTTTTGTCTAATGTTCTTTTTTCTTTCCAAACAGTAGAGATACAAAAATATACTTCTAATTGGAAGGAGAGTGATAATGCATAAATAAGTATAAACTGGCAATAAGCTTGCAATGCTTGTTACTGTCAGAGGAATGGAGATCCTGCTTAGAAGTGGTCTTCTGTGGATAGAGATTCATATATTTATAATGTGATTGCCAGTCTTGTAGACTGGAGAGGAAATTATATTTTTTAAGAAAGCTGAAAGAAATGCTAGGAATATTAATATCAGCTATACTTTGTCACTCAAGCAATTCAATGTAAAGAAACCCTCAATGGAAAGTGGCTTAAGGTTAGTCTTTAGTTGAATTATTTAAGTGAAACATCAGGATTGAGGTCTGGCTGAAAAAAGGGCCCATAGAAGTTTCTTAATATTTGTTGGCTTGGTGCCTGGATAGGTGTTTGGATAAGATAACAGGAAAAAAGGTAGCTAAATATATGGGGGAAGGTAGAAGGTATTGCTCATGAAAGCATGGAGTGAGGAGAGGAGAAGATAATTTTAGATTCTGGAGTTATCCAATGCACAGATATATGTGAGTATTGACGAGCTGCTTAGTCCTGATGAAGGAACCTGAGATAAGCATAGAGGGGTTGGGTGGTTTCTTTTTCGGTTTTTTGTTGGGTTTTGGTTTTTTTCAGTCATCTTTCTAGTTGCTTGTCTGTTTCTGCTGTTTAGCAGCCTCTACCAGGTTTGCATTGCAACTTGCTGCATCTGATTTCCTGTCATTACAGCAGTCTTTATTTTATAAAGAGTGTCTGTAACCTGCACCATTAATGCTACAAGAAAATGTTCTCTTGTTTCTGCATTCACTCTCTTAAAAATATTTACAGCCAGGTTTCTAAAATAAGCTTTTAGATAGATTACTTTTACAGCATTTTAGCCAGGTAGGTAAAACACAGGTCAGATGTGATCAGAAAGTGTGAGCGATTTACTTATTAGAGGTAGCTGAAGTAACAAGGGAAATATAAAGGCTGCATTGATTTGAGTTTGGAGAAGGTCAAGGGCATGCTGGTTACTGTGGCAGTGTTCTGCATATTTCCAAAAGCTGTTCTCTTGAACTCATGAAGGCTGTTTCCAGAATGGTAACTGACCATAAATGGGACTTCAGTCATTATGAGTGTATCATAACTTCAACTGGAATTACTAAGTACAGCAGTTACGTTAAAATCTGCACCGTTACCTTTGATATTTCTTGTGGCATGGACAGTATGTGAAGTTGCAGTAGGAAAAAATTAGTAATGAACAAGAAGTGCAGATAGCATTCTAGTCTGTCAGCTTCTTTGTTTCAATTTTGTCAGGTGTAATTATTTCATAAAGTCCATTTTGGCAGAATTTACTCTGAAGAACACTTGCTTTATAAGTGTTTTGTGGAAGGTCAGTGTGATATTAAGTTAAGGTTTGTGTTGAAGAATTGTCTCTGATATGTTAAACATGTACTCTGTCAGAAGAAAGGAGACTTGAAAAATTATATATTTAGCTAGCACTGGTCCAGCACTGTAACAGCCTAGTATTTGGCATCTGAATCATATTTCACATTAAGTTGTCTTTGAATATTTTCATAAACAAGAGAGGCAGTTTATTCTGTGTCTCATACTCATGGTTCTGAGTAGTCTTTGGGAGATGAAACATTGTTTACTTTGGTTTCAATAGTTTTCACAGAATAAAGCTTCAACAGGAGCTCCATCATGATACAATTGCCAGGCCTTTTAAGTTGTCTGGGGATCATGCCAATACTCTTTGAAAAAGAACACAGCTAATTAATTCTTCCGGTTACTTAGTATTTCTGGCATAAATGAGCACTGGGATCTCTGTCTCTCTACATTATAAAGTCACATTGAAGGATTTTTTTTTTTTTTTTTTCTCCTTTTTGGAATTGCTAGAAGCAGAATGTAAAATGACTAGTAAATGGACATTACATTACAACAAGAATAGCTTTATATTGTACTGCATTCCAGTATTTAGATGTTTTCCTTTGTAATTAAACTCTGATATTAATGATTTTAGGAAGAATTATTTCTCTTGAGTCACCAGTTCTGAATTTTCCTTCTTCCAGTAATTAATTTCTTGAATAGATTTTTCTGATTACGTCTGTAGTGCTGTGTTGCCTTTATTTTTATGCCAGAATCTGTGAATAAAGCCAAAACGTTGCTGCCAGCAGTTTCCTTTGCCTCTCGTTGGTACCCTTCTACAGTCTATTTACTGGCAGTTTTGGCTATTCACTCTTGCGTTCGAGCCTTTTATTTTCCACTTGTATATGTAACTTTATAACAATATTCTAATAGTATTTCAAACAATATTCTGGATGATCTTGAGTTCCACGGCTGCCAACAGTGTTGTGTATCTGTTCCTTAGGCTGGTACCTGTCAAAGTAACTGTCAGTTCCTTTAAGTGGGCCTCTGGAGATGGATACCAAGTCCTTTTTGTAGGTAGTTTCTTGCAACATCAGGAACTGGGAAAAAACTTTTTCATCTGTCTTTACTAGAGAGGCCTCAAAAAGCCTCATGATCTGTCACTTCAGTCTTCCCTAAGGTTAATTTGAGTTTATTAATAATCTTTTGATATCTTTGAGCTCTTTAGTGGGTTTTTCTTCTTGAAGTGATGATTGGAATGAGACCTTCATACTCATATGATACATTTTTCATGTTACACTGTCAGTGAAGCCATATTAGTTGCCTATTGTAGTTGAAACTGAGGAAAAAAATTTTTTTCTTTTAGTTTTGAAGTGTATTTCTATGAAAGATAAGTAGGGAGCAGAGCCTCTTTGGTTTGCTTCCTCCCATACTACAGCAAATACCACATTTTGCCATATTGACACATTTGATGCACACATGCAAAAATTTATTAGCGAATTTAGTGAAGTGATACTGCCCGCATGCATCTGCTTGGTGCTAAGCCACCAAAACTTAAAAGAACAGTAGAAAAAGTAAAAATAAGCAATCTCCCAAGTTTTGTGTGCTACCGACAAATAATTGAACTTTGCAAGTGTTGAATGATGACTGATAAGTCATTTTATGCCTCATGAAGATGCAGACAAGTTTTTCTGTAGCGCTTCTTTGAGTATTAAGTAATTGTTATAATACTTCACTGTTTTGGAGTAATAAATGGAAATTGTGGTCATTATATATTTTATCAAGACTTCAGACACTGAAAAATGAGTTAGAATACAAAATACTTTATTGAAATGAAGCACTGGGGTGACAGTGTGGAACATTGGTTTTAAATACTGTTTTTTCAATTTATTCTCTGTGGTTTTTTGAAAAGACTGCATGCGTTAATCTGTTTCCATGGAGTTTTTGCTGTAGCAGCTGTGAAGGTGCTTTTTTGCTGATATACTTGAAATAAAGAGTAAATACAAAATTTTAGTACTGTACAGGGAACTTGAGATGGAGATCATAGAATTTACTCTTCTGAAAATAACAGAGCATATTGCAAAATAGTTTTCTTTAATGTAGGTTAGAGAAATTGGAAAAAAAAATAAGCTGTCTTAGGAGGATTGAGAGGGGGTTAACTATTTAGCAGGAAGTTTTATGGACTGCTCAGTAGAAGAGGGGTGGAAAAATGGCATTTGATATTGAACAAGGGTAAACCAGTTTTCTTCTTGTCAGATTTTTCAGCTCTTGCCAGATTTGAAGTTTAATTAGAGAACGTATTGCAGTACAGTGTTTGATAAACAATGTAATCATTCAAATTGCTTAATTAGAACAGGGTTTTTCCTCATAATTGCTTTAAAGAAGGTGCAAGATCGGTAGTGTCTTGTCACTACTTAGATTAGTCTAGCACTGTAAACCATTGAAGAAATAACATGGTGTACTTTTAGTGAGGCATGGACTGAGTAACTTTTTTAATTGCTCTGCCACTGCCATGGAGAAAGTGAATAAAATTCATGGAGATGCTTGAATAAGATTTGTAAAGGTAAAAATGCAGGTACATTCGAAAGTTGAGTGAATGTGATGTGGACTACTTTGTGTTCAGTTGCGTTTAAAATAAGTAAAAATGCTGTTCTTAAACTCATTAATTTTAATACTTTGATAGATCAAGTCTATTCTTAGTGTATTTTATAATATCAGTATAAAAACAAAGAAGGAAACTGATCCTGGGATGTGTCTATAAATGGGCAGTTTCCAGGGTTATGAGTGCGGGAAAGACAGTTACTTAGCCAGAGATGTCGCATGGGAAAACATCAACATAAAATACAAACTTAAATTGCATAACTGAGAAGGGATTTTGTATGTGTGTTTCAGTTTTTTGTGGGATGTTCTGTTACATCAGAAGTGCCTGCTTTTGGTGTCTCAAGGCTCTCCTTTCTCTTCCAGAAAATGCTGGGACAGAAGAGATGAGTACTCCCTTTACTAAGGCCTGAAACTGCCTGTTGAAAAACAATCCTGACCAGGCAATATACGAATGGCCCAAGGAAGCCAGCAAATTGATATTCAGGTTTTACATGACCTGCGACAGAAGTTTCCTGAGGTACCTGAAGGTGTTGTGTCCAGATGCATGTTACAGGTCAGTGTTCTGTTCATGGCTGTACAAGTAAGCAATGTTGCTTATTTTAAGCCATCTGTATGGGTATCTCCTTTGAAAGCCAATGTTTTTCTTTTTGTTTTTCTCTATAAATGAGGCAAATATACACAGCTGATTTCTTTATATTGCACAGCAAGCTAAATGTTACACTGGTCTCTCTTCTTCCATGCCTAATCAGGGGTTGTCCAAAGCAAATCAGCCTGTAAATCAATAATCAGTGTGTGCATGGAGACTACTGTCTCACCAATCAGTATGCTCATGCCTTTTGGCCATCTCAAGAGCCAAAACTAACTGTGGCAAAAGGAGGAATGCAAAGCCAACCTGAGTCCAGCAGGGACAATTTAAGGCAATGCTACAAAATGCGGCATTCTAAAATTTTCTTTTAATTCTTATTTGAGTGTTGGGATGTGGCAGCCCAGAATACTCCTCAGACTGTACAGGGGGGTCTGGAGCCATGCCAGACAGTTTCGGAACTTGAGACAAAAGCACAGAACTCTATGCTTGAGCCGTGTCATCGGAGAACGCTGCCCACATTGAGAGATGAAATACGAAATAGAAAGAGAGTGTGTAATTAGCTTATCTATCACTGGGTGATTGTAGTTTTAGATTTATGGAAGTACGAGGGAAAGAGGTTAAGATGGAGGCCAAAGGGCGTTGCCTTTCTCCTTCCTCCTTCTTCTCTCCCTCCATTTTCCTCCTATGACGTTAACTAACAGTATTGGTGGAGGTAGCACTGTCATGTTAAGAAAAGGTAGAAGTTAATTGGAATATATTGATAAATAATCACACGCTGTAGAACATGGTTGGTTTTGCTGAGAGAGATAAAAGGGCACGGACGGCCTTCTGGCTCGTCACTTCTGCTGGGATTCTTCAGGAGCTGGACACGCTGTCCTTGCTCTGAACACTTATAGATAAGAAATAATAAACAACCTGAACACGAACGGCAGAAGTCTCCGCTTCTTATTTATGGCTCGGGCTCGGGACTTTTTAACATCAAGAAACAGCCATAAAAAACACCTCAGCGGTCACTAACAAGTGAACGCTAATATTGGGGCATGTCCAGAAGCAACTTTGCTGCCTGGTCTCCATCAGACTTAAAGGTGGGCTCTTGCCTGCGTGCAGGTTGGCCCTGATGCTTTCCACTGCCAGCTCCCTTGGCCTGCAGAGCCAGCACCAGGCCTTAGATACCCTCCACAGCAGGGAGCCTGAGAGTGTGGTGTGGGCACAGCCAGGTGCTCCGAGTCAGGCTCACTCAGGCAGGATGAGGTAGGTCGTTGTAGCCTTGACTCCACCGTGTTAGACCTGAGTGGGTGTGATGCACTGGTGTGCTCTGCCCAGAGCTTTGGCTGCCGGATGGGCGTCATTTTTTTGCTGTAGCTTTGGAGTCTATGTAGTTAATTAATGAATTTCTGTTGGCCTTGAAAGTAACAAAGCATTTTTGACTAGTGTTGCAGTTAGTGCTAAAGCTATGGACTGCATATTCTCAGCTTCTACATGCAGCTGTTTTTAATGCTGCCGCTATCAGAACACATACCATATTTTGTATCAACTTCTTGTTCTATAACATCATGTTAGCTGCTTCAGCAGATAAATTAATGTCCCTCCAAAGCCCAATAGGGACTATGCCTGGAGTTAACAAATGCTTGTAGACTTATTTAACTGTGTTGCTTAAACATGTTTGCTTTGCATTTTCCGTCCATTTAAAGCATCCATACTGATTGATTTTCTTTTTTTTCTAAGATACTCAACCTTTGATTACTCTAGTTAATAAGAGAATTATCAAAATATTCATACTGATCATCAGTATACACTGATTGGAAAAATGATGGGTTACAGCTTCCCAGAAGCTAGCTGTCTCTGGAGTATGGCTAGGACATCTGTGGTTATGATTCAACATTCTTTATATCCTAATTGTTTGTCTTGCTATTTATGTGTATTTTTATTTATGAAATACATATTTGTATATACTTACATATGTATATACAACATATACATACACACATACATTCAAATAAAGTGTTTGTACTGTTGGGAAGAGTGTCTGTGACAATTTAACATTCACATTTGTCAAGACTTTATTGTGACTTTCCAGTCTTTCTAGAGGAGGAAGCTGTGAGAAGTGCATTTCATTGGCAGAATTGGTGTTGATTTGCAATAAGGCAAAAATCTGCTTGGGGCTCATGAGGTTTCAAACTTTCCCCAGTCTCTTCTTTCTCATTATTTAGCTGAAAAGGAAACTGAACCAGAGTACAAATTGCCTGTATTTGTTCTCAGGATTGTACACTGCTATTTTTATGTTAGTGCTCTGTAGGACTTTATACTACAAGTACAATTTTGTTCTTCAAACATCAGAACTGCTTGTTGGGTGAGGTCTGTGGACTTGATGGAGTGAATGCATCAGTAATCATCTTTTGAATGTAGTTCGTGATTTTAAAAATTTTAAAAGCTAATGCTTGTCTTTAAGAGACTCAGCAGTCTTCATAACAATGAGTACAGTGGATTTTTTTTTAAAAAGAGCAGTATAACTGTGTATAACTATGTAGCAGTATAAGTGAAGAAAAGATACTGTACATCCCATATTATGACAGATTTATGGGGAAGGGTTTAGATTTTGAGGAAGTGTTTTAAGTAAACTTTTATAAGAAAATCTTTCAAAAACAGTCTACAGTAATTAATGTTCCATGTGTGCAGTATTGTTAAACTAATTTGTCACACTAGGGAGCTACCTTTTTTGTTAACTGAGAGCTAAGGCTCACCAAGAAAATCCTGTCATGTTGGTGGTTCTTTGAAATTTCATGAGCTCTGGTTTCTCTGACTCAACTTCTAGCTTTGCTACTCTCTTTGGTGTGGGGTCTTGCTTGTTTGTTTGCATTTTGGTTTGTTTGGGGGGTTTTGTTGTTATAAAAGCCGCCTAACATGACTTCTTTAAGCGAGCAAATCTTGGACTGATGGGAAAGACTGAAAAGCAGAATTTGAGAGTACTTGTGCGCATGTTTGCAGTACTGCTGGGTCAGTGTCTGAATCCTGAGTTCTGCCACCCTGTAGTTGAGCATAGTGGAAGGGATTTCCAATAGAGGCAGTAAGTGAAGTTTAGGTCAGAGACAAGTACTCGAGGACATTTGGTGTAAGAAATGCCTTGCCTCCACAGTACCTTACATGCAGGCATCATAAGTCAGGGTGAAGTTATTTTTAAACTAGGATTTATAAGATACTCCAGGTGAGAATCTGAAAGAATAGAAGCAGTTACGCAGTTCATAGTATTATTGATGAGGCTTTTATAACAAGGCAAGTTTCTTTGGATCAATGTGAATTGTGCAGAAAGAATATATACTCCTCCTCCATGAATTCTTTGTAGCCAAACACAGCTATTTTTAAAGGAAGGTTTATAGTATTATATGCTTATAACAAAAAAATTAGGGATAAAGAGATTATGAAAATACCTTGAGGTAAATATCCCACTGTTGAAACACCTAAACAATAGATTGCATACTGAAAACAGGACCACCAAAGAGGTAATAGGAGGAAACTTAAACCTGCTTAATCTAGGGAGTAAAATGTTTTGGGCTGACAGCACTGAATATTCCTAAAAAGTTTTGTATCCCTCTGTTCTTCCCAGCAAGCCTCCTGCATTCAGCTCTCCCATTCTCCTCATTTAAAGGAGTCACTGCAGTGCCCACAGTCTGTGGACATGGTTCCCTGTTGTTCTATTTTTTGTGTCTGGAGCATTCTATACCTGCTCCTCAAGTCTACGTCCTCTCCTTGCTTCCTCATTTCCCTCCAACATTCTTATTCTTTCTTTTTTTTTCTTTCTCTTTCAGGGTGCCAACATTTTAAACTCAATTGGGACATGGGCAGAGATAAGATGAGGGGTATTGTTTTGCTGGAATATGCTCAGTTCTGCCATCAACCGGTTCTCTGATCTGTAAAGAGCTAGAAGCGGTTGAAACTCTGCCTCTGCCAGCCAGAAGATGCCAGGGGTTCCATGTGCCCCCGTTTCCCCTTTGAGTTCTCCAATTTTCTCATAGACGTCACTGAAATTTTGGAATTGATTGGATGCGGTCTTAAAAAAGAAAAAAAAATTGTCCAAAGAAATGCATTCAACCTGAATGTAAGGGCCTTGCAAGCTTGGCCTGTTCCTTTTTGGTTTGGTATTTTTGGCCTTTCTGTTAATAATTTTAATTCACTTAAGTTCATGCGAAATCTGGCTTTGAGATCTTTCTAGCTTGTTTTTCTGTGGCATCCTATCTTTTTCCCTTTTCTGGCTCCCTTTTCTCCTTTGCAACAAATACCAGCCTATTGTTCTTATCTTCTCTTACCCACTGTTATGTCCGCGTGTTTCCTTTCTTCACTACTAACTTCCTTTGATTACTTGGTCCTCTGGTGCTTATTCCAAACTAGAGCCAATATGCGTATCATCAATTTGATCCATTTTCACATATCTGAATACTTTTTTGTAGCAATCCTTATATAGACCTGGCACGTTAGATAGCCTTTAGGGAATCCTGTTATTTTAAAAGGTTTTGTGGCTGGGGTTTTTTGGGGATTTTTTTTTTTTTTTTGCTTTAATTTGGAAGAATTCAGAGCTGCATCTGGTCTGTATGAACGCATAGTTTTGGTTTTGTGGGTGAAGTTTAGCCTTGTCATCCCTCTCCCACTTCTGTTTTCTGTTTTCTTTTTTCTTCTTTTTTTTTTTTTTTTTTTTTGGTTGTAAATCTGTAAGGTAGAGACAGTCTTGCTATGTCTGCACAACGCTATCACCTTCATCGTGGTTGAAGAATGAGAAGTAATGTCTGCTAGTTTAACAAAAATGACATAATAGAAAGCATGTAGCATGGATCAGTTTATCTGGTTGTCTTACTCTTTAACTAACTGATAATGTTGCTACTTGGCATATGCACTTCTTTTCCTTGATCACTTGCATTTTTTTCTAGTAACTGTTTCTTTGTGCTGGATGGATTTGCCACCTATTCAGTGTTAATAACATGGGCCTGAACAGAGGCTCTTCTGGCTGAAAGTATTAACCTTTATTTCTTGGGGGGCGAGAGGGTCTGTGTGAAAAGTGATATAGACAGAGCACAATATGAAGAAATTATGTCACTGATGCATGTCCACTTTTTCTAAAAATCCTTATGGAGGAAACTAAATTGGGAAGATCAGAGTACAATATTACTAAACACGTGGAAAAAGAGAAGACAGATTAGCCTTTTGCTTCTGAAATGTTCTTAAAGAATTAGCTAGGTTGTGGTTTCTGTTCGAAGTCATCCTATTACAGTTTTTAAAAGGTACAAATATAAGTATTTAAAATCTTTGCAAGCAGTGGTTTAAAATGAAAATACAAATGTCCTCTGGGTTTTCAATTAATAGTTTCATTTTACAAAAGAGTAATCCTGCTGTGTTTGTATAAACTGAATTTTTACATCTCTTCTAAAGTCATGTACGGTTTCTTGGGTCGGCGTGTTTCTTCTCTTCATAAGATTCACTTTCCGTTTTCAGCAGGAGGTAATGCATAACTGGTATTGAAGTGTTTGGGAAAACATTAAAAATAAACCTCTGTTTTTATTTCTGTTTTTAAGTTATTAACCAATAGTGTGAAGATGCTGTGAATCTGTTCCTGCTGTCATTTTCCTCCCTAAAGCCAGAGATTTGGTCTCTGCTGGAGATGGTTCTGAAACTGAGAAGGAATAGGGAAAGTATTCATCCAAGGTGTATCATACTGTATAAAGCTAGCTTGTCAAGGTCCAGGATCTCCCTGTCACTGCTTCAGAGGCAATGCAGACCTCTGCCTTTGGTACCACTGGCTGAGTCACTGTTCCCAGAACAGTGAGCTTCACATGCAAGCCCCTTGTGTGTGTAGAGCAGCTATGCTAGCCAGCCACCTAAAGCTTTCTAAAGCTACATTGTTAATTTTTCAGTTATGATTGGATGTATGCATACATAAGTGTGACAGTATTTTATCAGTAATGACAAACTTTCATCTGTCTTTTTTAGAATAACAATAATTTGGATGCCTGCTGTGCAGTTCTCTCTCAGGAGAGCACAAAGTATCTCTACGGTGAAGGAGACCTAAGTTTTTCGGATGATTCTGGGATTCCTGGACTACGAAATCACATGACATCTCTTAATTTGGATTTGCAGTCACAGAACATCTATCACCATGGAAGAGAAGGAAGTAGAATGAATGGAAGTAGGACTCTAGCTCACAGTGTTAGTGATGGACACCTTCAAACCAGTCAGTCCAACAATGAACTGTTTCAGCAGGAACCACAGACAGCACCTGCACAGGTTCCACAAGGATTTAATGTCTTTGGGATGGCTAATACAGTTAGTACTTCTAATCCAGGGCAGCATCTTGGATTTCACCTGGGCAGCAAAGGAGTATCTAACTTGTCTCAACAAACACCCAGATTCAACCCCATTATGGTAACTTTAGCCCCAAACATTCAGCCTGGTCGCAATACCCCAACGTCTTTGCACATACATGGTGTACCTCCTCCTGTACTTAACAGTCCCCAGGGAAATTCTATCTATATTAGGCCTTACATCACAGCTCCTAGTGGTACCGCTCGACAGACACAGCAGCAGCCAGGCTGGGCATCTCAGTTTAATCCCATGCACCCTCAGCAAGTCTACCAGCCTTTGCAGCCGAGTCCCTGGACTACTATTCCTACATCCAGTACTACGCCACATACCTCATCACAACACTCAACACAGCCAAACCAGCAAGGCCACCAGACTTCTCATGTGTACATGCCTATCAGTTCTCCTACTACTCCACAAGCACCTATGATCCATTCGTCTGGTAGCTCACAATCTTCTGCTCATAGCCAATACAACATTCAGAATATATCCACAGGACCTCGCAAAAATCAAATTGAAATCAAACTTGAACCGCCACAAAGAAACAGTTCTTCTAAGTTGCGTTCAACTGGCCCTCGCACCTCCACTGTTCCCTCTTCCCTCAACAGCCAGACATTAAGTAGAAGTCAACCCACTGTTTACATATCAGCCAGTCCTCCGAATACTGATGAAGTGATCACACGTGGTCAGCCCAAGCTCTACATTTCAGCAAATGCCACAGCAGGAGATGATCAACTTGTGCGGAACCAGCCCACGCTTTTCATATCGACAAATCCTGGGGTATCTACTACTGCTAGGAATATGTCTGGTCAAGTAAGCATGGGTCCTGCATTTATTCATCACCATCCACCCAAGAGTCGAGCAGTGGGCAACAGCACCACTGCAACCTCTCCTCGAGTGGTTGTTACACAGCCTAATACAAAATATACTTTTAAAATTACAGTTTCTCCAAATAAGCCCCCTGCAGTTTCCCCAGGGGTAGTGTCCCCAACTTTTGAACCTACAAACCTTCTAAACCTTCCTGATCACTATGTTGAACCAGAGGGTATCCAGCATCTTACTGACCCTGTTTTAGCACATGTGGATAGGATCAGTGATGCACGGAAATTGAGTATGGGATCTGATGATGCTGCCTACACGCAAGGTAATATTCTTAATATAAATTGTAGAGATTTTGATCAGGTTGTCAATTCAGTGTGTAGATTTCAGAACAGGAGCCTTTGTGATGTTAATATAGTATCTTTAATTTTAGCATTTGTGAGTGTTTCCTAAATAAATAAAAGCATTTTATAAGCAAATCATAGATTTCTTTTTATGGTAAAGACATGAAACTGAATACTTGGAGATATTCTTCTGTTTGTCTTAAGTAGATACGTTATCTGTTTAATGAAGTGGAGTCATACCATCTTCATTTTTATGTTGTTCTGAAAGAAACATATATGTTTGTTCAACTTGTCCTAGTGATTTAAAGGTACAATTCCACTGTCAGATTTTTGAATCAGTAGATATACTGTTTACATTGGATAATGTTCCCCCTTTTTTTTTTGCGAGTGTTATTTAAGAAGGAAAAGCAGACTTCAAAAGCAATTACTGGAATGAAGTCTTGGCCTCCATGTTTCCTACTCTATGCCTGACAGTAAAATGCTTGAAGTGTTGATACTTACTTCTGTTACGTTTTAAAATGTGAGAAGGAATCAAAAAGGAAAATCAAAGGAATCTGTTTAAGGGATCAGTGGTAATGGAAGGGTAAAACTTAGAACATGTGATACAGCAAGATAACCTGTTAATCTTTTTTTCTTCTGTTTTCATGGATTTGCATGCTTTTATGACCAGCTTGACAGTTTATTAACCCTCCTGTAAGCTTTTTATATAAGGATGTTGAATGAGTCTTAGGGTATTTAAGCAGTGTTCATGATAGGTTTCAATATAGGTGTCAAAATAATTTGTCTTTGACCTCACTGGTCGACCACTCTCTGGACTTAGCAAATAATTAGAATTAAAAATCAGCATTAACAATCAGAATTTTAAAAACTGGCTTGTTCCATGACCACTGTAAACATTCTTCAGATGAATTTATCCATTTTATTTTGTGTAAGTACAGTGATCAGGACACTGGAAGCCAGGTCTGCATCTGGAGTACTATAGTAATGAAGTAAATCAAAAAAGTAGTTCTAGCTTCTGCACTATTTCTGGATATAATTATCTTTGGTGAGGAATAGTCAATCCTAACTCAAAAGTTTCTAAAGGTTATGTGTCAAAACCAAAAAGCTAATCATTCTTACAGTCTCTTATGTTCAGTGCATAAAGAACTTCAGAAAATTCATCTGTAGATAAGCAAAACAAATCATCCTCCAGACTGTATTTCCTTTTCTTACTTTGGAGGGAGACTTAGCTGTCTGTTTTAGTTTTAGTTCTGGAAAACTTCATATACCCAGAAATTCAGCAATACACTCAGAAATTAAGCAATTAAAATCTTGTCCTTAGGCTCTGAACACTCTTCTAGATCATGAACTTGCTTCCCAAGCAAGTTGGGTACTTTTTACAGGTTGCAAAACTGCATTTTGGATACTTTTTGGGGGTTGTCCCTTTCTTCTGTTTTTCCTTTCTGAGGGCACTGACTTCTACCAGGTCTACCTCTTTATCTCTTGTACTCTTGGTAGTGGTGGCCACTGTAACCTCCTGCACAATCTCTAAAAGCTGCAGGTATCAACATTCAGCTTATGAAAATGAAGCAAGCTTGATACACAACCTAGAATTCCAGAAGCACTGACCTCCTACCTGCTTTGGAGCCCAGCTCTTCCAGAAGCCAAGATGCAGCTTTTAGATGATGCGCAGATGTATGACATGGGCTGGTACAAGGGACCTCAGGAAGACACCATCCTTCTGTGTCCTTCACTAGAAAGTTCACTTGTACTGCTGAAGTTCTTTACATCTAGAGGTGTTTTGGATTTCTGGCATGTGTGCTCCATTTCTGCTGCAATAAGTGCAGTATTTCTTACATTTTTGTTATTAGTTTATATTTGGGAAGTTGAGAAGTCTGTGATAGATTTACTTGTATGGTACTGATATCTGGAAGTCCTAATTGTTGCTTTTAAACATGTTTCTCACACTTAACAGTGAGGGTTTTTTTTCCTCTAGTACAAAAAGGGATTTGAGTTACTTGATGTTTTCTGTGTTCTAAACCACTTAAAATTTAGCCAAACTGCCAGAAACCTTCCATGCTAGGTGCTTGTTTCAGTTTAATTTTAGCCAGAAACGATGAGTAGTTTCTCTGGCCGTGATTAGAGAAAAATGCATTTTCATCAGCTTTTCCATTTCTGCCAGAATGCTCCTTATCTTGGCAGGGAGAACTGAAACTGGCTTGGGGGAAAAGAAACCGTGAGGTGGAAGGTGGAGTTGCTTTGCTGTCAGAGGAAATTTCCTTTGCTCTTTTTATTTACTTTACATTTATATGAATGGTCCAACCCAGGAGAACAGAAGATGTGTTGGACCTCTCTGTAGGTGCTGCTGCTTGCCATCTAAGAAGCTTTACTTAATTATGGTGTGTGTAGGCACTCCCGTCTCCTTCCGTGATTGTATTTCTGGTTTCCCTCCCAAGAGAGTCACAGTGGGTAGTAGAAGGCTGCCGCAGATCTCTGTCTTGTTTGCAGCCAAACCTGGAGGTTATATAATGTGTAAAAGAGTGGGTACTGCTCAGATAAAATCAGTGTCATTTCCCTGGAATGCTTGGTTGTATCTCTGGCACTGACTCTGTGATCCTAAGAAACTCGCTGTCACCACACTTTTCAAAACTGGTTGCTGAGGGATGTTTCTTGTTTTCTAGGATTCTGGTTTGAGATACTGAGGACTTGCTTGTGGAAATGTTAAGTGCATGTGTCCACTATTGAAGTCAGTAAGAATTCATAATGCTGTGAGAAGAGTAATGCTAGGTGCACGCCCAGGACAGCCAGAAGAGGATGCTTTTTTATGCTCCTCTGTTCAGTATCAGTTCTGTCTGTGTGCAGGAGTATTCCCATTACTTAGGAGAGATTACAATTTATAATTAGTTTTATTAATATGAAGTAGTTAAGTGAGATTTCAATATATAGTATATATATAATTTAGTTTAGGATAAAGTGTCTTATACTATGAGATGAAAAAAGTGAAATTCTGTTAGAAACTGAAAATTCTGTACTCATGCATTTTTGTGATGGACGCTCTGTATGCATGCGAGTCATGTGATGAGTAGTGAGGCTGAACAGTTATTTAATAGTTACTCATTCTGCGTATAGCTTTCCGTCTGTATAATGGGAAGGCATTCCATCAAGAAAATACATAATTGTGTAATAAAATCATTAGGTAGATGTTTTCTTACTAGGGAGCTGAAGTCCTTTGGTTAAATATTACATGGCTTTGACTGTCTGACTTTTTCATATTATTTTCTTTAATTTGAAAGAAGATGGTATGCAAAGTTGAGTGAATCATTGGTACCAACTATAGTTATATCTGTGGATGCATGTTTGTTTAGCAATTCTTGCCACTGTGTTTTTAATGTAAATAAATTAATTGATAAACTAGATTAGTAAATTAACATTTTCCACAGCTCTTTATTTGGTTCCTTGGAGCTTTTTAAAAATTTAAAAAATAAATAAACCTGCAGGAAACAAGTTTCTTTATTTCTTAGCCAGTCCTTGTAGATGTTTAAGAAAAAGGACTTGAATGAGATACAGCTGTAGCCCATGCTCCAAGGGGCTCTGAGCCCACTGTGTCATGTGGTTTAAGAAAAAAATACCACCTTATATTTGGCTCTTTATATCAGGCCCCACGTTCAGTGAAGCTCTTTTTAAAAAATTAAGTGAAGAGTATTGAAAAGAGAGAACAAAAAAAATCAGTTTGAACTCTTGAAGTTGCATATCAAATGACTGAATTTTGTGCAGCTTCAAATACAGGTTTTGAAAACATGCATAAGTATAAGTGTGTTTTGAGACTTCCATGAACCTCCTGCCACAGAGTAATTGCATTGCCAGAAATTCCCTCCGTATCTGGCAAACTAAGAAATTTAAGAAATAGTATGTCTACAGGATAGGGTGAAATCTTTGTGTTCCTAGATTAGAATTTATCTTAGAAACACTTAAAATAACAAAAGACACTGTAACTTTAAAATTCACATTCCCAGAGTCTTTGAGAAAACAATTATGCATACATTTGCAAACTTAAAGGTATATTTAGTGCCTGAGAAGGTCTCTGGGAGAGGAAGAGTGAACTTTTGTCCTCCAGACTTTCATGCTTCCTGTAATTATGATGATATACAGCCTTTATCTGAAAAGTATACACTTTGAATGTCAGAGGAAACAGTGGCATCTGCCAGAGCATTGACGTGTACTGCACTCTGCTGAATGCAAGCGTGTAGAAGTGTAAAAAACCTAATGTGCCAAGTATCCTGTTTGCACTTAATTAAGAAGTTGAACTGCAGTTTTTCTGAAGGTTTTCAGTTGCTCGGAGCAACACTAGAGGGAGCTGAATACTTAAATTGCCAGTTTCCATTCATAAATACCGCACTGAAATACAGGGAGGGTTTTGCCTTCCCCCAGCACTGCTTGCCTGCAGCTGCCGGATTGGTATTCAAGCAAAATTACCAAATTATATGTGAAAGTCTCCACTTAAACCAATCTTTCTCAAGTTCCTTATCAAAGTTACTTTTAATAGCAGAAGAATAGTGGTATCAAGTGATTCTTCCTTAATCATAATGGTAGTTTTTAATGTGTGTTTTTAAAACCTGTTGGGATTTGAAATTGTCAGATTGTAGTCACAAAGCTCATGTGAGAATAAATTACATAGCTTTCCAGACATGACATGAAAATTGAAGGCATGTAGTAGTGCTGTGGGCATCCATCAGTGCCTTCTCCTCCTTGTGTAGTTCCACAATGACAGCTAAATTTCTAAACCTTGCAAGTGGGAAAACATCAAAATGAGAAATAGTGGTTTTTTTCCTTTACAAGAGTAGCTTGAACAAAAAAGGAGATGGAGGATGCACAGGCAAAGTCTTGGTCATAGCTGTACTCCTGAGGCTATGCCATGCAGTGCAACCTGGTTTTCTGGTAACAATGCTCCTCACCTACCACATCAGCAGCGCTGGCTACTCACCAGCAGCCTGCATCCACAGTTTGACGGGTCTGAAGAGTTCTGAGTCTGGTCAGTGGAGCATAGGTGTGGTGCCTCAGCAGTCTTGCCAAGTTAATGAAAACAAAGAGACTGTCTAAAAGTGGAAATAAAATGTAGGAGGAAAAAGGGCTTGTACACTCCCTGCAGGAGTAGAGGCAAAGAAGTCTTTGATTTCCTTTCTTTAGAGTTGCAGCTACAGTTGCTGTTTGTAAAAGGCTATTCAAGAGGAAAGGCGGTCTACTTACCTGATAATTCCAAGTCTTCAACAAAAATTTTTATCTTGAGATTTCAGTTTTAATTTTTTTATATTACATATGAGCACAGCTGCAATTTTTACTGCAGTGCAACTACCATGACCCAAAATAAAGGTGTCTGTTTATAACTTCTCTGATTTGAACAAAACCTAGCAAAAACTAGGTGTCATTTCAGTATCTTCTGAACACGTATGACTCAAAAGCCTAGACTGGATCTCAGTAAGGCCTTACAGTCTGTAACACTGTTCAAAAATAGTTTGACATGATTCCTCCTTTCAAAGAACCTCTGGAAGACAAAATGTGATGTGTGAATGAATGAACAGCAGGAGCTGCAGCAGAAGACAGTTCTTCTTGCCAAAAATGTGGAAAGTTGCATCTTGTTGATGTGCTATTTTTTTTCCTCTGCTACTGGTTGGGAAACCTAGGCAACCAGATTTGAGTGCTTCTAATTTTTTGGTACCTGAAGAAAATCGTGAGGATTTAAGCATCATGTTCCAGCTAGAGTTTGGCTTAATGACTCTGTGAGACAAATTCAATCTTTTAAAAATACCTTGTTATTGCTACTTTTTTATAATTTCCAGGGTAATATGAAAGTATTCATAGTCTATGAAACTGATCACAGTTTATATGAATTACTAGTTTAATGGATGAATGAATGGCTGTGCAGAAGTTAAAATGATTCTTTGGTTTCTTTAATGAAATACATTTTTATAGAAGGTGATTATTACTTTGAGCAGTGATATCTTCTTTTGTGGTGATATTTAATGGTAAACCTGCCTTCAATGAAATAAACTCATTAGATTGCATGAATTTGTGTCATCTGCTACTTAGGTTCTTTATACCTTTAAAAAACTGTGGTTTAAATGCTAACTTCATTGTTTATAAATGAGGTCTCCTTGTGCCTTTTGTTTACAAATAGTAAGCAGTGTTAGAAATTAGAAGCTGAGCTAACGGTTCTGCACCATAGTTTAGGGATAAAATTACCTACAATCCAGCTTCTGATAAATATCACAGTTTGCTAGTGATGTGCTTACTTCTGGTTTGGTTTCATTTGATGGGTCCTACCATGAGGAACACTGGTTCCAGTCCTAGTTGCAATAAGCGTATGTAGTGCTCCATATTGCAGTTGTCTGTCTGAAATCCTCTTCATGGTACCTGTTTAACAGTGGTTAGGCTGAATACACAAAGAAATATTAGTTGTTGGCTTTGGGTAGTCAGTCTTGTAGGTTTTTACAGATTACAGTTAAATGTTGTATGGCTGTCTCATATTTGCTTGTCTGTAGTTAGTTTGTGCTGATTTCAAAAATATAGCACTTTCTGTCTTACGGCAGAGATTTTCTTGTGAGGAAAATGGAAAAGCAGTCCGTAGCAGTGGTTGTCTGTTTTTTCCCCAAAGAATACTAACTTTTATCTTTATCTGATGTTGCCATGTGAAGGATAATAAAGTAGATAAAATGGGACTTTATGTATTGCAGCTTTACTGGTACACCAGAAGGCCAGGATGGAGCGACTTCAGCGAGAACTTGAGGTTCAAAAGAAAAAGTTGGATAAACTAAAATCAGAGGTCAATGAAATGGAGAATAATCTAACACGAAGGCGCCTGAAAAGATCGAATTCTGTTTCCCAAATTCCATCAGTAAGTTGAAACGTCTGTAGGGTATAAACCTAAACCACAAGTGTGGTCTGTCACAATAAACTGAAGGAAGGGTTGTTCATCTATTGACAATAGACATGGGATGGTCAGTATAGTTAGAATTAAGCTGGTAAACAGTGTAGTTTAGAGTAAGGACTAAAATGTGTCATTTAACCACAACCTTGCAGTTCACTAACTGCTTTGCGAAGTATTGCTTTTAAAGGCAGTCACAAAAGATTTGACCTGGTAGTCCTTTCTAGCATTTCAGACTACAACTTATACTGCTATCAGACCAAGTACTTTTTTGTCTTTGTGCATATACTGAGCTCAAAGAAACCGATTAATGCACCAGTTGTCAGTGCTAGATGATCATCCATTGATCTGGTGGACCCGGACCATTGGCCATGCCCTGACTGCCATTTGGAGTTGTTCAGTCAGCTCTGAAGTCTGGTGAGAGAGAGCTGTTCAGTGGGTCTGGAAGCTTTTTCTAAGATCATGCTTGGATTAAAAGAAAGGTGGTCATCAGGGAAGATTCTTTTATTGTCATTTCTGAAATAACTAAATGCTGTCTACCTGTGTGTGAATGATAACTGTTAATAAACTGGGAAACTTAGTCTAACAGGCAGATTTATTTTTTCAGCTGGAAGAAATGCAGCAGTTAAGAAGTTGTAACAGACAGCTGCAGATAGACATAGATTGCCTAACCAAAGAGATTGATCTTTTTCAAGCAAGAGGTACAGTATGTCTTAGTCCATCAGTAACTGTAAATGTTGATTTTTTTTTCACTGTCCACATGTTTCAAAAAAGTCTCTGTCATAAATAAGGGATATACACACTGTTTGTACAATCATCACATTAGTTTGAGTGAAACCATGGAAGTAACTGTCTTTAAAGCCTGTTGTTTTTGTTGGCCATATAATTTTCCTAATCCCACAGTCATTCCTATTTCATACTTGGCTCAAAAGAGAGAAGTTTGTGATGCCATTTATTTATTAAATGCTGGGGAGGGGGAAAATCTGGTTATCTGAGGATCAAAGAGAGAGAATAAGTTTTTTGAATGATACAAGTATATATGTGTGTCTATCTCTCTCTTCCACTTGTGTCTGTATTTAGCCTCTCAAGTTAGCAAATATAAAGGGCAGTTGTAACTTGCAGTGTGCTCTCTGCTTTTCTTGTCTGCAGGGACTCAGCCTTTGGTCATGGGGGTGAAATTAGGAGACAGCTGAGCCAGTTCAAGAGCTGCCAACAAGAAAGCCGTCTCTCTTCCTGCTTCTCTCTCTTGCCACTTAATGAGCTCTGGCTCTGTGTTAGTTTTTTAGACCCTTTGCAGAGCTGATTCTGTTCCTGAGCCAAGCTAAAACTGTTGCATTGCTGGAAAAGCTTGCTACAGCTGATGTGAGGGAGAGGCACGGGAAGGGAGAACTGAGATAGTGAGAGGGAAGGAACTAATACTTCCCACTTTCAGCAGCAGTGAGCTGTTAGATCAGCTGGGATATGAGCCACAAAAGTTCTGCTTCAGGCAATGTACCTGCAGCTCAGGAGAAGGTAGACAGGTGTGCTGGATGTAATGCTGCACTAAAAACCTGACCTTAGAGTGACTGGTGGGTGATGGTTTTTTCACTTGTTACAGTAAATGGCATTTAGAACTTCCTCTTGAGTTTTAATTCTAAGCATTTATAATACACTGCATAGTAGGAGAGATATCTCTGAGTATAGTTGCAATGTAGAAAAAGTCAGCTAAGATTTACTAACAAAATTATCTTAAAGAGTGGCAGGAAGATACCTTTAAGGAGTTTGGTTTGCTGGATTTTGTCTCTGACTTATTTTATATTGCATATTTTGGGCAATAAGTTTCTTAAAGCGTATTGCTGACATCACTAATATCTCACTAGGGTCTGTATTGACACCTTGATATAACAGGTGATAAGTGAATAATAGTATTGTTACAGAATTACTGCCAGAAAAAACTGATATGCCTCCCTACTCGAGTTTATTTTTTTTTAACTGCTGCACCTTTTTTTTTATTTTTAGGACCACATTTTAATCCCAGTGCTATTCATAATTTTTATGATAATATTGGATTTCTTGGTCCCGTGCCACCAAAACCCAAAGGTATTGTATTGATAAAATTTGGATTTGATACAAATGCCTGTTTTGTATCTAATATCAAGTTCTAATTTATGAATCTTGCTTAAGTGTTGATTATGAAATAGATTACTTCAAAAGCATACAAACCTTGCATTTTATTTGTATTGGCAGTAAGTATGCTTCTGTTTGCTCTTGTTTCCTCTCTATTCATACATTAAGGGAAGAGGAGTATATTAAATGAGTTATGTTAAAGATGGATAATGTATTGGAAGGTAGTTTATGTAATGGAAGCATCCGTCTTTTCTTTAAGAGTGAGCATGAGGTACATTGCTTAGGGATCAGTGAAACTCACTTAGATGACTTCACCATTATCCATGGTGAAGAGTAGATTTATTTACATGTAGTAACAGATCAGGCTGGTTACCCTGACTGGAATTCGTGGCTACTGTAGAATTTGTATTAACAAGTTGCATGAAAGCCTCTTCCGACTACTGGCAAATACAGTTCTAGAGAGTTGAAGAGGACGGTAATGCAGTCCAGTAGGGCAGTTAGTATTGCTGAATATTAGCCACTCTTAAACATTCTACTTGTCATTAGTTTGCACATTACTTTTTTTTTTTTCCCCTTTCAGGATGTCAAACAAAGCAGAACAATTACCTCTTGTGTTTTACATAAAGCAGAGAATGAAATTAACTTGTTTGGAACAGCATCACACTATGACCTTAGGCAGACCACCACATTAAACAGATAATCCACTGATATTTCTGAGCAGTCTTTCTGTCCAGGAAGTTCTCCACATAATATATATGTGTGTGTGAGGTCCTTGTCATGTGCAGTAACTGTTGTTACAGAATCTCATCTTAGAGATTTCTGACATTTCTGCATTGTAAAATGGTCTGGATAAATTGGACTTTATGTCCTGCAGACCATTTGCAGCACTTCCTAACTGATACTGTTTTTCATGCTTTATAAAGCATTTTTTTATCCTTCATTACCTCAGCTGGTAGTGAAAATACCGAGTAAAGTTAAATCCATCCACATTCCTATTAGACACATTTTACAACTGAACCACGAAGAACTTACAAGTTCTATCAATTATGTAGTTCCTTTTACAGTAAAAAAAACTAACCCATCAAAGAAGAAAAGTTAATTTTCTGTGACTAGTTGTCACAAAACATTTCTTTTGGCTTATCTTCTAGGAACTCACAAATTTAAGTGTTTCATTCAATCTATCTTGAAAATGCAAAATTAACACTGACTGGTTTATAAAGCTCTAAAGTCCCTCTATCAATTATCTTTCTTTTCTTCTTTCTTTTTAAAAAAGTTTCACTGCTGTATCTTAGTTGTTCATTAACTTGAACTTTCATTTTGTTTTAAGCTTCAATTCAGCTATCATGAAGGCTTTGACTTAAACCACTATTAGTGCTGTTCACAAAAGAACAAAAATAATTATTCTTGCAACTGTGATCAGTACCGTTGTACTTCCTGAAGCTCTTGCTGTCATTTTGCAGCAATTGCCATTGATTAGTTGCTGATGAGATCTTCTCCAGATGAAGTAATGGGCTAAAAGATTTTGCAGTTGCCTAAACTGGGAATCCTTAACTTGAGAAGTCACTCATGTCTCTTTTTATCCTTTTCATCCCTTTTCTCTCTTCCTCTTTTCTCTTTTAAAATAATTGAAAGTTGTTGTCTAACACATGAAAATATGTGTTTGTATGGTTGGGAGGATTACTCTAGCACTACAGAGCCAGGCATTGGTTTTTCTTTAGTACGTCTGCCTGCTGAGCTGGCTTGAGGAAGAATTGCTACCTTCTTTCTAGGATCAAAAAGTTATACATGTCAAAGGGTTACAGAGCATGCACTTCTTGTCAGAAGGAATTTTAGACCACTCCATAGATTTCAAACTTCTAAATCTTGTCTATGTTTCCTGTGCTGATTAATTTGCAAATTTTATCTCCTTTTTATGCAATAGCTTTGAACTGAGGGAAGAAAGCAGAGTTAAGGGATGGAGAACTTGCTTTTCATAGTTTTACCTTGAACCTTCTGCCTAACTTAAAATCAAGCTGTAGTCAAGAGTAAAAAGTAAAAAGCTGCTTCTGTCACTTGTAATAACTGTGCTGTTCTCAGAGGAACAAGATAGTTCTCAGTTACTGAAAAAAAAAAACCCCTCAAAATTCTTTCCATGCTGTTTTCAGTTAGTAACTGCTTATCTTATCTCTTCCGTGTCACAGATCAGAGGTCCATTGTGAAAACACCAAAGACTGTTCCAGACACAGATGAAGATGAGGGAGCTCAATGGAGTTGTACTGCCTGTACTTTTTTAAATCATCCAGCCTTAAATCGCTGTGAACAGTGTGAAATGCCCAGGCATTTCTGAGCCAACAGGCCCATTACCTTCTGTAAAACCATAGCAAATGTACAAGGAATTGTCCGGTCATTGGGGGGCAAAAAAAGCATTTATGCATAGGATTTTGTAAAATGGAGGGTGTGACGAGATGGTATTTTGCTAATGTTAAATGTCAGCCCAGAGAGCAAGCAATACCTCAGAGCTGTGTCGCAGGCAGTTGACACTGACCGGCTGAAGGGCAATCTGCTGAGAGACTCGCCAGCTGCCTAAACCATGTACAGTATTACCAGTAACACACACCGTGTTCAGTGCCTGGGTGTTGCCCATCCTCTTCTCTGCCCCAGTGTCACTACTGAATTTTGACAGGGGAAAGGAATAGAGTGCTAGTGTTTTTGTTTTCAGAGCTTTCAGTGAAACACTACATGCACAGAGGAGATCTTAAAAGGAACAAGGTTTAAATATTTAAACTGTTTGCTGCCACATAGTGCCTTTGATAAAGGGAAGAACTTCACAAATCAGTGGTACTCTTTGCCTTGTCTTCCCTGAAAACATCTCTGTGAAGCCAGAAATCAGTACAATCACATCTAAAGATGAAAAGGAAAAACTGCATGCGTTGTCTGTACAATACACACAGTGAAATACCCCAAAGCTTTTCCTACTGTACATAGCTCTAGAGCCTGCTTTAAGTGATTTCTTTTCTTCACCTTTATTATTTTCTTGTACTTCTGTATGTATAGTGTAATAGTCTTTTTGTTAACTTTCTTTTTTTCCCTTTAAGTGATTAAGCACGATCATGTCCCTTTTTTTAAGCTTTTATCTGAGAGAAGCAATGCCTTAAAATAAGAGCATTAATAAGAAACTATGCACAAAGTAGTGTTCCTCTGCTCGTTCTGTACATTGCTCTTGTAAATGCTGATGATCTGTGAAGACCTGCAGATGCAGCGTGGTAAAAGTGCAGGAAAAGTTGCAAGAGTTTTGCATATAGTTCACTCTGTACACTGAGTTTTACGGTGGGTGACACAAAGGGAGCATTTTGTCTGGTGTGAGGAAACTTTATGCTAGGAAACTTTCAACCCACCAACAGATCAGCATCCGAGTTAAGCTTGCTTCATCTGCTGGGTATCTTGCAGACTCCTGAAGAGAGATTCATTGGGGAAGTACATACAGTGCCAAAATCAACAGCAGCAGCATCGTACAGCTTTGTTCAAGGACTTTAAATGCTTTCCTGTTTTGGCAGCCAGTTTCTAAACCTGACTTTGTGGTGAAGTCTCATATTTATAGAAAACAAGGATAGCAATATTTAGGACAACTGAAATAAAGGCTGGAAAAGAGAAATCAAACAGACTTGAACACTGAAGCAACCTCAAGCATCTCTTTTATTTTGATGATCTATTTTTTTAAGGAAAATACTCACATGATGGGGGATGTATGTAACCGAGATCAAGAAAATGGAATTCCAGTACAATATGCATGAAAGACGGCACACAAAGAATTATGTAGCAGCAGCACTTAGTGTGAGGCTGGAGGGAGTGCTAACAATGTAGCAGGAGATAAACTAGACTGTCACCCACTGTAAACATCCGCCAGTGGACATTTTTATTAGAAGTTTTACAAGTGATCTATGTGAATGCACAGAGGCCTTTGTTTTGAAGGCTTTGCATTTTTTTTATGTGGGAAGAAAATGTCAATCCCAGGTAATTAGGCAGTAGACCCAAAGCACTTGCATTCAATGCATTTTGTTTATAAAATGAGGCCTTGTTTTTCAGCTTCATCTGCAGTTCTATGTGAAGATTGACAAATCAGTTTTTACCTGTTTATTAATAAAACCTAATTTGGATATCTTGAGTTGATGGTTTTGTGATTTAGCTGGGTAAACTGCCTTTGTAACAGATAAGTTATTTATAAAAATTAAAAAAAAATTATATTCTAATGTTTTCTTTTGTGATTTGTTTGCTTTTTCCATGCTGCAGAGCAACAGAATACTCAACAGAACAATAAGCGTTAACAGTATTAAAAGTAGGCTGATTTCTAATGCCCAGAGTTTTTATTTAAGCCTTTGTTTTGTTGAATCTTGTCTCTCCTCCCATGCGTTACTCTGTTTAATTCCAATTCAGTGAGCATAAGGAATGTATTTCATAATGTTGCGCTGACAAGATTGTTTTCTGACCAAAGATCCACTCACTTATTCATGAAGCGACAAGCTAGACACAAGCCCTTTTTACTTCATGCTTCTGGGTTTATGGTTTTGAAAATATTTTTCTAAATCAAAATGGGCAACCACTCTGTGGTAACAGATGCCAAACTTAGATTGATATAAGCACAGTTTAAGGATGAACATGGTTAAACTGTATCTTGGGTCTATGGATATAAGTGCTGTGAGATGTGGAGTGTTCCTAGACATGGCTTTCACACATGGGCCCTCTCTAAGCAGGTATTTGTTATGTGGACTTGGGCTTTCCTGAGACATGCTGACGCTCGGTGAAAGGCCTTCAGGAGACATCTATAAACAGATTTAGCAAAAAAAAAACAAAAAAAAAACAAACCTACAGATCCAGCAAAAAGAATACATATTATTCAACTAGAGTGCCTCAATCTGCAATATGAGAAATAGTGGTCGGAGTGAGGAGGGCAGCTGTATTTATAAAGCAAACAATAAACTCCAGTCAGCTGAGGAATGGAGAGAGTGTATTTGGAGAAAGAGGTGAGATGGAATCCTACTCATTCCATGAAATGTGTAATCGATCTTCTCCCTGCATTTGAGTGTTTATTTTCTGAAGAGAAAAAAAATATGTACATCCTTGCTCCAGCTGGCTGTGCAGAGCCATCTGCACAACGTGAGCATGTATTAGGCAGCCTTTTCAGTAGCTGATGCTGGAATAGTGCAGTAAGAGAAATGATGTCTCCAGTGTCTTCCACAGACTTTTATCTTCCCCTTCAAGAGTTTTATGTTCTTTGTGTACTTCAGGTTGCATCTGTCATCAGCCCCTCCTTCAAGGTGATGCCAATATAGTGCCATATCAATGTAGTATGTGTTTAAGGGTTTAAGTTTGAAGGGTGAACCAGAACTAGAATTCATTGCTAGATTTTTTTTTCCCTCATAGAACATGAAAAAAGAAACATTTGCAGCAAGGTTAAACTTTGTATTGGATACGTCAGTAGTTTATCTCAGATGCTGATGGATTTTACTTTTCTACTGTCTTTGTCAGGGGTCTCTAACTGTAAAAAAAAGTACTTACGGGCAGGAAGGGAGTACCCTCTTTGGCATTCAGAGATGCTCCTGTTTATTTTTTGTGAATGGTTAAGATTATCACTGGGTCCAGTTTCAGAATTGGGATAACAGTAGAAATGTAGCAACGAAACTGAGACAAAGCTGATACTGGGCTGCTGTGTGACAGTCAGCTCTGTGGAACTGACTTCAGTTCACGTTGCTACTTTCTAGGTACATTAGAATAACATCTGTCTGGTGCAGTTTCCAGTCAATAGAGCTATTCTGTTGTCCAGGAGTGTGGTCAGGTGTCGCACCCGTGAAATTCAGATTAATTGTGACATTCAGCATCTTCAGTCTCAAGCTAATGATAGATTGGCTTTAAAACCGCATGGCTGGTATTCATGCCTGTCTGTCTATTTGCTTTATTCATGTGAATTTAATCAGTTCTGTGATCTTGAAAGTCTACCTTCAGCATATTTTGTAGATGACTGGGGGAAAAGTATCCTTATCAGTACTATGTTTCTTCAGTCAAATTCCTCTAACTTGAATATACACTGGAGCCTGGACACAAATTAAAGGAAGACTTGATTAAAGATGTAGACGAAATACTAAAAGAAAGAAGAAAGAAGCCATCTCTTGAAATCTACTGAGTATTCACTGTTTTCAATACTACTTTAGTATTCTAAAATGGGAGTATTGCTACAAAGCAGTGGCAGAAACTTTTCAGTACAGTTAACAGAATATGTAGTGCAGCTTGTGAATGCACAGCAGTTGTTGCTAATGTTTAATTCTAAGATTAGCAAGAAAATGCTTTGATATTTTATTTATCTCATATTTGTTAAAAATGCCCTGATAAGTTGAACAGAAAATACAAATTAACTTTAAACTTCTGATTACTTTCATTGGTACAGAGTGGAATATTTACAGTACATTCCTTTTTCAAGCCTGACTGCTTGAATAGCTCTTCTATTGCTGATTTTGAGGAACAGTCTTTGATTTTATGTAGTCCGAAATGCCTTGTGAGATTTATATTTTGTGTAAACTACTTAAAAATTACTGAGAGAGAACAGAAAGAGTTAGTATGAAATGTCTGAGGACTTCAGGCTCACAAGCTTAAGTCCTATAGGAACAATTGGGAGTGATGATGAACATTTAAAATTATGTATTCAGACTCAATTTTGAATTTTTGATGTAATTCTTTGGTTTTAATTTGGTTTTTTTCTGCGAGCAGTTCTGTGTGGATGGCATCTACAGTAGAACTTTTTAAACACTCACCTTCAGAGGCAGCTCTGGGTACAACTCTCAGAAATTCTTGCTTCAGTCAAGACTTCAGACATGTCGTTTCCCAGCAGTGCATATAATTTTGTTTTCATCACAAATGTAAATGTTTTTAATATTTAACCAAAATATAATGATTTTCAGCCGGTGCAGTGCTGCTGCAGGCATGAGTTTAGCTGATTATTTTTCCCAGTGTCCCATTCTCTTCATTGGTTTAATTTGCGGATACCCATGTGTACTTATAGAGGACTTTGAGCCAAAATGATTGACTATCTACATGGGTTCAAACTGCCTGTTATTTGCAAATTCATTTAAAATAATAAAATATATATTGCATGTGAGTGCAGAGTGTAAGGGCCAAAAGTAGCATCTCAATTGGAGTACTACTCAAGCAATTTGAAATTGCTGTATAAACCAGTTCCACTTTTTAAGGGGATGCATTGTGTTACAGCTTTGAATTCTGTGACTGCTTTTTTCCACACCCTTTACAAGAGTGCAGTGCCAAAACAATTTTGTTGTAGCTGATGTGGTAATAAATGGAGATGCTGCATATCAAGCATTTTAATGTGCTTTTGTCTTAGTAGATATCAGCAGACCTTATCAGCTTGTACTGATAAACTTTGCCTAAATTCAGGTTCCTGTTGCAAGTGATTGAAGATCCAAGGCTGAGGAATGCAGTGGTGGAGATACCAAGGAAATGGACTACAGAGTGCTCTGCCCTTTGTTCTCCATATACAGAAGCAGGTAGTGTTGCTTTCCTTGCACCCTGCTGTGACTTGCAAACTAAAATGTGGCAAGCAGAAGGCCTCAGCGCTGGACAGGGTGTTGGAGGCAGGAACTTGGGAAATCACGTGAGAGAAACGCGGGTGTCACCGCTGTGCATCTGCTGACGTGACAGCCACGTCTCCATTGTGTGCTAAGGTCTTGAGCTTGTCACGTTTCATTACGTGTCGAGGAAAAGTTCACAAGGTTTTCCTGAGGAAAGGACAGTGGGAAGCGAGTCCCTGGAGTTCCTCATCTGACTGGTACGCAACTGCTTGCCCACAAGAGAGAAGAGGTGCCTGCGTGTAAAAGGGCTTATTCAGCCTCCATGGTTTTGGAGGTTGGGCACTGATTCCTTAAAAGAGGCGCTTGGTACTCTCAGAAGAACAGCCTGTGCATCATTAATTCTGAATTAGCTTTGTACCATCGTACTGCAACAGTAAACTCATAGAAGTGGTGTTTCCTAATGCAGGTGAAAAATCTAGAAGTGAATTCAAAACAGGTTAAGGAATATTGTTAGCTCTTCTGAGGTGACAGGAAACATGTTTCAGATAAGAGAATGAATGTGTGTAATGAAAACTGGATTGCAAAAGTTATCGTCCCAAAAACTTTAAATAAAGAATTTGGGTTTTAGGGGTTTTATGTTGATCTAAGATTATAAGCAAAGCAATATTTGCATGTACCATAATGTCTCTCATCAGCTGATATTAAAAAATATTTCATTTACAATCTACTTATTCATGGTAGCAGTCCTGCACTTCATAGTTAGCTGTAAATGGTAAGTTGGGGGCCCTTTTTTGATTGTTATTTTGGCTGTTTAATTTAATATTTGGTATTTCACAGGTGGTATCCTGTATAGAACAAAACTGGATGGATGGATGAATGGATTTATGTTTTTACAGAATCTTTTTGCAGCTTTGCTCTTGTTTGTTCTTGCTTTGTGTCTTACTGTATTGTCACGGAGAGCTACTGTCACTCCGTCTGGAGAGCTGCTGTTTGGAAGGAGGACATGTTTGGGTGCGTGGTGCCCCATCCCACTGCTCTGGGGCTGACCGTGAGCCTGTGGACAGTAGTGAGAAACTGTGAAATACCACTTACTGCCTTAAAAGGTATTTGGCCAAAGGTATTGGAGAATCATTGAATGGTTGGGGTTGGAAGGGACCTTAAAGGTCATCTAGTTCCAACCCCCCTGCCATGGGCAGGGACTAGATCAGGATGCTCAAAGCCCCATCCAGCCTGGCCCTTGGTTTGTCCATCTCAGCAATGTTGCTGTGTCACTGGCTCCATTTCTAAAAGATGCTCTGTTCCTGTGCCATGGCAGTGTGCTGACTGCGACCCCAGGATTTTGCTGTTCCCTGTGCCTTCATCTCTGCCTCTGTCTTTCCAGTTTTCCTTTTCTCCATCTCTAATTAGAGACTTGAACAACCACTTAGGCCAAATTTCCTGTATTTTGTTGCAACTATCTAACTACCGTGAAAATTTGGATTAAAATTGGGATGTATCTTTTGGGTTTTTTCATGAGCCTTTTTTCTTCTCCCTGTGTTTCAGGGGCAGAAATAGAATTTAAATATAACCTGAGGAAAGAATATATCTGTCTTCTGACAGATACCTGACACAATTATGAAAAGCTTGTCATGAGGCATCTTTTCTGTGAGCAAGAATCACTTTTTGGTAGCCAGTGTCTATAGTTTGGGGTCATAGAGAGGATGTTGGATGCTGTCATTGGACACCCAGCTTGAAATTTGATGGCTTGTGGTTTGATGCCCTATCACAGACGTGTTTGGTGGTTTGGAGAAAGTTGTGCAGGTCCTTGTCTATCTGATCCACTGCAGCAGTGTGGCCTCTTGCAGTGTTTCTTGTGCAATTCCCCTGCAACTGAGAAAGCATTTGGTGGTGCATCCATGTCTTTATGACTGCTATACATGTTCCTGAATGTTAAGATTTTGAAGAGGTGGGGCTGTTCAGCAGAAAATCTTACTGTGTCACTGCAGCTAAGCTGCTGCTGGGCTTAAGGAGGGGGGAGAAAGGCAGTGTGATGCTTGGCTTTGGAAACTCTTGATAATCCTTGGCACAGCTGCCCTGTACTTGAGAAAGAAAATGTCTTGTTAGTGTTTTTTGAGCTGAAGGACATGCCAAAAGCTTTCCCTCTTTATATAATGATAAGTAATGTGAGGAGTTTTTTTTCCTGCTGAGCTTGATACTTTTAAATTAAATGGCTTAGACTTTTTGAAGCCCTAAGGAAGCTGAGGCCTGTCCTGCCTGGCCACCGTTCTGCCCCCATGAGCTTCACTTCTGGCCCTGGGACTCTGGACTAAATGAAACAGAACAGGCAGCTCGCATGGCCAGGGGCTGAATTTCCTTTTGTTAATGGGCCCTACAGCTCCCCTGATGGATCTCACCAGGGAGTGCTTTTCTGCCAGCCCCACAGCCATGGCTGCCAAGCTCCACACTGCAAATGTGGAGTTTGCTCTGAAGAAACAGGCTTTACCATTTTTCAAGGCAACTGTTACGTGTCCCAATTCTCAGTGCTTCCTGAAAAAACAGTAGGGTTGAGTGATGGAGAGGATACTTTACTACTGGCAGGATTTGCTATTTGCAACCAACACAACTGTCAGGCATAGCTGTGCCATGTGACGCCATGCTCGGAAACTTGTGTTCAGGCTTTGAGAGCCCAGCCGTGGACATAAGGGAAGCAGCATGCAGAGGTATGTCTTACTTCGATGCATGTGTCGTCCATCTCCTGGTCTATTGCTTCATGTTGGTTTTCATTCTCTTTTATTTAATTTCCTGTCTTTTCATCCTGTTCTTTTTCTGGACCAATCCCTCTGTCCTGGTAGCAGGATTGAACCTATTGATACTTGATTGCACACAGTGCTTGAGTTCAAGACTTGAGTCAGCATCTAGATCTCACTTGATCATCAGTCTGTCACCCCATGGCAAACTTGCTTTGCTCTTGGTTTTTGAAACACTCATTAGTCAGAGTACTGGCCCGGAAGCTGGTGGGCTGCCATGTGGTGATTTCAGCTCAGTATCTCTTCGTTTCACATGTGAAACTCATCTCATGACGCTGAGACCAAATGCATTAGTAATGCTTCAGAGCAGGGATTGCATCCAGCTGGAGGTGTCCTTGTTGCTGGTTTACAGGGCTATGCTCTGTGATGCTCCCATTCTCTGTGGAGCTGTTAATGAGCTATGAATCATTTGTTCTGGCACTGGAATGGCACACCCCTCGGGCTGACAGGGAATGGCTGATCTTGGCACTGCCCATCGTTCGGTCACAGCTGCTGCTTCCTGACTTGTGTGGAAGGGCTTTCACTTCTGCGGCCGAAAGGAAGACGGCAAGTGATGATGAGTGTTTTTTTCTGAATTCTGCTTTTGTAACTCCAGATGAGTCTCAGGAAGGTAACACAGCTCATTTCACATCACAATTGGCTTCTGCTGTTACTGCCGTGACCTAACTGTTTTTATTTTCATTTTAAGAGTCAAAGCATTTAAACCCAACCCTATAAAGACCAATGAATAAAACACACCAGTGAAAAAGCTGGCTGAGGGTTTGAGGCAGGTGGCATAATCTAGATTGCTCAGAGGCTTGTTTTGTCAGTCATTATTCATCTGTTAGCAACTCCGGTGTGATCCTCTAAAGCATCAGCCGTCGCTCATGTTTGACAGGGCTTGCTTTCTGTGGGATTTTCCCTTCCAGGCCCTCCTGTTGTGATCTTAGCTACAAAAGCTACTCCGTACCTGCAGGGTCTGTCGGCTGCCTCTGGTTGGTTTTCCTGTGGTGGTTTGAGAGGGTGCCTGCCAGCTGTCAGGGCACAGGCACAGTTAGCTCTCTCTGCATGTCCTTTAGCGGTAACCTGAGCTAGCATGCTTGCTGACCTTTTCCAGATGTTTTTTCACAAGCCTGGGTCAATGGAGTTTGCTTTTCCTGCCCTTTTAGCCCTTTTTCCAGTCTGGAGGAGATCAGCCTGCTGCAGTGCTGTGAGGGATTATACTGTGTTATGGGCACGGGTAACTCCCAAACCAAGTGTTTCCTCATTCTCTCTTGACTTCCCTGCTACCGTGTTTGATGGTGCAGGGCTTGATGTAATGCACATGAGCTGCTGAGTCACCCCTGAGCTGGCAAGGTTTTATTGTACTCTTAACCCAGTATAGCGTGTTTGGTCCCCAGGCAGGCAGGAGCAAAGCTGGTGCTTCCTGCTTCCTTCAGAATCATGTCAAGGCCAGCCTGGGGGAACCTTTGCTCTCAGGGCAGGTTACCGTGCGCTTCAGAGGCCAAGTACTGCAGAGCAGCATTTCCAGACTGGGCCATGGTAGCACCCTGGGGATGCTCCAGCAAAAGCCTCTGTGTTCAGAATCATAAATATGCTGAGCTGGAAGGGATATGTCAGAATCATCGAGTCCAGCTCCTGGCCCTGCACAGGACACACCCTGTGCCTGAGAGCATCGTCTGAACACTTCTTGAACTCTCTCAGGCTCCGTGCTGAGACCACTTCCCTGGGTAGGCTGTTCCAGTGCCCAACCACCCTCTGGGTGAAAAACTTTTTCCTGATACCTAATCTAAGCCTCCCCTGCCTCAGTTTCATGCTGTTCCTTGGGTCCTGTCCCTGGTCTCAAGAGTGAAGAGATCAATTCCTGCCCCTCTGCTTTGCCTTGTGAGGATGTTGAAGATTCCAGCAAGGTCTCCCCTCAGTCTCCTCCAGGCTGAACAGACCAAGTGACCCCAGCTGCTCCCCATACGGCTTCCCCTCAGACCCTTCATCATCCTTGTGGCCCTTCTTTGGATTGTCTCTAATAGCTCTATGTCTTTTTTATATTGTGGTGACCAAAACTGCAGAGCACTCAAGGTGAGGGTGCATCCTGTGGGTCCTTTTGGATCTCAGCTCAGTGTCAATACAATGTAACATAATGTTTATACATCATATATATATCTATATATATATATACACACATAATATTGTAAAAAATATTACAATATGTGAAATATATTTTTANTGTCCCTGGTCTCAAGAGTGAAGAGATCAATTCCTGCCCCTCTGCTTTGCCTTGTGAGGATGTTGAAGATTCCAGCAAGGTCTCCCCTCAGTCTCCTCCAGGCTGAACAGACCAAGTGACCCCAGCTGCTCCCCATACGGCTTCCCCTCAGACCCTTCATCATCCTTGTGGCCCTTCTTTGGATTGTCTCTAATAGCTCTATGTCTTTTTTATATTGTGGTGACCAAAACTGCAGAGCACTCAAGGTGAGGGTGCATCCTGTGGGTCCTTTTGGATCTCAGCTCAGTGTCAATACAATGTAACATAATGTTTATACATCATATATATATCTATATATATATATACACACATAATATTGTAAAAAATATTACAATATGTGAAATATATTTTTATAAATAAGACATAAACATTTTATACATCATAAAGTTGTCTGTGACCTCTGGAAGATTTGCTTTGGAAGTCGTTCAAGAAGGATGGGAATGCCTTCTGTTTTTCAGGTTCTTTTACATATGGTGGAGTTTAGAAAGCACATGTAAATTTTGTAATATCCATGCTAATGGCTCTGATGTAAATCTGCCTTGAAGTGGGATGAACTGCATTAACCAGAATGTTAAAAGAACTCTATTGAGCCCTGAAAACCAAGATCTGGGCACCGCAAATGCAGCATTTAAAGCAGGCCTGAATAAATGAAATCAAGTATGGCACAGCACTGGGAATCGTCTGCTGGCTTGTGGACAAATACAGGCTCCATCAGAAGGCTCAGGAAATCCTGCCTTCAAGCCAGTTTTGCTGCTCCACTGGTGATGTGATAGCTGGACCCACAGGGTTATTTGTGCCTCTGGCAAGGAGCTTAGAAACAAAGCTGCAGGCAGGTTTCAGATAGCTGTGAGCTCAAGCCTGTAAGTGCTGAGTTGCACATCCAGCCTCCGCCTGGCAAGTGGAGAATTTTATTTTCAGTTCTGTGGAGATGTGGGTGCACAACCCAACTGCCTGGCTTTGGGCATCTGTACAGCTCTGGTGACCCCACTCCCTAAAAATGCAAGGAAAAGAGGTGTAAAAGGAATGCAATAGGAACTTGTGCTGGTTTGTTTTGGAAGAAAGCCCCCCCCCCCACCACCACTCAATGCTGCCCTACAGTTCCATGCTGGGAATATTCGTTGTATATCTGCCTAACTGCTAATTGACACATACAAGATAATAAACTTAATTAGTTAAAATCCCGTGTGTTCTGATTGACTGCCAATGTCCAAAGTACACCTGGAAACACGTGGGAGATAACATTTGTAAGGCAATCTATCTGAGCTCGCAGAGTGTTTTTCCAATTAATTTCTGCCTAAGGATTGGCCGTGATACTTATCCACTGGCAAACCTAGTTTCGGATTTCAGCTTTAAAATATAATTGGCAGCTCAGCAAATTCATAAAATTGATCCCCATTCACACTTATTTTTGGCTTGCGTTAAGAATGTGCCAACCTAGAACTCTAAACTTAACCCCGAGTGACTTTCCCAGGGCTGCTGCCCTGAAAGGAAAGCCTGGCAGCAGCGCCTGGGCCCCAGCCAAGATAAATCCTGAGCCGCCGATGGCAGGGCGGCCACAGCGTGAACTGCAGGTGAGGGGAGAATAAACAGGCGGAATAAAGAGTGGATTTGGTAAAGTGCCCCCTTTCTGAAGCCCATTATTCTGCGTTTGTCTCTCCCTACTCCTCAGCCGGACACTGCTGCAGCTTCCAAACCCGTCTGAGCTGCTGGGTGCCCTTGTAGGGCTGCTTCAGCATAAACCACGGGCTAAAGCCCAGGTGTGGGTAAATGGTGTAAATGGTGTAAATGGTGTAAATGGTGTAAATGGTGTAAATGGTGAACAGCGCCGCGTGCTCCGGACCGCAGAAGGCAGCGGGGTTGGTTCGGCCCAGGTGATAAGCCTCATCCGCAGGGACTCGGTTCCTTCCAGCCGGCGGGAGGCCCAGGCAGAGCAGTGTCCGAGCTGACAGAGCTGAGCCTCTGCCGCAGAGCCCGGCCCTCGTCCTGGCGCTTCTGCGGCTCCCAGCGCCGCTTCTGCTGCTCCCACTGCCGCTTCTGCTGCTCCCAGCGCCGCTTCTGCGGCTCCCAGCGCCGCTTCTGCTGCCAGGGTTTTCCCCAGTGCGTGGGACCGGCTTGTGAAAGCCGGCCATGGAGCAGCAAATCCTGCTTCTCGTGCTACCACATTGACACCTTGTGGTGGACTTGGCCATCATGTTTTTCAGAAATATGTTATTGATGTTGTGTCTTAGGGGTGTCAGTTGCCTCCCTAGAGGCTTCCATTTGGCTGTGGACAGATTCGAACATTAGAACATCAAAGAGCAAAGTGCAGAGGCTGAGCTACACCAGGGTCTCCCAAATACTGTCCCCAGTTGCTTATCAATTTCATAGAAGATGAACAGAAATAACATCTCAAGAATATTTTTTTTTACTTTACTACTGATGTAGAAAATTAGATTCTCTGCCCTTTTTTTCCATAATATTATTTATTTGACTCCAGCTTAAATCAATATTCACTTTTTTTCACCTTCTGCAAGGCTTAAATATGACCTAAGGAAGATGTTCTGAAGATTTAAAGATCTTCCATCTGCTTCTTTAAGTGAAGCCGGGGCTCCAAATCCACCACGTCATACATTACATTATGAACAAAAGGATATGCAGATGCTGAAGTTCTCTGAGAATGTTTCCCTGCTGGAAATAACATTTTTACAAGCTTCTGTATTCACTTCAGCCTGTTCCTAACAGGACCTCCTGTGGGGACGACTCAGTATTTCTCATTCTGATGATGGTTTTGAGTAACACTTATAATTGTCTGCCAATGGCTGTGTATATTTTGGCAATAACAAATCATAGTCAAGTTTGCTTCCCTGCTAAAAATTTCCTTAGCACCACTTTTGGAGCGGTGGGGGGGATGGACTGCAACCTTTGCAGAGCACCATGGCACTTCTTATGATTTTGGTTTCCCTGTAGCTGGAGAATGTGGTTTTATTTATGAAGTACATTTTGCCGTTTACCATTTCAAGTAGGAAAAGCCATCACATTCCTCTGGGATTCTCCTGCTTTCCCCCTTGGCATGCCTTGGCTCTTCTTTAGTCCTCTTAGGCAGTGCTGGTCTCTGCACAGCTCTCCTCCTGTCCATGCCAGGAGAACTTTAATTCCTGTAGTAAAATGAAATCTAATCTGGAAACCAAATCAACCAGATGGTGAAGTTATCTTTGTCTTGACTTTGTGTTCAGTGTTGCAGCTCATTTGGTTACTACAGTTGATGCTGCTTCTTATTTAGCACTTTTCTCAGTTGTTTGGAGTCTCTGCAGATATTAAATTACAGATTCTAAATTCAGCGTGCTGAGAGCCATAGGAGAGCTGGGCCTGCTTTGCTCAGTCTTGCAAGTGTGCAGATGGGTGGCAGATACCTTTTTCAGTGTTACTCTGCACAGCAATTCCTTTCCAAGGTTCATCCTACCATATGTGACATTCAGTACTTGCTCCTTCAAGCTTCACCATTCATTAATTGCATTTAAATTTTTTTTGTTCTTGTCTTGAGAAAATCTACCTATTTGTCCAGTTTGATGTTTTTTATGCCATCCCTATTTTGCTGCCTGCTCCTAGTTTATGTTTTTCTTCTGCCATTAAGTCTGCTGATGCCCATTTGTCTTCTGTATGGAACAGTACTGTCAGTAATTCCCTTCAATGCCCGAGCTAGGGAATGGTAGGTGAAGGAGGAATGTGGCTTTTACAGAAGGATTTAAGGTCGTTGAGAGCACATGGTGGCTGACTTTCTGTGAGCAACCCCTCTGATCCTTCAAGAAGAGAAGAGAAAATTGTATGAAGCCAGCACAGGCACCTGTGAATGTAACTTTCCCTCTGTTTCCTTTCCCAAACAGCTTTTGCTTTAAGGTACAATGGGACAACAGCCTGAGAATGTCGCATCTCTGCCAGGCCAAAACCATCTCTGTCATGGTTTTAACAGCAACAACAAAATCCAAATCAAGCAATGTAAATAAAAAAGGAGAAAAGGAAAAGAAAGCCCTAAAAATCCCTTCAGCTGGAGGGTGGAGGGAGAGACAAGGTGCTATCTGGGCTTGAGCAGGAGTCTGTGGGACAGCAAGGCAGGAGGTCAGCATGCAGTGGGGGAGCAGGGAAGTGAAGGGAGCCCAAAGCAAGAGCTTGGGGTGGCAGTGTCTGGGGACGTGAGGTTTTGTGGAGGTGGAGGGTGAGGGGTTGGCATGGCAAGGTAACTTGTGTCCCACTCCTTAAAGAGTGCAATGGAAACCCTGAGCCCAACAAGAATGGGAGAAGAAAGGGAAGATGAGGAAAAAGCTTGACCCAGGAAAGAGGAGGAGCTCCAGTGTGGTTAGGGTGAACAATCCTGATGCCACCATTCATTGGCAGATGCACATCACCCAATTTCCTGACTGCACTCAAAGCCCTGTCAGCCCCGCAGCGTTGTCCTGAGTCTCTGGCTCACTGCCTTGCCTGTGCTGTCCCCCCAAATCCCGGCATTCATGCGCTGGTCTGCTCCTCTAGTGTGTCTGCTTGGATTGCATTTGCCAGCTCAGCACATCAGCACATCTCACTGAAGAGTTCCTCTGAGCCTGCTGCAAGGCTTCAAGGCACTGAGCCCAGCTGGGGGTGGAGAAGGGATATGGATAAAATACTATTAAAAAATCCCTTTTCTATCAATTGCAAGTCACAGCGCTTTCTCAATAATGCTGATGGTGCTGTAATATTGAACTCTTCTCAAGAATACAAAGCATCCCAGTCCCACCAGTGCATGGGAGGTAGATCCTACAGCAGTCTTGTGTATCCATGAGCGAGTGCAGAGGTCTGTCATGCTTGGGGAAATACAAGCCTTGCTCTTCCCTAGAAGTCCAACATTCTTTAAGGCAGAGAGAAGTCATGTTCTATTTAGTTTTTGTGATTAGTTCAAATGTTCACTTCTAAATTGTGCCAGCTCTTGTGGGAACTGAGTTAAAGTATTATCAAAACTTCTCAGAATAATTGGCAAATACAAGTGTTTGATATCCAGTAAGATTATCTACTTTACAGACTGTTTTATGGCGTTAATTCTTACAGAACCTCAGCTCACCACATCTGTGGGCTTGTCATCCACGTTCTGCTAAGAAGGGATTTCTGTGTGTAAGAAAAGGGGAAGGGAGGTCCTGTGAGCTGCCCAGGACTGCATGGGGTGCAAAGGCCACCCTCTTTCCCCCTTCTTATGCTGAGGAGCTGTTGCAGGGGTGACCCAAGACTTTTCAGTGAACTATTTGTCTATAGTTTTCCTAGCCCCTCAGAAAGAAGGGTGTCTGTGGCTTCCTGACCTTTTGGGAAGGGGTGGGTGTAGAGAAAGGAAGAGGATTCTCTTTTCTGACTTTTTTTTTTTTTTTTTAAATCCTCAAATGGACTTGGCAACTCTGTAAATCTCCCTTGGGAAAGCAGCCCATCTCTTGGAAGATTGCTCCCAGTGCTTCCAACTTCTTCTGAAAGAGGTTTGACAGCCAAAAAGCAAAGAACATCAAGGGCTTTCTGAGCCTGTTAAGATTTATGGGTTCATGTTCAACTTGGCAGGCGAGCTGGCCTCAAATGCATCTCAGCAGAGATACCAAATAGCAACAGCCTCTTACCCCTCTGTCTGAGAGCTGCCTGGGCTTTCTGTTCACAGCCCCTTCCCTTGCTCCAGGGGCTGACAAAGGCAAATAGAAATCCCTGCTCTGGAAAGTGCAAAAGGCCCTGCAGCAGGAACTCCTGAGCCCCATGTGCCTGCGCTGGGGTGGAACAGGGAAACAGTCCCTGCTTTCCGGGGGCTCCTGGCCAGCAGCAGAGTTCCTCTCAGGCAGTGACACAGCGCTGCCGCTGAGCTGCCCTTCCAGCAAAATCTCCATGAGAAAAAACCCTCTGGTGAGCACAAGAGCCAAGAGAAATCAAGTTCTGTTTAGCACCAAAGTCTGATTTATTTTCTCAGACACTTTCTCAGCAGAGTGCACATTCTATGTATTTTACAAAAAGATTCCTCAGTAAATATGACAGAAATGAAAAGAAAAAAAAACTATTAAGCATTGAGAGGGTTTTGAACAACCACCAAATTCCTGTGCATCCTCAGAGGAAAAGGCGAAAAGTTTATACACGTCTCCAGCAAGCCAAGGGCACCATATAAAGGCAGTATGCCAATTTTCCTATGGCTTTTTAAACGCTTTGTGTATTGAAATATGTAACGTGCATGCCAGACACGAAAATTAACATTGACATGTACAGTTATGTCCTGCTCCATTGCTGTGTCTGTGTTTTCTGAATGCTGCCTTTTGGGACTTGCCTTGTTTGAGTGGGTGGAAGGTATTTTTCCACCTGGCATCACACTTTGTCTCCTCCAAGTGAACGTGTGTGTGCAGCAGTAGCTGGGAAAGACGTGGCCCAGGCTGCTGGGCAGGCTGCAGAGCCTGGCCCTGCACAGTGCAGGCGTTTGATCCATGAAATGTCCCTGTTCCTTCAGGGTAGGTGTGGTGTTCGGGTATTTCAGGGCAACTAACAATGGCTGTAGGACTCCAGTACTTTCACGGAGAATTTTTTCCACAGTTTTGTTTTAAGACACTTTCTAATCCTTATGTAATATGTAGTGGGTAAATTTATAAGTCATTCCCACAGTCCATAGGACAGATGGGAAAAAACTGTCATGTTCTGTGAACATAAGTCATACCTCCAAAAGCTGAATTGCAATTTCTTAGAGCCAACCACATGGGCATAAGGAATTGAACAGATACAGTATACTTATTTTCTGAAGATTCTTCAAACACCATCACCAAAAAAACNAACCAACAACAAAAAAAAAAAAAAAAACCACAAAAAAAAAAAAAAAAAAAAAAAAAAAAAAAAAAAACCAAAAAAAAAAAAAAAACCAAACAGAAAAGAGCTGGTGGTGGTTTCCAGGGGGAAACAGGTCAAACTATCACCACGTTCAAAAAATGCATCATGTGATAATGTCACTAAGGGTAAATTACTGCTACCCTTTTGAACAACAGAATTCCAGCTTCTCAGTGAGGACCATGTTTAATTCCTGCCTGGAACTAAAAACACTGCACTTCAGAGAAATGAGATACTGCAGGGTCAGAGAGTTTGAAAATCCCACTGGAATGTTGAAGCATCAGTGCTAAGAGGACTGGAGGAAAAAGCAAACAAAACCAAAACTTAAACAAAACAAAACAAAACAAAAAAACCCAACCTATGCAAACCACAGAAAATAAAGAAGATGTTATTCAGAACAAAGTGTTATAGATGAATATTTTATAATGTGTTAAAGCATTTTTAAAACATGTCATACTGACATACTTAAATTTTGGTATAATGCCAAAAACCTTCAGGATCAACCTTAGCATTTGAATTATAACCTGAAGAATTCAGTGGAATAATGCAGAGATTAGCAGCTTTACAGCTTACTGAAAATCAAACATGTCCTAACAGAACATAGTTCAAGTGTTTATAACCATAAATCAGCTGTATAATTGCATTATGGGGCCACATTTGGTAATTAAGGGTTAAATCAACAATAGATTTCCTGTTCAATACAGGAGACACTTTCAAGATTTTATTTTTTTCTCTTTGGCATCATCTGGACTTCTAAATTTTTTTTAATTACCAACCCTGGTCCACACCAGGGCTTAAAATGAGGACGACTTCCCTGATTTGACTTACGCTGTGTGAGTCCCTTTTCTGAGAAATGTGCCTGTGGCTTCTCTCAGGTGCTCTGGTGCACCTCCAGCCCCTCTGCTGGTGGCTCTGTGTTCTCAGCTCTGCTTTAGGAGCAGGAGATGTAGCATTGAGAGCTCACTCAGAGCAGGTTGGGCTTGCATCAGGTAGTAACAGGGACCCAAAGCTGCCTTCTGGCAGAGAGCACAGCCTGTGCTGGGGGAATAGGCAAACCATCTTCTGTGCTGGCTGAGCAAGTGGTGACAGGGAGGTCGTGGAGAGCCCTTCACTGGGGGCTGGGGGGGCCGGTTCTTTTACAGAAGTTGAACAATATGTTAGGACTCTAAAAATGTGTCTAGTGTTTCAGGGCATTAATGAAAATCTGTGCCATCCTCAATCCAGTCACCAGTGAGGTTCAAACGCTGACAGCCCAGAAACCCTGAGCCCTCCTGTTCACTTTCAGGGGAGGTGGAATGCAATCCCACTGCAGTGGATGACAGCCTTTGCCTTGACTCAGTGCCCTGTGCAACAAAGCTGGCTGATGCGTATACTTGTGTTCCTGGAGCAGCTGTAATCTCTGCCATAACGCCCTCTAATAACATTTACTTAAGCCTCAGAATAGCATCTTGCCCTAGGACTGGTGCTCACTTGCTCTGGAGGTTTCACAAGCCTCTTTGTCTTTGAATCATTAAAGGCAAGCAGGCAGTATCATAGGATCACAGAATGGTTTGGGTTGGAAGGGACCTAAAAGATCATCTCATTCCAACCCCTCTGCCATGGCCAGGGTCACCTTTCACTAGACCAAATTGCTCAGAGCCCCATCCAGCCTGGCCTTAAACACTTCCAGGGATGGGGCATCCACAACTTCTCTGAGCAACCTGTTCCAGCATCTCACCACCCTCGCAATTAAGAATTTCATCCTAAAATCTAATCTAAACCTAAGCCCTCTCAGTTTGAACCTGTCCCACTGTGTCCTATCACTAGAGTTCCTCCTTAAGTGTCCCTCTCTGGGACACTTGGGCTTCCTTGTCTCCCCTCAGATACTGGCAGGTTTCTGTGAAGTCTCCATGCAACCTTTCTTCTCCAAGCTGAACAACCCCAACTTTCCCACCCTCTCTTCATACAGGAGGTGCTCCTGTCCCCTCATCCTTGATCCTGGGGTACAAAGTTGTGACCTGGCTCATCTCACTGTAAGGATAAGCGGAGCACAGCTCCCCGCATATGTTTACTTGCTGGGCAGAGGGAGGCCTTGCAGCTGGCGTGGGCCAGTAGTCCCTGTAAGAGGCACTGGGGTACACATGGGCTTTCTGGAAGAAGCCCATTCCATTGCTGGAATCTAATGGAAAGGGCTGCCCTGGGGGCTGGCTGGGGAAACATTGCTGCTGCTGGTGCTGCTGGTGCTCGCTGTACAGGGGAAGCGTGTCAGGGGGCAGAGCTGTGGGCTGCAGCAAAACGTGGAGCTGGGTCTGCAGGGCCTCCTTGTGCTGAGCACGCCGGGGGATGGGGCGGCTCCTGTGCCCTGTTCCGTGCCCACCACGGCACTCCTGCGCCCAGCTGTGCTCTGAGCACATCCCGCCCCGAGCAGGCGGGAGCGCCCTTTGCTGGAAAGGGCGTCTGGCTGAGCAGGTGTGGTCCAAGCCCTGAGGGAGATGAAGTGAGAACAGCTTGTGCCTGAGGTCGGCGCAGTGGTGAGGGCTGTCCATGCCCTCCCTGTCCCGAGAGGGGCACAAGGACCAGTGGCAGCCGTAGGAGCCGTCGCCGATGGACACTGCTGACATCTTCTCCAGGAGCGGCTCCGGCTGTGGCAAGCGCTGCTCCAGCCCCAGGTCAGAGCCAGGACTGCTGGCCCAGGCACGGGATGTCTGCTCAGGACAGCTCCCCTGGGACCTGCCTGGGTAGCAGGAAGGCCCCGAGCAGCCTCTGGTTTCTCGCAGAGTTTCTGTGCAGGCATCGCAGGGTGCAGGCTCTCTGGTCGTGTACGGGGAGCACTGACACCTCTCCTCCTCTTTCCCCGGGGCCAACGGGACCTTTGTTTTGGCCCTGAGCTCATCAGCAACTGAAAGCTGAGCTTGATGTAGTCTCTCCGGATGGTAAAATTTGCATTTATTGCCATAGGTGCATTTTTTACCTGAAAGAATAAAAAAAAATTCAGACAGGAAGTTGTCACTAACACCAACATCAGTTAATGCACACATAACTCCTCCCCAGCACTGGGTGTGATGAACACAGAAGCAAGGGGAAGAACTATTTTCAAACTCACTACTGCTGACTCCAGATTTAAATATTGCTGATATAAATAGCAGGGTGAAGCAGCAGTTAAAGGAAGTTCCTGCTATTTTGGAAGTGTCTGATATTCATGTTTCAACACATACACTCGGTGGGCTGGGAGGCCTGTTGCTACAAAAGGTTGCTTTAAAAAATGGCATAGGGATTTACCTCTGAGCAACCTGCAGATTGCTAGGAGGCTGTTGGGAGGGGAAAGAGGGAAAGTGTTTGGGTGGCCATTCCCAAGTGCTGCAGCACGATCCACTTCACTAATTCAGAAGTGTGTGCAGGCTGGATGGTCAGCACAGCCATGGGTGCTGTGTGCTGGCAAGGATGGAGGAGCCAGAAACATCTGCTGCCTGTGCTGAGGCTGAAGCCACTTAAGCAGGAGAGGAAAAAAGCATCACACCTTTGAGCAACCCCTGCCCAAGTCCCTACCACACGAAGCAGGGCAGCTCGTGGCAGTGGCCCTTAGCTGAGGGACAGCACTGCTGGGAAGAAGGGGGCAGTTCACAGCAGGGGGAGAAACCCACCATAGGGGCAAGGCTGCCATTTTTTTTCAGGAAGCACTGGCTTTTTGCTGAGGAAGTTACTAAGGGTGGGTCCGTGCCGGCCTAATGGATCATCAGGAGGCATAAACCTGGAAAAGTAAAAAAAAGTCACGGATATAAGCACATCTGTGCACATGGATGTCTCAGTGAAGTGCATTTTCCCTGGACACCTCAGCTATTAGGAAACTCAGGAGGGAGGTTGGTACAAACAGACTGAGGAGCACCCAGCTCAGCCTTGCAGGTGCGGTGCAAGTGCCTTCATGAAAACCCTCCCGCAGCAGGGAAGGTGAAGGGCCAGAGAGACCAGCTTCTTGTCTTTCCTAGCAAGCTGTGATTGCAGAAACACAGGGAAAAGCCCTATTTTGTTGTGTAGGGGAACTAAAAATACTGCCTGCCAGCCTCCCCTCGTGGATTTAATTCTGCTTCTTATAGGAAATAGAAATTGGAAGATACCAGCCTTTGGTTTAACATCACCAATTGGACTGGAAAGAAGCAAAGCTGGTCACTAATGCTGCCATTCAAGTAGAAAAGTTCATAGAAGAGTGACATGGGAGGTTTTAAGACCAAAGCTGAGAGAGTAGGAACCCAAGAGACGAGATAAGAAAAGCTGCAGTAAATTCCTTTAGTGAAAAGGCTCAGGTATTCTGCTGCTGGTGGGAGGTGCTCTGATGCTGGAGCTGACTTGGCCTGTATCATTTTAATTCTAAATTCTTTAATGCCATCCATCTCTTACCTGTTGCTGACAAAAGAGTACATGAGCAGTCGTTGCTCAATGAACCATTTCCACTCGGGGTTTTCACTCTGGAGATCCCGGTAGTGGTCATTGGAAACAATGACTCCGTCCTTCTCATAAGCAACTTTCACTATGTAGCGATCATCGTAGCAAACCACCCTCTTGCCTTTCACCTTCCGAGAGGGTGTGTAGACCAGGATAGATTGCTTTTCCAGCTCTTCAAGAATGTGCTGGTCTGGTGGGGTGGTTGGCAGAAGAGGGAAGAGAAAAATAGAAGAGAAACAAATTAATTAAAAATGGTCTCAGTAATCTGCTAGAAACCTACAGGAATCTAAAGACATTTCAGCACTTTAGGAAACTCACAGTGGTGCAATTTTCAGATGCAGTGATATGTGGTGGTTATTTGGCACCTTGAACATTAGATCTTTCACAAAAACATCTACTTGTAAATTTTGAGACACCATTTTTTGATTTTTAAGTCTTATCTGTAAAAGAATGCCTTGAATTCTACATCAGAGTCTGATACTGAATCCCTGCAGTGCCCTTTTTACCCTGCTAGATGCTAGAAGGCTCATAACCAGCCCTGATGTGAGCTTTACCTGGAGGTAAAATGTGTGTGATAAAATACATTAAAAAGCTTCTTTTGCTGCTGTTGAGGACACTCTGACCTCCTGCCTTTCCTGCTCTGCAGGAAGGCAGATCTGCCGCCTCTGCAGACACCAAGCTCCTGGCACAGATCTCACAGATCTCTTTCCAGAAAAACTGAGTCTCACTCCCCTCCACAGACTTCTGCTGATGCGTTTTCTTCTCCTGGGAGGGGAACCCATGCACCCTCTGTGCTGGGTAGCAGGCTAATAGTCGTGCAGTAATGAACACCACCGTCTGCTGGAGGGCCTCCAAAGCTCTGCAGACTCACTGCAAGCTGACAAACTCCTTCTTTAACTCAGCTGGCAGCACCTGGTGCTTGTTAAGCAGAAGGTTCAAAGCAGTGTAAGAAATCCTTGTAAGCAATTTTAGCTGCTAGCCAGGAGCACTGAATGGGGCAATGAATTAATGACTCATTTAAGTGAGGGAAGTCTGATACACAACTTGCACTGTGCTTGTCTTTACAGGGAAAAAAAACTGTACTGGGTTCTTCACAGCCCCTCTGTCTCCAAACTGCACCTCATGGTTGCCAAATTATGCCCAGGATGGTGACCTACCTGCAATGGGGCTGTCTTGTCGAGGGGGCTCCTTCCTCCAGAGTGGGACAAAAACCTTGATGTAAGTGTGCCCCCTCTCTCGAAACCAATCCACTGCCAGCTGGATCCCCCAGCAGGAGAATACCTCTTTGTTTCCATGACTATAAAAAAAAGACAGGATGATGAGGCAAAGCTTTTGTGAAGCTTGGAGTTCTCTTTAACTGAGCCAGTAATGAAAAGGCAAAATACACAGCTTTTGTGTCATTCACCAGTTTCCAAGAAAACAACCTGGCAGGGTGTCCTGGTGGGACAGATCCAAACACTTCTTATAGCAGAGCCAAAAAGATTTATCTGAAACAGTTTGGATACTTAAAAACAGAGGTATCCTACCCCCCAAGCCTTTTCCTTGCATCTGTATCTGCATGGACTTAAGTCCTAAAGTACAAGGAAGGTCTTAGGCCTTGTCAAACCCTTCACATGCCTTGTCTGAAAAAGGTTAGAGCAGTGAGGGTTTCTTCCTGCTCAAGCGGAAACCAACGAGGCTCTCCTGTGAGAAACAAAATGTGGGAATTTTCTCCTATGGCAACAGGGTTGTTAGAGATTTTAACGGCTTAAGTGGCTGCAGGTGTGGTCACAGGGAACTCCACTGGTGATCGTTTTTGGAAACATGAGACAACATATGGTGGAAGGAAAACTGTAAGAGGCAGGATGGGGAATACAGAGAAACTAACCCAACACACCAAAAAAGGGAGAAGACATCAGTGGAGATGGCCACAGGCACCTCAGGCCCACTTTTATCTTGCCCTAGTTGGTGGATTTTTCTTCACTGCACAGAGAGGTAGGACAGCCCTAAGACAAATGTTCTAGAGGTGCCAGCAAGGTGGGTTTGAACAATTCAATATGTAGCACAAGACAGAAAATAAACTCAAGGAAAACAACTAGGGGTGACATCCTTCTGAATTTCTCACCTTCCCTGAAAGTTCCTACTGCTTGGCATTCACTTATCTAAAATTTGACTACAGTGCAGTGCATGTGTAAAGGAAGGTTGTTTGTTAACCACCTCTGCAGAAGGAATCTGAAATAAACTGTACACAAAGTCCTAAATGGATAAACACCCTCACAGAATCGACAGAATGCTCATCCTTGCACTTTGACTTTTCTGAATAACATTGCCAGTCTCACTCAGGCTTCTGCCTCTGCAAAAAGCCCTTGTGAGCGACTCTCTTGGCTGCTACACCCACCTGCAGTGACAGACCAGCCAACAACGATGCCGCAGCCTTAAATGAGTCTCCCACCACCACCTCCCAGGGATTCATCTCTAGGTTCTGCCTACACCAGCCTCATAACCAAAGCTCCATTTTACAGCCATTAAAGGTTTCTGTCCTGAAATGCTGTCCGCAAATGGAAAATAGCACAATCTGGAGGAAGAAACCTGGTTGCTTATTAGTAGATACTAAGGCAATAAGAAGTCATATAAAACCCTTAGCAATAATGAATGGTCTGAAGTGCTTGACATATCTAATCTCCATTTTGATGCCTTAGGTTTTAATTTCTATATTTTTCAAATCCTGTACTGCTTAGAGTGTAGCTCTAAAATTTTTTGTAGCTTGTTAGCTGCTCTCTTAGGCCAGATAGACATAACAAAGCCTCTCTGAGCTTGCTGTTCAAGGACACTCGGGCTGTCCTAGGCCCAAAAGATGTAAACTAGGACCATGAAAGAGGTGGAGAAGGTGGAAAAAGCTAAAGTTTTAATTGGTGAATTTATGCTGATATGCAAATGGACCAAACCTATATCTGTGTCAAGAACTCGTGACCTGTCGTCCATCTTGGGTCCATTCTATGGAAGCAGCCTCTGGCTCCCCAGGGTGTACCTTGAAGGCCCTTCAAATAAATATCTACCCTTATTCCCTTACTCCTGTCTAGTCTCTGTTTTCAGGTGGTTGGGAGAAGGCATCAGTTCCAGAACAGCTGTTTTGTTAGATTTTAAAGGATAGGTTCTACCTAGGATACTCATAACATCACCTGGACAGGTGAATTGGAAGTTCGGGTGACTTTTTCAGATAACTGCCTTTAAATGGCAGTCCAGGTACATCTTTGATGCCACAACTCAAACGAAGTTCAGCAACAGCTTTCTTTAATATTGACTAGCTGTATATGTAATCCTGTGAGCTTTAGGAAGGCAGTTCCAGGTGAACCCCAGTGCAGAAAGTAAAGTACTCAAGCACAAGTGGGTCAGCCAAAAGGCTGAGTGGAACAAGGAAGATGAGACATCTGGAGCTGTTCCTCAGCACTATCACCTAATCCAGCTGCTGCCACACTGCTACAGCCAGACCTGGGGGCCGTCTGAACCAGTCTGAACACGTGTGGGGGCTGCAGAGCCCACACTGAACACCAGGCACTGCTGTGCAATGGAGCAGGGCCCTCGGAGTTCTCCATCCTCCCTACATGGGCACAGACTGGCTCCCATCAGTCCCCCTTCCCACACAGCCCCAGAGTCCATGGACCATGACCCACCCACGATGTGTCGTAACTCAGTGCCATCTCTCCCCCCTGCCAGCAGCAGGGTACTCTGCACTTGGGTCCCGGATCGGCAGGGCCCATCTCTGAGAAAATGAAGCAGCCATTTGGCATCTTTGTGACTCCAGCAGTTAATCCATCACTAGCACGCAGCAAGTCCTTTTGGAATTGTGCTGTTCCAACTCCTTTGAGAGGAAGTTTAGGCAAACTAACTTCTTTTGAAAACTACAAATGGCCCCATCTCCACCTGGTCATGACACAGCATCAGCCACAGCTTTGTCAGAGAGGCCTAGGAAAAGGCCTCTGTAGCTACCACGGCTTTAAAAGTAGCTGCAAGCACTAGAGGAGATAGCAGCCCCTTCGGTGTGCAGTGAATATGGTTATGACAGTTCCTTTTTCCTACTAACACAACTCCATTTATTTTTCCCACCAGCCTTGCTAAACTTCCCATGGATAGGCTGGCAGGCGGCTAAGTTTCGCATTACGTCTGATGGGAACACAAAGTGTGCTGAGATGTCTGACGAGTGAGACTGGCTTATTTTCCGTTCGACTGCTCTGGGCAGGCTGACTGATGGTTGAAGATTGCCAACTTGCTCTGTTACCCTGGGTCATACCCACCCTTTTCAAAACCTTGCACTTTGCAGTGGGTCCTCAATGCCAACTCTGAAATGCTCCAGGAACACCAATCCTAAGATATAAATATAAATGCTCGAGATATTTTTCTCCACACAAACAACTGCCACTTGAAGCTCTAACTTCTTAATTGTTTCATCCCAAAACTGCTGCTTCTGCTGCACTTTTACGGTTGTTGGTGTCAATGATGATGGAGTTTTCTACAGCAAGGGAACCTAATATCCCCTTCCCCTGACATCCACAAACAGTCCCTCTCTGCAAACCAGAAAAATTAAAGCAAGGATACTGAAAGCACTCACCAGGCCTACACCATTAGCCAAAGCAAATGCCATTCTGCACCACTTTGAAAAGCATCCAGGAGAGGAAAGCAGCTCCTTCCAGGCTGCGCCCTTTCAGTACCAACTGAGCTGACAAGCTCAATAGTCTCCTCCATCATCCACACAGTTTTTACCAAGACAGAGGTTGGGACATCTGAGAAGAGCTGTAAAAGCTTTGCCTTTCTGAAACTCGAAGCTGCTGTGCCAGGAGAGCTGAGAACAGAGCACGTGGCCCCTCAGGGGTAATACTGACCCTGGCACAATGAAAGGGTGGGTGATCAGCTCTGCCACACTGCCTGAGTGGGTGCTCAGCTCTTTTGCAGAGAGGCAAGAAAGACACCCTGAGGAGGGGCTTGGGTGAAGAGGCAAAGCAGGGCAGGAGATCCTAACACCTGGCTACCAAGCTCATGGCCCAGACAATGCCAAGCAAGTTTGCTCTGTTGTGTATTTCCCACTTCTCGGGAGCTGCCTTCAGCAGGGAACCTCTTGGTTTTGGCTGGGATTTCTCCCTTCACCCACAAGATGGCATAATTTGCCTAGTCTCCAGTTGCTCTGGATGTGCTTTTCTCTCTAACCAGAGGGGATGTGGGCTCATCTTACCTCACAGGACAGCTGACGGAAGGAGGAAGTCCTCCTTTGCCCTGTCCCAGCCTGCAGGGATCGGCTTGGCCCTGCTGAGTGGACAGGGAAGTTAACAGAGAAAAGGGATGGAGAGCCAGTGCATCCTGGGCTCTTTGCTCCATATTGCCTGGATAAACAGAGGCCAACCCACTGCTGTCTTTGGACATCCCTTCCACAGGGACATGCCAGGCTCCCCATCTGTAAGAGTGCTTCCACAGTGCTGGGGCACTGCTCAGGAAATGTAATTGGCCAGGATGGGTTGATGTGACACTTGCCAGAGACAGAATGACTAAGGAGGAAATGAATCTGTTCAATACAAGTCAACTATCAATTCCCTGATATTTCTCTAAAATGGAAGCCAAATCAAAAACCAACAAAAATTATACAAGCTGGGAACATTTTTGGGGTTTCCTTGCAAGTCAAGGTGGTACAACTGTGATATTATTAGAAACCACAGCCACCTGACTTTATTTCCCCTCTCCTTAGGTTAGCTGGGTGGTCTGCCTATCTGTTCATCAGATTTTCCTGGAAACATCTCAGCATATCAGTTTAGAAATCTTAGGTGCCCATTTGAAAAGGGGGAGTAATTTAATGGTGAGCTCAAAGGGAGAGACACTGCCACAAACAGCAGTGGTTGGACAGAGGTTGCCTTATAAAAGGTCGAAATGCAGAGAGAGCCAGTAACTGCCTGTGACGTGCATATTTGTGGGCATCAAGACAGCAGGTCCTTAGAAGCTGTGCATCAGCCAAAGAACAGGAATAAGCAATTGTTCATACATCAGATGCATCAATGCACCTCTCACCTGAAGGAAAAACACACTTCAAGCCATCAGTTTTAAAATTCGAAAGCCTCAGAGGAAGAGAGATGCCTTTCAGGAGCTTACCTCATTGCAACATTGCTGCCATCGATCACAATGGGTCTCAAGGAACTGGAAGCATCACTTTCCTCTTCTCCAAGCCACCTTAGCCCCGGTGTGGTGCTACATGATCCACGGGCAACCAGCTTTAGCTGGGAAGGCTGAGCCTGGTTCTCCAGAGCTTGAGGTTTGCTCCCCATCCTAATCAGCTCTTTCAGCACATCATCCTCCAGGGCCTCTTGGCCCAGGTTCTCCAGCACTTTGCAGATGTCCTGCTTACCATAGCCCAGCTTGCAGAAAAAATCCAGCTTGCTCTGGTGCACTTCCGCCCCTGCTGCAGAAACTTTTCTGGGGCGTGGTGGTACCACTTTGCTAGAAATTGAACTGGCCAGTGCCATTTTAGCAGGCATTTATATTCCTTTAAACTCAGTGTTCCTGTCTTCCCAGCTGTGTCCCACAGGCATCAGCTTCTGGCAGGGAAAGATTAGAAACAACAAAACACAAGCGTTGAGGAAGAACATGCAATCATCTCAGTTACTGCCTTGTGCAGAGCAGAGACCACCAGATCAGCTGTTTTCTCTCTGAGGAGACTGTCCTGTCTTCTCTCAGCGTTAAAACATTTTTATGGTCTGCTCTTAATTATAAAAGCACCAGAGTGTCCCATGCAATGTTCGTCACTCTCCAAACGTTATGTCACACAGGTGTCACCTTGCTTGGTGAGCTGTGCCAGGCTGCCTGTACGCAGGCAGGCTGCATGCGTGAGTTGGTTCTTCGGACTTATCTCACAGGAAATGACACAAAGGGGATTTTCAACTTGCTCTGTGGTTTGTCAGGCCGAGATAAATATCTGTCAGATTTTACTGGATGGGCTCAGATGCCATAGCAACTTAACAGGTATAGCAAATTTCATCCAGTGATTTAAGGAAACGTGCTGTTTGCAAAGCATCTGGAAATTCTGATTTTTTTATAGTTTTGTCTTTCCTGCTGTGTGTCTGTCTGTGTGTACACAGACATAAATTCTGAAATTCTGTCACTCATCGGTTCTGATGACGCCTGACTACTCTGTTCCTGTTACTTGCTATTTCAGTGAGGGCTTTTATGTTCAGAGAACCAGCTTGTTTTTTGAAAGCCATCAGGACAGTGCTTGGAAGCAGGTGATCCAGAAAGCGGTTTCAATTTCGCTTATGCTTACTGTCAAGAGAAACTGGTAATTCCGAAATGAGTGTGCAAAAGTAGCAAAAAGCTACTTCATATTCTCCAGAACTGCACCACGTAAATTTCTGGTCTACGCAGTGAATGAAGGCGATGGGCAGCAGAGGCAGGGATGCCCAGAGCTGCTTCAGCCCAACAAGCGTGACACAGAAGACCATACACCACTCATCTATCAAGCCAAACACCTTCAGTCACCACTGGCTTGCTTGCACTGAGGCATTTCTTGCCACATTCCTGCAATTATTGGTGCAACCTGGTTAAAAGCTGTGGCTGGTTCTCCTACCCACGTGTGGGATGTAAGGGTGGCCCTCTTCCCTTTGTGGATTGTGGTCAGATGCAGAATTAACTGACCAAACAACCACCTCCATGCCAAGCCCAGAGCCAGAACCACATCCCACACACCTGCTCTCCTTCCCAGCCTGCCAGCCACTCCCTGCCCAGCAGTGGGCCACCCCAGGAACCAGAAGCTGAAACCTTGTGGAAGAAGGCATGGAGGTACTGGAAACAAGGAGCTGGGAGAGGATTCAGAGTGAAGCTTCTCCCCAAGGCATAAGAGCCGCCTCGGGCCGTGGGGAAGAAATCCACGCTGGGTACTGTTAATTTAAAACTGATTTGTTCAGCAGGAAAGCATGTTAATTAGTTATAACCCCACCTCACAAAATTTTGACCTTTACTTCTCTGTGTAGCTTTACAGATTTCAGGTATTCTGTGGGACAAATCTGGCACTCAGTTAAAGGTGACAAACAGCATCAATAAAATAAAAAATACCTTAAATACATAATAATTTTAAGGGGAAAGCAGTTACTGTGTGTATTTTTCCATCTAAACTAAAGCATTGCTTATTTTAGTCAGTGACTGCTTTTCCTCACAGTGCACCCTGTAACAATTTTTATATCTAATCCTTGTTTTTAAATCATTGACTAAAGGGGAAAATGTATTTGCCTGCTTTTTCATTATTGAAATGTTTTCTCATCTTTGAAACAGCTACTCTCTGAGCTGAAATACATTGATGTAAGCATATAAAGCAGAAGCCGTTGCATCTGGGCTAGCACCACAGTAAAACCTGCTTCCAGGTGTGAGGTCAGTGGCTCCAAACACTTGATGTGTACGACTTGATTTTTTAAAAATGCCTAGATTACTTTAATAAATTATTGTTAATTAAAACCTTTTGTTAGTATCTATCTTCAGGTTGAAAAGAAAATATTTAACACATATTTTAATAGCCATTACTATTATTTTCACTGTACTTCTGTCTACTCTGATGCTCCATCCCAGGCAGCACCAAGCCCGTGGTCCACGTCTGCACCCTTTGCTTCCTTTTGCAAAGTCTGATCCTTCTGCACAAGCACTGAATCCCTTTGGCTTCTGAAGTATGGGAAACGCTGAGCTCTGGAGGGCTGCCTGGAGCTGATGTGGAGCAGTATCAGCCACCACCAGCAATATGGTAATTCTGCAAAGTTAACCACTGGATTTCTGCTGCAGTGTGGCCAAACATTAAAAATGGGTGATAGAGTCACTGCAGGGTTTTCACCACAGAAAGGACAATTTTGAAAAACTGAGATGGAAGCCTTGGTCACAGACAACACTGAGGTCACCCTTCTCAAGGGGGAATTAAAGGGCAGTTAAATCCCTGGCTCACACATCCGTAAACAGTCAGGAGTGTGCCCAAGTCCAGCAGGCCACTTGGCTGCTCATAACCAGCACAAAAAACATATGACAAGAGGGGAAATTGTGCATCACAGAGTCCAGCTTTTGCTATCACGAACAGGTTGTGAAATTCCTTTATAAACTTTATGACCTTCATTTGCAAACTACTTAGATTTCCTCCTGCCCCTTTCCTCCCTTCATCTCAGCAGATCCCACTGGAAGCTGTTTTTGTTTTCATTCCACTGAAAGCCAAAGTCTTCTCACATCTCAGATAAATTTATCCATAGATAGTGGTGTGCCCATCCTATGCTCTAGCTTTAAAAGAGCTCTCTCTGAGGTGTTGTGACCCCTCTTACAGATGCACACACACACACACACACAGAAGAAATGGCTTCAGTCAGGTTTCCAAAATTCTATTTCAGTCTTAACATTTTAGAATGTTAGTATTTTAATGAGTTCTTTTGATCAAAAAAATCAAAAGATCTCTTACAGTTTTCTGCCTTTGGTATATTTTGACAGGTTTTTAAGATTAGAAAATTACAGTTGAAAAAACTTTTCAAAAGAAGTGGTGGTAACTACTACCTCTTGAATGACTTTAAAGAATAATTTTTCCTTGTCCTTCCACCAGCTGTTTGCTCCACTTGTGGCCAGTCAGAGCAGCACCTCCAGCAGCCTCAGGCCACAGAACCACGGTAAGGACCAGTTTGACTCAGAGGGAGTTAGGGCTCCTCAAAGCCCCCCCAAAGCCCCGTTCTGCCCAAGCAGAGGCAGAGAGGAGACAGACCTTGGCACAGCCCCTGACAGACCTGGCACTTGTCAAGGCAGAGCAGGTTTAGGTGTTCTCTAAAGTGCTTGTGTGTGCTGAGCAGCATAAGGAGCACAGCTACAGCTCCCTGCCACCGCAGTGCTCCCCCTCACACCTCAGGGCTGGACCACTTCCTCCTCCTTCACCACTGAGAAGGAGGAATAATGAATAATGCTGCATACCACCTATGACTGACAGCCCATTTGAGCCCTGCCAGGAGGTCTTTCTCCAAAAGCAGATGGGCTGCTCTGTCTTCAGAAAAACAAGAATTTTTATTTTCACAAATTAGAGATGCACATAAAGTCTTCATAACAAGACCAGTCATTTGTTGTCTTAATGACTAAGAAAAGATTTGCTTTTTTCTTCCCCACCTTCACTGCTCCGTTTGCTAAAAATAATAAAGCCAAACTCCCCAGGGAGCAAACTGTGCTCACAGGCAACCCCACTTGTTCTGCACCTTACCTGGCAGCTGCTCCTTCTGTGTCCCAGCAGTGTCGTCCCACCATGCCCCAGCCAGAAGCTGGATTCAGAGCAGTACCAGGCTCACAAGGAAGTCACCAACTCGTATTTAAAGGTAAGGCTGATGTCAACTGAGAGCAAATAAGTGCAGTGGGCAGAACTCATTTTATAGGAAGGTTTTACTTCCTCATTTGGCTGGCCAAGCTCTCATATAACTGTAGTTTGATAAACTTTCACTTCAGTTTTCAAAAGGAAAAAAAAAAGATGTTCCCAACACATCTCCATTCTGAGTCACAGGCAAAGATTAGTCAAACTCACTCCGGCAGGGATCCAGAACACTGGGCAGTGAGAACATAGCATATGAATTCTGGGTCAAGTGAAAAATTTTCCACCAGGGTTGCTGTACTAAGTTAGCGAGCCTCATTCCTGTGCATCTGGCAAATTCCTGACCTTCAGGAATACATGGAGAAAAACATTTTAAAACATCAGCACTTTGCTTAGCACCCAATATTGCAAAGCCTCATTCGAACACCTCCATGTCTGAGGGAACCCGCTCTGGGACACTACAATGAAACATCAAAAACCAAACAACCCTTCCAGCCTGCTGGTGCCTCAACTGAAAGGCTGCTTCAGAGACACTCAGCCTGTCCACAGCAAAGACTGACAGGCACTTCTCCTGGAAGGAAATCTGAGGTTTTCTTCTGCTTTTTCCTTACCTCGCGGCAAAGAAATATGACCCAAATCCAATTTCAGGCAGCAGGAAGGGTTGGAGACTCAAGGAGGGGTTAACCTGTGGGACCTTTTGGATGCTTCATACAGCTCTTGCAGGTGCAGTGCCCTCTGCCCCCAGGGCCAGGGAGGCTCGGGGTGCCCCACTGTGGAAGGAGAGCACCTCTGCCACGGTCACAAGGCAACACACCAGAGCAGGGTTGACCTTTCCCAGTCAGAAATCCCACTACTTGCATACTTTGTGGGAGGAAGCAGGGTGGCCAAACCCTTCGTAGTGGTATCCTGTTTAATCCAAAGAGTGGCTGCTGGTTGCTGCAAGCCTCACTGTCGCTTCCTGGATGTTTCCAGGTGATGGTTATGGCTTTGCACCACACCCAGACTCCTGGAAACTCTTTGGGACCCAGGATGTCCTGCTGCTGTGTAAAGCAGTGCCCAGGCAGTCACGGGATAAAGGGGCAGCACACAGACCCCTCTGTCCTACCTCTGGCACAACACTTCCTCTGATCCACAAAGCTCTGGCCAGGCAGGTTAAGGCTACAGAAATAGGCGCGTGTTCCTAAGGTCACAACTAAAGAAACATGAGTTCCCTGCTGCCCAGAACAGCTGTGGGAGCAGAACAGCCACAACCTTTGACTCCTCACTCCTTGGACTGAGAATCACAAAACGAACTAGGCTGGAAAGACCTTTGAGATCATGAAGTCCAACCTAAACTCCAAACATCCCTGGAGAGGAGGGATCTTCTCTGCTCCATTTAAGCTTTCACAATGCCACTCACCTCATCACAAGACCACCACGTGGCAGCACTACTGAAGTTGCTGCACTATTTATAACCCAGGCAGGCAACAGAGCAAAGCACACTACATTGTGTAGTGTTGTTTTAACCCCTACTTCTCAGTAAAATGGGGTTTTTACTACATAAATAGGAACAAACCTATATAAAAAGAAAAGTCAATTGGATAAGAGAATTTTAATTTCTATTGAAATGACTAAGCCCATCTACTGTAAAAAGCCATGAGCAAAAGACTTCCAACATCATTCAAACTGTAGGCAGACAGGAAGACCCTTAGCCAATTCCTGAAACTGCTAAAAGCCTTTACCTAGGTAATCACCAGTTACCAGAGAAGACCATGAGAAAGAAAGGAGCCCATTTAACTTTTCAGATGGCCTCACACCCTTTTCCTCACCATTTCAGCACCCAAGGCTGTGGTTTCGTAGACATTTCCTTTCTCTGCTGTGCTCCCTTGTGCTGACAAGCACACTGAGTTTTCCCAGCACAGACTTAGTGCTGCTCAAGGCCATTGTTATGTTCAAGAGGGAAAGAGCTGCAGTAGAAGTTTTCAGAGGGGAAGATCTCCCCACTAATGGATGTTCCAGTGCTGAGCTGAGGACTGAGGATTTACTGGTTTGTGAAACAACTAGACCTTCACCAGAAAGAATCACTACTGACCTCGAAGTGGGGCAGCATTGTTGTGGCTCCTGGAGGCTACAGAGACGACCAAGCATGACTTTCAAGGAGGCTCCTTGTGCAAATTCACTTTCCTGATGGTTAGACTTCTGCATGGAAGAAACATTGTCTTGAAACTGGCACTGTGGAACACCTCAGGTGTTTTGGTCTACACATGCCAGTGAGGTATTTGCTTTGCGAAAGGAAACAATCATTATTGCATCAGCACAAGAGAAAAGCGTTATCACCCTCTCCTCATCTGAAAAGTTCACCTGCTGTGAATACCAAACAAGCATACATGCCCATAGTAACACAGTGAAAATTCTTCAGCCCCTAACCAGCAGAAGGTCAGGATAAAGCAAGTGCTAAATCAAATGTAGATCTATTGCCAGGAATATTTTTAATAGTTCTGGAACTAATACATTCTCCATCCTGCCTCGAGTGAGAGCATTTCCCTACTCTCTTCAGGAAGGCTCAGGGCAGACTTTCAAGCTAAGCTTTCTCAACAGTACAAGATACACTCCCGAATTTAATTATGGTTCTTTACACACTATTAGGCAAAATCTGGATGTTTTCTGCCAGTGAAATTCTCTCTCTGTTGGAGACACTGAAAATTTTGACTTGGAGACAGGTGTTCACCTCAAAAGCCTCCATCACTAACTTAGGTGGCCCTACTAGAGTACCAGCTCAGTTACTGACAGGCAGTCCTGTACTCAGGCTGGCAGAAAGACACTGCCTTTAGAAGAGGTATTTCTAAATGCTTGCCAAAATTACCACCTTTCCTACTTCCCCAGAACTATGCCACTGTAGCAAGCACTCCATCTGACCACAGAACAGGGAGAACAAAGAATAGGAAAACCAATTTCAATAACAATGGTAACTTGTTAACCTAATAGACAATGGTAACTTCTTGGAAAATTGCAACCCCATCCATAAGGTGCAGGATCCCTATGTGGTTTTGCCTAAAGTATCTATTTTTCCTTCTTTTATGTAACAAGGTACTGCTATGACTCAAGTTGTTTTCCACTGGGCTTAAAATAAAAAAAGTACCTTTTACAATCAGAAAGTCCCAAACAAGTTTCAAGTTCAAAAGTTTGCTGTGGTTCAGGTTAAGATTTCAGAAGGCTCTTGGAACTGTCTTTCCGCTTCAATGATTTATTGTAAGCTCGTAAGACCTAACCCTACATATGGTTTGCTGGTACCTTTTAACACAGCTACCACATTTAACCAAGCTGATACTGGCTTGCTCACTGAGAAAAAGCACATTCCATCAGTGACCAGACCAAGCGTTTTACACAAACATACAGCCATGTAGCAAGTATTTACCTAAACCTTACTGTAATTTAACATTTTTCAAATTGCTTGTGCTACCCCTGTATGCAACAAGCGATTGACAGAAAAGACACACTACCCATGCTCCAGGAAACTTACAAACAAAACCTGTAAGCCCGTTGTCAATAATGTACAAGTTTAACATGAAAAAAATCAGGCTACAGGTAGGCGAGATGGACAGAGATAAGAGCAGCAAAAGAATCAGAAATCGTTCTAAACTTCTTGAAAATGTTAAAATGCTTGTCCATATAACCAACAGATGAGGGGAGGCGGGGGAGAACCTGTTTTGTTTAGGTTTGTGTGGTTGCTAGGGTTGGGTGTTCTTTTGACAAGTGGAAGGAAGTAGAGTTTGGGGTTTGGGTAACACCCATTCTGCAACACCAACCACTTGGATACAACATTTATGCTTTTACTGACTTGTGTGATGCCCGTGGGATTAGACAGAGATCTCTGCTGCAACCTACCCCTCTCCCACTTGCCTTTAGTGCTCTACGACCAGGTCCTATTCATAGCATGGTTTTGGCCAAGTCCACTCCAAGTCTTGGACTCAAGCTCAAGAGGTCTACAGAGAGCTAAAGGAACTACAACACGACATCAAAATAGGTCTCAAACTTCCTCAAATCCATGGACCAAAACAGTTTAGAGTCTACACAGTATTTTGAAGCTGTTGCAGGTAAAGGAATCCAACAGAAAACTCTGAGGAGCTGGTTTCTAAGCCTTTAACCACTGAACAAAGAGCCTATATCATGAGGAGTCCCCCTTCAAACAGGACTCAGCTATGTCAAAGTGAGGAAGTTGATGCTTCTGCTACAACATTTTCAATGCTATTTTCAACATTACAGAGGAAGGTGGGGTTTTTTGTTCTATTTTTTAATTACCACAAGCACCAAAGGTCAATACTGAAACTGAGGTCAGAGACAGCACTGACGAAAAGGAAATGACAGGGAAGTGTGAATTCTCATTACATTAGAACAAGTCAACTCTTCGACTCCCAGATAATAAGTCCTGTCCACTCCAACACCTCTGGGTGGACAGGAACAAAAAGAAACGTTTGTGGTTTCAGCTGACCACACAGCTTGTTCGTGCCGTTTCCAAAAGAACCACATGTACACAACCCTAATTTCCGATGACTGGAGCAGTAAATCCCATCTCCCCCAGAGTGCTCGGCCCTCTGTGCATGTGCCAGGTGAACAGTGATCCCTCCAGCATCAGCAGACTAACCAGCACTAAGTACTTGCCTCCAAATTTGGAGCTTTTATGCTGTCATTTGATCACCTATTAATATCACCTTATTTTTGAACATCCACATTTGAAAGCTTCCTCTTAAAATATAAACAGGTAATTTCGCTCATCTGAAAATACTACGTGTATTTTTAAAAGCACCAGGGCATACTGAAAATCAGAAACCTGAAACTTTTTGGATGCACTGATTTGTTAACCCTTTATTCTGAAGACTCTTTGGCCAACAACGCAAATGGACTATTTACTTCCATATACTACTCATTTAAACTTCCAGTTCTTAAGCATTTACCTGTTTCAAAGAAAACAAAAGCCATTTCTGCTGCGGAAAAGTGAGCAATTCACCTGAAACAGAGTGTCTTCTTTCTAAACACTGGTAAGTTTTCTATGTCCCACAGATGGTTGAGGGCTAGCTGAAACCTAGGAATGGCCACTGAAACTCTTTGTGATATTAAGTCACAACTCTCCAATAAGAGGTCATCTGGTGTTCAGCAAGAATTTAGCATTCTCCCCAACTGGAACCTTTTTTTTATTCGTTTCTATGACTGCCATTTCCTAAAGAAAGCAAGAACGCAATTGCTTTACTATCTCCACATCCTGGTCAAATCTGGCCAGTGCTTTTTGCAAGTTACAAATGTCACGTAGAAAAGACTTTCTTTTCCTTAGAAAAGAAAGCAGAACTGAAAACAGTCTTACAGTGCAGCATAACAGTTGTTTATTTAACAGAGCAGGCCAAGAGGAGGAAGAGCTCAAGACAACCTACTGCCTCTGCAGCACTACTCCAAACGCACCATAGTACAGTTCCTTGGAATCTTCTTATGCCCAGACTGAAGGCAGAAACTTTCTTGACAGGAACAGTGAGCAGTCCTCAGCCCCAGGTTCCCTGCGGCCTCCAGGAACAGGCTTCCTGTTTACCTCTCCTCTGGGACAGAGGGCTCTCCCTCAGACTCTGCAAGGATGGCACCGGCCCCTGCTGGGTCTCAGGGGGTTAGAAGTGTTTTGCCAGGAGGCAGTTACGGAAGCCCTGGATTTCTAGTTCCATGCTTTGAAGGACACAAAAGTTAGAGATTCATCAAAAGGCTACACTTTGTATATTTGGTCAAGTCCACTTTAAGTCTTGGACTCAAGCTCAAAACTATAGAGAGCTAAAGGAACTGCAATGCATGATATCAAAATAGATCTCAAACTTACTCAAATACACAGAATAAAACAATTTAGAATCTACATCACATTTTTAAGCTGTAAAGGAATCCAACAGAAAACTGTGAGGAGCTGGTTTCTAAGCCTTCAACTAATCAACAAAGACCCTAAAGACTGAAGAGTTCCCCTTCAAACAGGCCTCAGCTATGCCAAAGTGAAGAAGCTGATGCTTCTGCTAAAACATTTTCAATGTTATTCTCAACATTACAGAGGAAGGTGGGTTTTTTTTTGTTCTGTTCTTTAACTACCACAAGCATCAAAGATGTTGGAAATATGTTTGTTTTTAACAAAGCAAAGGCAGAGAAGATGCTGCTGGAAAGCACATTCCTGTATTAAATACCCACAGTATCCCCACTCAGCATTAGTCTGGAGATTATGGTCATCTGGCCTGGCCTGCTTAGTCAGAATTTCCTGCCATGAGGTCATTTCAGCTACTTTTGTTCCTTAAATACCAGCCTTCCCAAAGAATCACCTTAATAAGAAGTTCTCTTTCTGCACAGTCCACTGAAATGCTCTAGCCAGGCACAGCTACTGGCACTCCAGGAGAGAGCAATTCGCAGCAATCCATCTTGAATTTTAGAATTAGCAGATCATGTTCCAGTGAGGGCTATCAAGTTATAAAATCTTACTGCATATTGCAGTCAGACACTACAGCAAGTATTAGAGAAAAAACACTATCACAAAAGAAAAAAAGTTAAATTTATTATTTTAGTTCCCCTCTGTCTTTTCCTTGTCCTTCATCTGTACTTCGACCTCTCTTTGTCTTTTGATTTCTTAGGACTTCTGCTTCTGTCTGCTTTTTTATCCCAGTCTCTTACGCGGACATCTTCTCTGTATTTGTCCTTTTGTCTGCCGTGGGTGTTATCTCTCTCCTGGGAATGGCTGCGGCTCCGATGCCTGTCTTTCTTCTCACTCTTGGTCCTCTCCCTACAGCGTTCTTCATGCTTTCGGTCAGAATCCTGTCAAAGGAATTGAACAGAAATGCAGTTACAAACAAGAGGGGGAAAACATACAAAGGCACAAAGAGAACCAGAAAAAAGTTGAGCACGGCTGATTCCTTACCTACGGCTGATACTACCTTAAAGAGATTCACATCCACGATGATTTGAAAAAGGTAACACACTTAATACCCCACTGAAGCCATCTGAAGAAGGTAGGTTTACAAGTAAGTTTCTGTCAGTGTTTATGGAAAAAAGCATGGCTGTCAGGCATGCTTCTTGTACTGCCTAAGGAGCTGTATCAAAAATTGGTTGTATCAGGGACTTCATTCAGATGGGTATTACCAAACTCTTCACAAGCATCAAACAAGTCTGTATGCTAGATTTGGATTTCAGATTTTTTACCTAAGCAATGCAAGTATTTCTGCAAGTTTTGGTTCAAACCCCGCAGGCATTCCACTGCTATGCAGATGTATAATATTTTTGAAGACCTGCCTGTAATAATTCTTAATGGCCTAAACTAGATTTCAGCAAAATGAACAACCTGACAGTTTAGTATCACTGTATGTGCTAATAGAGAGATACAATTTTATGGGATTTTAATAACGGCACTGTTAAGCACAGATCAATATGAATTAAGAAAAATGTCTGCATTAAATCACACAGTATTTCTTTCCTCATTTCAGATATTTTTCCAAATATGTACCATGACAGCAGCCTTTACAACTGTATGGCTAAAAACTATACTCCATGTACAAACAAGCAAGCTTCATTTAGTTAAAAGAACAGTGAAAAAACTCTATTTCAAACAGAGATTTTATGCAGAAAGTCAGTGACTGGGGAGCTTCCCAGAGCAAACACCACCTTTAGAATGACATCGATAATGCTGAAATACTAGGGTTACAATAAGCAACATAAACCCCCTGGATAAACTGACACATGAATAATCACAGGTTTGATCTATAACAAAACTACTGCTACTGGGTACAGTAATCTCACTGGTGGCCAAATGCCTATTCCACATCTTTAATGTCAAACTTTATTTCAGTACAGATTTTAAAATCTGGATCTGCCAAAAAGACTCAGTGGTGCTTCCAGCTACTTCTAAGAGCTTTGTCTATTCATTCTCAAAAGGATGCACAGCCATATTACTCTTGTACCCAAAAGCCTCACTCTCCATATGTCTGAAAAAGCCCAATAGGTTTCAAGCCCATCTGTGACAAGGCCTGAGTAAACATCAGACGATGGACATGCTGGTGGAGGGGTAGAGAGGAACAAGACAAAAAATACTGGCCAGAAAACGAAATGGTGGGCTTGGTGTATGGCTGCCTCCTAACAGGTTTGTTGCTGGAGATTCCTCCCAGCACATAGGAGAAACAGGAGAAAAGCAGGACAGCACTCAGTTGAACAGTCTACCAAGTAAACACTGGAGGCAGGCTACTGGCTAAGTGGGGGCAGGAACAGGTTAGTGAACACCTCAAGCTACAGACAACTAGCCCACACTGAATGCCATAGAAAAGGACAACTTCCTGAAAGGATTGTAAGTCATATAAACATTAGTTTATGTTTAGACAAGCACAGTAGCCTTCGCAAAAGCATTTAAGGTACAGGTGTACAGGACAAGTCTGAAAGTGACACAAAAAAGTTGCCACAGAAGGTAATATGATCACAATGTAAAGAAAAAAAAAGTGTGATTTGAACTAATAGAATGAATTACATCTCAATTTCTTGCCAGCGTAAGTTACATTTCCTCTTAAATAAGATTTTTCACTTTAAAGTCTTCGGCACAGAAAAAGGTCAATTTTTAAAACACACAAAATTACTAAAAATAATGGTATTTCGAAATCAAATTTTTATGCCTGAAAGTCAAAAACATGCTTTTTTGGAAGAAGAAGAAAAAGATCCCTACTTAAAAACAGGCTCTCTCTTACTGCTGAAATATGTATTTCTCAACCCAGGATCACAGCATCTCATCAGTCAGTGAGTAAGTGATGATCACGGCAATTCTTAATCCAGCACTGTGTTGCGACACACGTGAGGAAGGAAATAAGGAAAGAGGGAAAGATGCTTCTCTAGAAGTTCATGGCTGATTTTGCCAAAAGTAGTAATTTGCTAAACAGCAGCTGTAGGTGAAATAACTATAAATATCATGGCCACAAAAGTAGAATGCATATGCCACCTCTTACATATATTAAACACACTAGTTAAAGGTTAAAAGGAGCAAACAAACAGAGAGAGGTTTTCAGGGGGAGATTTTGATAAAACTTGACCCTGAATATAAAGGGAACAGTGTCCAATAAGCAGTAGAGGGAGGAAATTAAAACCAGAAAAATCAGTACCTCTGCCAAAACCACACACTACAGAAATCTGAAATCGGGAAGTCCCTATGTCTCACGAAAATCTATTGGATAGGATATACCACTTCACAGATCCAGTTATCTTAAAAAATAAAATCCAAGAGAAAACACAGAAAAACTGGAAAGGGAACAAAGTCATAGTAGAGATCTCAGGTGGAAGCATGATCTGTACTCAAAAAAACTCTACCAAATCCCATTCACAAACCCACATGGTAATCCACCCTGCTGCCCCAGACCCACATCCTGTTACCTACTGAAAGCAAGCCACAGCACCCTACCTCTTCTACCCACTGGAATCAAGTCAAACAGCACAAGACTCAAAAATATATTCTTGAAACACCAACACAGAGGCCGAAGACTCAGGAAATGGGCGTCAGACTAAGAAAAGGATGAGTCAAAATATACTAAAGAAAAAAACATAACACCAGCAAGAGAACAGAAAAACAACTCAACATCATGGAAACTACTGAGAAAATAAAATCCCTTCAAGTCATAGCTAGAGTTGATCGTGATGCCATGACAATTTTTTTGCTTTTTTATATACCCCTCTTATATACCCTTTCATATACCCTTTTATACAGCTTTTATGTATCCTTAGTGCTTTCAGCCCACATACTTGTAATTCCCTAAGTCTGATAACGAGCTTAGACCCAAAGTTCCATTAAGCCAGGAGACTAAATATATTGGAAGCCTCGCAGTTGGGGGTCAGAGAGCCCCAAACACCAAGGTCCTCTCCAGAACACATTCTGTAAACCAAGATAGGCCCATGCAGGGGAAAGGTTCCTCAGGACAGGGGCTTCTCTGGAGCCTCTCACTGGGGAACCTTTGATAGATATGCTAATGAGCAAGGTCTGTAACTGTATATGTAAATCATCGTGGGTGGGCATTTTCTGGGGGGAACACTTTCAGGTGTGTATTTTCAGTGTGCATTCAGGGGTGCATTCTACCTGGATGTGGTGCACCTGAGGATCCTTAAATAAATACCGAGGTAAAACCCATTTTTCCCTCTAACCGTGTTTGGCTTTTAATTATAAGCCCAGGGAAAGGCAACAATAGCACAAACTGCAGTTCCGGTTGCCAGCACTTCCCATTATAAGCCCCTGATCTCTCTTAATTAAAATCTCTGCCACACTACGGACTCAGGGTGGAAGTTTCTGTATGAAGCATGGCTACTGTGGTCTTTGGCTGATGAGTTGTGGAAGGTCTGCTGCTGTTTTATTTTAAAGTTCTTACCTCAAATACATTCAGCGATTTACAAAATAAGGTTACAGGAGAATGCTCTGTTTGTCCATACTAAAGATGCTACCATTCACTAAAAGGTTTCCATGTTGTTACGCTTTGTGCTGGACTCACTACTCACACTGAACATACTCCACCTCAGAAACACGCTTGCTTCCCCCGAGTTCCACATATTATGCCCAAAGTATATAAAACAAAATTAAGATTTTGTATATGTTAAACAGGATTTGTCATCTAAGCTAGCTGCAGATTTCACTGAAGAGGCCATGCCCAAAATATTGTGAGTCTGTGTGAGTCTGAGTACACACTACTCAGTATGTACGTATCATACCCTACACACTAATGAGAATATTAAAATCCAGAGAGAAAAATTCTTCCCAGAAATTAATTTTCACAGCTTTAAGAGGGAGCTACGATGCTTGCCATCAGAGAATAGAAGTAAGCCTCCACCTGTGATTTTGGGTATAAGAAAGCTAAGCTACTTACAGCACAATGGGTAAAGGTGACTAAGAGAGAAGAAAGCTGTGAAGAAGATACCAGAACACAGAATTAGCAGGCTATGAGAACAAACCACATCAGGACCAGGTGACTAAATCACAAAAAGATACACGTAAACACAGAGGAGATCACATAGTCAAGCACTAGAATATATTCTATTCCAGAACCTGAAAATAGCACTAGGAACCCTCTGTCCTCGTTCATGTTTTTGTGCTATGAAGTCTCACAATCCCTTTGCAACAATTAGAACAGATGTTAACAATCTATTACTGCCAGCACTGGTTGTGCCACCTGCAGGGATGAAGACTTCTAAATGATTTTAAAATGTTCTCTGCTGATAATGCATGACCAGCCAGTTCCATGAGTGTAATTCCTGAACCACCAGGAACAAAGATTACCACCAAAAATACCTGTTTCAAGAAGGCTACAGCAATAGTTTCGATCAGCCAAACAGACAGGAGGAAGTCCAAACCAACATTAGCCCACGCCTCTTGTATGTACATGCTCCAGTCAAGACTTTACTCATCAGAACAAGTCCCTCCCCTTCACTCAAAGGACCCTGACTGAATTAGTACAGTGACAAAAAGACTCTGTCCATGAATGAGCAATAGGGCTCACTGCTGGCATTGAAAGATTTTAATTGCTGATGTTCATGAGAAAAATTATTTTTAAGCATCACAGCGAGAAGTGATGTATAAGAACAGAATTATGTATGCTCTGTGTACGCAGAACTTTCAGCAGTTCTGCGTCCCATCAAAACTCAAGTTTTGTCCCATCAAAACTCAAGATGGGACAATGGCCTTATTTGCTGTGGCTGAAACTTTTTCACTTTCTGCAAATTTGCTAGAAGACAGCTTTGTTCTCACTTATAAAGCTTGCACTGTTAAAATACTGGGGTTTGGTTTTTTTCTTTTTCAGCTCAATTCTTCCTAATGCTCACTTTAGTGGTGGTTAACCCTCCATTTTCTCACTGCAGACTTTGTTTCCACAAAACATCGTATCTTGACTATCCCAAGTTCACAGAAATGTGGGAATGCTGTCCTGACAGGCTGCAGTGGAACTAATGAGTGACAGAATTACCTTCTCCTGGTGCTCTCCCCCACAGCCCCAGACTCACAGCACCATATGCTTGCATATTACAGATGCAAGCAAACCCACAGATTTTACACAAACACCTCCAAAAGAGTTAAGAACAAATAATGTCCTTATTATATCTTATATCTATCTTATAATAAAAATATATCTTATATCTATCTTATCATAAAAAGATAATGTAAAGAGATTGTGTTCCCAATTCCATACAGGAAAAACCCAACATATAATGATCTGGCAAGAAAATGAGAAATAGTCTACAGTCATGAAGTATGATTAACTACTAGTTTATGACTGGGAATATATGAACAAAAGGTTCAAAGTGCTGAAGATCCCCTACTTTACGAGAGGCTACATTGCCTCGTCAGGATGTTTTGGCAAAAAGCCATGCCAAGCTTCAAAAGTCCAAGAGGATTTGGAAACCCTCTTTCATAATCAAATATTAACATCAGCCTTCTGTAGGTTTACAACTGCTGTATTTTACATGGGACTTTGCACGTCATGTCCTTATTCAATATCAGACTTATTTTTCCTGGCTTCTTTCATGAGGAAAACCATGAACAGGTATAAAGTTTATGCATGAAGAGGCAAGTACCTTAGATTTTTTGGTCCTCCTGTCATCATCTTCATCTTCAGAGTGGTGGTGCTTTTTCTTCTTCTGTTTTTTAGCCAAGTGTGACTGACTTGTGTGAGACTCTTCATCCTCATCCAGCACAAGGTCATACTTGGCACTGATGATGTTGGTTAAGGACAGATCTGTTACCCAGTATCAGTAAGAAGCAGAACACAACAGCCCGGGAACCAAACAAATCCCTGTTTATCCGACAAGAGTTTACCAAGACTTAACACATATTTCAGTCAGAACATGGTTGTGCACATTGAAAAAAAAATCAGCTGTGCTGAAACGACTGAAGTCTGTCCTGTCAAACAGTACAGCCAGGTTGCACTGTACTTTCTTTTCTACCTGTGAATATCTGAACAAGCGATGGTGTCTTCTCTCACGCTTACCACAAGCAATGTATAATCTTAGAGAAAGATTTAATTACTAGTATGGTCTCATTTTGGATGCAGAAGGTCCCCTCTGAAACTACTTAAAACTCTGTTATGCCATATGTCATTCCGGGGCTCGGAACATTATTTACCTGTACACAACATGGAAGTGAAACAGCATATTTTGATTTGACTAAATTCATCAAAGCTATCAAGTGAAAAACACAAAATACTTCATTACATCTCAAATATCAAATGGTTATATGAAGTAGCAGGGAAACATCTATTTGTCAGGTTTTAAAAATAAGAAGTTTTTTCCAGGCTGTTTTCATAAACTCTACCTAATTCAAGAAGTACCTTTAAGCAGAAAAGGATACTCTTGCTTTGGCTTTACCTTCTCTTTCAGAGCAAGTTTTGAGGGTTTGTCACGTTCCTTCTCATAGTCCTTGAAATCTTCCTTGGTATACCTCCCACCTGTCCACAGAAAAATATATTCAGTTCACTTTAACCACAAACACAACCTAAACCCACAACTATCACTAAGTTCTGATTATGATTTAGGAGCTCTTTGTAACCATAGAGAGGTCCACAGCAGGATACAGTTCCAGAAACAGCACTGACATCTGCGTAACAGAGTAGAAGAGAACAGGACAAGTTGTGATGTTCTGTCCCTCTCTTGCTTGCAGATCCCATTAAACAACATCCAGCTTTCTCCTCATTGATGTCCAGCGGAGACAACACACAAAGAGGATCACAAAGCAGGATTCAGCAACTGGCTTAGTCCCATTTTTATTACAGGTCCTGTATCACACTACTTAAAATTCTGTTACCATGAAAGCCCACAGAATATTCTCATTATTAAATGACTTTTTGCTCTGGTCTGCACTGAAGAAAACCTCTGAGACGGCTACAGCTTAAGAATTCAAATGGAAAACTATGAAAAAAAAATGTTCACGTCTAGATTTGCAGAGGGACACGACAGATTTCAGTTTCCAGTCACTCGCTGAAATACCAGCGCACAGACCAACAAACTACAGCAACGTGCTGCCCTCTCACGGCCACGCTTAGAACTGCAACACTCACTGGCTGGGCCAGAAACCACTACCGAGGGTGGAAGGTCGTTTTTTGGGTACCATATAAGCACAAGACGACAATATAGCTAGCTTTCCAATATTTTGGACAATTTAGACCTCAGCTAAAGTTTCCCATGCAGGCAGTCAATACCGGATGCACTGCAGCATGTGGTATAGACAGACTACAGAGCCATCTCAGCTCTGTGCAGGACAAGTTCCAGTACCCCAGTGTTCATGACCAGAACCTCACCTGGAGAAACTGCATGCCAACAACGGAGTGCTGACCGCATTTTTAGAAGAAGACACACAAGAATGTCACCAATGCAATGCACAGACACCTCTCCAAGTCCAGTGTTTTCCTCACGCCCCCAGTAATCAAATAACCACTGTTACTTGAATAGTCTTCCACCACCCTTTTCCTCCCAAAACACCCTCAAACATCTGAAATTGGGTTTTTGTAACATACAACCTGCCTGCCATTCAATATGTCTGACTTACAGGAGGTGAAGAGCGGAAATCCCTGGCCTGAATACTGACTTTTTCTTGTATACACCTGATTGTCATACAGTGAATAAGGAAAAGAAACTAGAAAATAACAATTATTGTCATATTGTTTTGCTAATAAGTAATATAAAAAATATGTCCAAAGTTTGAGATAGATGTTTTAGTGGCAAAAATACATTGGCTAAAAAGGTCATCAGTGGCAATGCCATGTTCATGTAGCAGTAAAGAAAACCTTCTACTTTTTCTTACAAAACAAATGAAGGGAAGAGCTAAGAACTGTGTTGCTCTATTTATTACAGTACCAGGGAAATTTATAGCCCTGAAGATGAGATGATTTAAACTCCTAACTCTTTATATAATGCTTAGTTTAGAAGTCATAGCTTATTAAGTTATAAGGATCTAGGAATTGCAAATGTACTTACCTTTTCCCTTCCATTTAATTTTTGCAACAGACTGGCTAAAATCCACATGTATCCGTCTGTCATCTATCAGCACATTGTCCATTTTGAAGTAGGCTTTCTCACAGTCTTCCTCCTGATATTAACCAGGAAAATTTTGAGTCACGATTATTTCACAGGAATATTCACTGAAGAGCTCAAACACAAATTCAACAGCTGAGTGGCATACATTTCTTTCTGAAATTGCCTAAAGCACCACAGTTCTTGCATTGTACCATTTCAAAAGAAATAGTTATGCTTCGTCTGAATATCAGCATTTCAAATCCCAATTCTTCAGTTCATTACACTATTTTAAAAATTTGCCAATTCAGCTACACATTTGGCATGTGTAATACATTCAGGAAAAAAAAAAGGAAAATAGGACAACTAATAAAAGCTCCATTTTAACTACGTAAGTAGGCTAAAGAAAAGTGAGAACACTTTTCCAGTGTTTTCCTCACAGATGAGAGATACCAGGACATACAAAGCTATGCACCACCAAGAGAACTACTGCCATCAGTCTCAGGAAGAGCAGTGTGTTGATACCGCAAGCACCATTTACAAGCCCAGGAGAGAACACTACTCTACACACTGATCTATCTTATTCTACACACCCTCCTCTCTTTCTGCTGCATGCTCCTAGCATTCCTTTCATTAACTCTTCAAAGTCTTAATGTGCTCTGGGGAAAAAAAGGGCCTGATCCCCTCCCACTGGTTTCAAGACAAACTAAGAACATTTTTGTAATGCCTCCTCAAACAGAGAAAGACTTAAACGTTTGCCTCATTTAGGACCTACAACTTGCATAAATAACCAAGTCAGTAAGGGAAAATACTAGCTACCCCACACTTAAAGATGTCAGTGTTTTTCCTTAAAGGAAGTATACCAAAAAGGGGCTTTTACACAGTGAATCTACATACAGTTTACATGGAAAACCCATACCTTTTCAAACTCAACGAAAGCATAACAAAGAGATTCACCAGTCTTCCAGTCTCGGATCACTTCACAGCTGAAAAATTGATATGAAATTAAAATGTCAATACTGTTGGAGCAAAAAATGTAAGATAGGACAGCACTGCTTAAAAGAGAGAGTAAAACTTAAAAAAAAACCCCAAAACCCCAACCCCCAAAGCCAAAACACCTTAAAGGTACTATAACACTTGATTCTGAGACCCCCTACTGATCTGGGGGCATCTGCAAGAAAAAATGCATGAGACATTACTTTGAGCAACTACAGTAAACTCACAAGTGGTTACCGTGAAGTGCAGAACTAGAGATGAATTTCTAATTGGTGAAACAAAATATATTTTCCAACATTACTGTTTGTTATTAATTTTTTGCATTTCACTAATGCAAGACAAGAAATTTCATATTCTGTTTTCCTAGTCATTTTAAGCAAAGTTAAAACAAACATCCTCTGATAAACTTTCTCTTCTTAGAAAGCACCTCTTTAGCAGCCCATCTTTTTATCAGGCAGGTCACTGGCCAAAAACAAGAAGCCTAAAAGTATTGAGTAAGTAGTGCAAAATGGAAAGAATATAGTATTGCATCAGTATTACCCAACTCTTGTACTGGACATAAGGATTCTGACTACAGGAGGCTGAAGGAAGGCAGACAGGTAAAAAGGGCAGGATTTGTGGCATTAAGGTGAGAATAATGTGAGACCTCCCCCATGTGTAGAGAGGAAGTGACAAATCAGGATCCACAATCAAAAAGATGATCAAGGCCAAAAAAAAAAAAAGATTTGTGCAAGAACCCTCCTTCACGGATTATTCAGAGAACCTATCGGAATGTGGAAGGACCACAGAAGAGTGACAACTCTGATAGAGGAACAAAATTAGAGAATTAGAAACCCTTAGGGCATAGAGAAATCATGCTGAGGTTGTAAGAGTGGCGCACAACGCCAATTTCACCCACATAGAGACAGCATAATTTAGGATCTGTGAGCCTGCAGGCCTGTGTGCCAGTACTGCACAAACTGCTAGAAACTCCAAGCTGACCAGAGTCAGCATCCATCTGAATACACAGGGCCTACTCCAGACCACCTGAATTAAGTGAAGTGCTCTAAGAGAGTCAGTACGCTCATGTGTGGTGATGATGAGGATGATGATGATGACCCATTCCATGCAGTCTTTTGAAATCTCTGCAAATTCTAATAAACTCCTGAACAAAATGATTTTGGGGAAAGTAAGCAGCAAGGGCATAAGGAACATCTTTGCATCAATAAACAGGAAAAAGACCAGGTAAGAGTAAACTGATTCAAAGTCTGCTGATGGTACTAAATTGTGCTGATGATATGAAAATGTTAAAGGCAGCAAAAATAAAGACTGAAGAAATTGCAGAAAGTCCTTACAAGACCAACAAGACAGCAAATGACCTTCATACAACATAGATAAATGCAACAAGATAAGCATAGGTGGAACCCTAATTGTATATCATACAAAACCCCCAAAAACAAAAAAAACCCCACCCCCAAATTAAAAAACCATCTTTAGCATTCACTACAAAAGGAGTTGAGGGTAATACAGAGGACAAGACTGTTCCACTGTAATTTCTTCAAAATCACGTGCATTTCTGGTTCTCTTAATTTGAGATGAAAATAAAAGAACAGGAAAAGATCAAGAAAAGCAAAACAAGCTAAGGAAGTCTCTACTATGAAGAAGCATGAATATGCAGGCTAGTGCTCCTAGTAAGGGAAAAAAAAAAACTTTAGGGCGTTGGATAGAGGAGGGTAGCAAAGCAGATTTCATTGCCCATCATGCCTTTTGACAGCAGTATTGGGAGGAATCAGATGAAACTACTAGAAGCCAAATCAAAACTGAGAAGGGTGGCAGGAATAAGGAACACCTTACAAGAAGTATATCAGATACCACAGATATTTGCTGCTTTATCCCAAACCATACATACTCCCAGAGGAAAGAAAAGCCCAGAGGCTGTATCCAGCTTATTGAGGACCTGATATAAAAACTGCTGGAAGGAGTGAGAGGACAGGGGGCAGGAAGGTGTGTCATATGCTTTCTTGGTTCCTACACTTCCCTAGGCTTTCCCTTAAAACCACTGGTGGGACAGGATACTCATCTAGCTAGATTTGCCTTTGTACCCCCATTGTTTTGGTCTCTATCCAAAAAGAGCATAAATCTCCTGAGACACCAGACTAGTCCTTAATAGCCAAACCTAAACAGACTGGGAGGAAGCAAGCTGAGTTTCAACAAAGAAGGTTTTCTCTTTTATCATAATTACCTTTTAATGGGACCAAATCGTGAAAATATTATCTCCAGGTCTTCACCTGTAGTCACAGGATTCAGTTTACAAACAAACAGCACATTTTCTGGTGGCTTGATGTCTGCATCTGGTAAATCTCCCACCTGGAATACAGCAAAAAGATATTCATTACTTCTGCCTAAAGCTACAGGCAGCACAGCACACTGGGAACACCTCTTTTGCGTGATCTCACCTTCCCATCACAAAATCAAAACGTAATTAAATATTTTTCCTACTTGGTGACACAAAAAAAGTGTTTTCTATAGCACCTAAAATTCATTACTTATTTGCAATTCCACCACTGGACTTCATGAAAGTTTACAAATAAGTTCTACTTTGCTTTTCCTGTTCTTAACATAACAAACAGACAGTTTTAAAAGGTGGAAGTGCGCCCTTTTTGTCCCTACAAATCTTCTGCAACATCAAGGCCAGATCTGGCTTGACCTTGGAATTAGTCTCTGCTGCAAACTATTCACCATAAATCTGAATTTGGTAGTTGTAAAGACGTCAGATGGATTCACTCATCCTTCAGTGGTTTGTATGCTTCTCTGGAGTTTGTCACAAATTAGCTCAGCTCTCTCCCACACAATCTTTTCCAGGACTGCAGGTATTCAGCAGTACACTATGTACGTTAGATTTTTTAACTGGATGCATTTCTAGCAAGTTTCTAGAAAGCCTCCACTGGCCCACTTTGACAATGAAGTATCACCAGTTTTATCAGAAAACCACAACATGAGCGCTCATGCTCAATCCTTTCATTGTACAACAGATATTTAACAGCAGATTCTGAAACATGACATCATCATCAGATACATAATTTCAAGATAAGTCATACACATTCTCCTAAACTTAGTAACATGCGCACACACTGGAATAAGATCTAAAAGGTAAATACAGAGAGATGTTCACCATTTCCAGAAGAATGGCACGAGTTTTTGCTTCTTTTTCTGCCTGAACTTCTTCTATTTCATCTGCAGACCGGCCTTCCATGTCATCAATTTCTTCATCTGCTCCTATTCTGCCACTCTGAAAGAAGAAGGAAAAGGCTATTTATTACCAAGCCACGGCCAAAAATTCTTTCTCACTTTCCAACTATTACTTGGATGACCTCTCCCCTCACCCCTCAAGGCATGAAAAATGCTTAAGAACTGTATGTTTACAGAACTGGGCTTTCATTCTGTTCTTCCCACTTAGATTAGAAAAAAGAAAAAAAGAGAAGATGTTATCCTCATATTTCAGGCACTATGAACTATTCCTGAACTTTTGGCCAGTCTGAACCATATTCAGTGATCTAAATTCTAAATTCTTTTATATGCCCACCTAATACTCAACATCTCACCACAAGTGTTAACTGATTTCTAATCCAGAAAGCTCCTGCCAGAAATGAAGGTAAGGAACACTGCAAATACCTGTTGTGTCTAGCAAGACATTAAATAGAATATATCACAATAATAATTTTGTTTTTACACATCTAAACCTAGGCAGGACTTGGGGTTTAATTTTTTCTCCTCACCAGCATCTCTAGAATGCTGCCTTTCTTAAAGACATTTCTATGCCAAAAGAGGTATCTTCAGACAGGCTACAAGGGAAGAGAACTCAATACAGGTCTTCACATCTCTATGCAGCTGGCAGTGAGCTATTAAGTACCTTATTCTTAACATATCTGAAGATACATCAGAGATTAACCTCAGTGCACACATAAAAGCCTAATTTCAATCTTGTAATTGTATCTATTAAGCTTAAAAATAAACAATATTCTCTCAAGTTAATTAACCAATTGCTTGAAACAACTGTTTCCATACAAGGAAATAATCTCAAATACAACTTCTACAAGTGCATACTATGAGTAAATTATTGATAATTGCAATTATTTTTTAGAAAATTCCTTCTGTTTGAACAAACAGCCCACAGTAGTATGTGTGCCAGCACATGTAACCAAAGAACGACCAAGATTACTTCCACTGAAACACAGACCATTCACATTTAAAAGCAACAGCAGTAACCATTTTAATATTAATAAATGTTAGTTATATTTTGTTTTCTACCAGAGTATACAGAAAATCAGTAAGACTAACGCTGAGTATTCTGAATGTTCTGCTTATCTACACTGTAAATAGAAACCTAAAATACAGCTTTCAAACATAACTCCACCAGAGCCACAGGGGAGAGCACCCAAGTCATGCTTTTATCCTTCTCTTGAAAGGTTAAGCAGCTGTATTTGATTAAACACAGCAGTAGCTCCAAATAACTGACAAGCATTTGACATATCAGAACTCAAGCTGGCACAGCAGAAGAACACGTCCTGTGAGAAAAAAACATGTAGTTCTCTCAGGACATAGACTTGAGAGACAAAATCTTAAAGACTGATTTCTTATTTTGGCCAAATCAGTGCTGGACACTAATTGAGATAAACTTATTTAATTATTTCTTTCAACTTTTTCCTGTCATGAACACTTACATCAAGCTGTTCCTTTGTAGGTTCTGGAGAGTGATCAGGAACACACAAGCCAGGTGGATCATCAAAGGGATCATCTAAAATCACTGTGTGATTTATCCTTAGAGAAAACAAAATCAAGATCAGCATTGATTACGTGCAAGTAAAACTTGGTTTACCCAACTAACAGCAAACCAGCCCCACAAATTCTCAGTTGTATCCCAAACAGCCAAATATCCTGACTGTATGCTTGTGCATTCTAGCACAGATGCTTTTTTAAGGGCAACATAGCTGAACATTTTCATATATACTTGTTTATTTAGTACATGTTTATTTTACCAGTAATACTGGGGTAAAAAAGTATTTGAGATAGCACGTACAGGTCACCTGACATCATATTTATCTAGTTTCCAAAAAGAAGTAAATTCATTCAATTACAACGTATACCTCAAAAAGTAAAGCTAAAAGTAGTCACACCTGATATCTTGATATGGGATAAAATCCTTATCTACAAAAGTTTCATTAATTGTCTTCAATACATCCATGCCTTCTGTCACTTCTCCAAATACTGTATGCACACCATCAAGGTAATCCAGGTTTTCCCCTGTGGTAATGAGAAACTACAAAAGAAGATACAAAACTATGAACAGTAAGTAGAAAAAATCAGGTGTTTTTTTTTTTTTTTAACCTTAACACACTCTCACTGAATTCAGTGGGGGGAAAAAAAACACCTCTTCCCAACTTTTGCAGAAGATTGGTCTTCTTCCATCAGCTCTGAAAACACGGTGAGCCTATCTACAACTCACAGCCACTGCCTGAGGAAATCTCCCTCTGCATGAGCCTGCAGGTGCAGATCACTGGACCCTTCTGTGAATTGGTTTGAACTGGTAATCAGGCACAAAACCAGATGGGCAGAGGAGGAGCAGAGAGCTCTCTCCTGGAGAGGTTTGTTGAGCAATAGCAGCAAAGGTTGTGACTCAGCATCACAGCCAACGAAAGGGAGAGGACAGAAAGAGCAAGGCTACGCCCTGGGAGCTGAGCTCAAATCACCTGTTCACCAAGCAGCATTTGACAGGTACTTTTTCATAAATTTGGCAAAAACTCCCATAGTACTACCTTTATCTAATTCTATCCAGACCTTTTCCCTTTCTTCCACAAACTCTTGCTCCTGAAAAACAGGATGCAGTAGCATTGAGAGAAGAACTAGTACACTGAGATAAGAACTAGCACACACTGACTTAGATCAACTAACTCGAACTGGCACTGGAAAGTATCTTTTCACAAGTCAGATCTTTCACTTTAAGGCAAAACTGAAACTATGAAAATTGATACCAGCTGAGCACTTGGTAACAAATTAAAAGATAGAGGGCACTTGGTAATGAAGGAAGGAGGAAGAGGCAGATACCCACAAATAACAGAACACAACCACTGCACCCACACTTTACAGTCTGACTGGTAACATCCCACTCCTCATTCTCTCTACAACACAGTTAAGACTGGTTAGTATTTGGTACAGGTTACACTAAGCTACACTATACTTGCAAGGCAACTCCTGTAATACCTCACTGGAATTTTTCTTTCCCAGGGCAGAAGCTGCAATAATGTTCTTGGGAACAGCATTCATTCCCACGTGCCTGCATATACACTAGCAGGCTGCATTTTAAATATAAATACAAATGTCATCTCTTTTTTCTAAATCCCCCAACCATGCAACTTAGTATACACAACGCAGGGAAGCAGCAAAATTACCTGCATATATTAGAAGCTGTAGCTGGAATAAAACCCTACCTTTTTAAAAATTGCTCTTTGATTATTAAAAATCCCTCTTCTTAAAAATTAAAATATATGGATATTACAAGTGAGGCATTTAATTCACAGAAGTGACAATGAACCTAAAATGATAACAATTTAGAAATAATAGTGTTCTATGAGCTTTAAATATTAAAAAACCTTGCAAAATAAAAAAAAAATTAACCACAGCAAAAACTTTGAGTGCATGAACAGCAAACAGCAAAGGGAACAAGACCACTTTCAAAAACTGTTTTATACAAGCACTGGCGTAAAACTGTAAACTTACACTATTAATGCACACTTTCGTGTAACCATACAGGAGAAACTGTGATATGATTTCAGTTTCCAAACTAACACAAAGTCATAACCAGAAAATCCCAACATTATTTCAAAACCCAGTTTCTTTAATTTTCACTTCCATTTAACTGCAGATTTTTTTTCTTGACCATTTTATACATTAGCAAAGTCACATCAAGGTATTAACATAGAGGAATAAATAAAGGAAAAAAATACAGGACTGAGTACTAGCAAATAAAACTAATCTAGGACAGGATTTGAATCTGAGCATTTTTAATTTCTCTGTCTGTAACCAACTACCCACTGGCACCTGGAATGCTATGCAATATATTTAGCTATGGCTGGTTTCTTACATTCCTTTTGACTGTATTACAAGATGATGCTATTGACATGACACTCTCAGTGTTGTGTTTCTGTAAACTCATGGAATTTTCATTTTAGTTATTTAGGCTTGTTACCAACACCATATGCTGACCTGTGATCCATGCTGATCACTGCCATTGTTCACCATGGACACAGTTCCCTTCTTCTTGTGCTTGATTCTCGGCACCTTTTCTGCCTCAAAAAATCTGGCTTGATCACCATACAGTTGACTGAAAAAAAATTGTAACAAATATGTTACAAAAATTAGGAATTTTTAAATGTGAGCTAATCAAACGTTGTAAAAGCGTAAATGACATCCCCAAAAACTTTTACATTGGCCTTCAAATAAACCTAGACTTTACTTTGCACCCATGGACATATTTACACTTACACAGTTTATATTACAGGGAACAACAAATTTTATTCTAGACATTTCAAAGAGGCTTTTTGAGGGGTGGGAGGGATGGGTGGTATATTTAAATGTTTTTAAGTGCAGTATATAACATTTGTCTGAGGCATGAAGCAACACATTTCAAGTAGGTTCTGTAAAAATAAGTTCTTCCACGCTGTAAAAATGCAGTAATTTATGTAAAAAAATTTATCTTCCAAGAAAAACACAAAACCAATAAATCTATGTGTAAAATCAGTTCATCATACAGACAGGACTACATACAGTAATTTGGGATACACAGGATATAGCAAATTGATGCATTTTAAAAAAATTTTTAAAGTCTAACCCTGATATCACTTATTTTGTCTCACTCCATAAACTGATGGAGGCATGGTCAATACCCATATTTGCCCAAATTTAAGGACAGTGTTGTGCTTAAACTCATTCTGCTAAGGAGGTGTTAGCCTCTATGAAGAGAGGATGCAAATTAAACTCTGCCTGCAAGAACAGAAACTCCAGCTTCATGGACTGCAGCGGTAGCAAACAGGTACAAGATGAACTGACCTACTCCAAGCTAGTGCCAGACAGTATCTGACACTCTCTCATCACACTGTATTTCCCCATTTGCCATACCAGTAAGTCTCAGAAGACTTGTAACAGAGCAGAATACCAAAATGAACCTAATCTACTTGTGTGCAGAGACAGCTCAAGTCTGGAAAATCTACCAACCTAGACTTGCATCTGCTTAGCAACTGCTTATAGGACCACCGGAGTGGTGATTCATGGAGCCATGAGTTCCAGGTTTTGTATTTAAGAGGCTCTGACAGACTGACTTACAAAAGACAGCACTAGTCTAGCAACACTGTCTCTGTTCCAGCTGAACTCTTTATCGCTGTATATTGTGTTCCCCAGCACCTGGCCAGCAATTAGTTCTGCTCTGGAATTTTAATTCTGCTTTTAACAACTGTTTCAAAGGAATCATATAGAACGTGTGCACTTTGCTCCATCCTAGCTGTTTGAACGATTTCTTCAACTCTTGTCTGCATGACCACTGAAAATGTCTTGAATAAATAAATAAGAAAAGTGATTTTCTTATAAACATGCAACATGACTAAAGTAAGTTTCTTAACTAAGCTCACTTTCTTATATACAGAGAAAATCAAGTAGAGCCTCTATGTTCCACTCATGCTCAATTTAGTACATTTTGTTATAATAATAAATGTATTAACAATGCTAACTGATTCTGCCTTAGTTATGATACTTCCCTTACCAAACATATAGTTATTTGCCAGCTTTTAAACAGACAGAAATGTATGTACAAGTTGTTACTTGTAACTTCACTTCTAAGGTCAGAGACAACAATGTCCAGGAGAAAAACAGTGAATGGCCAAAAGGCAGCAGAGAAATTTAAAAGGTATCTAAGTATGACAACCAAACAAGCTTATGCATCAACATTTTTATTTCCCACCAGTAATTCTGCCCCAAGAAAGGTGAAGACAATCTAACTGGTAATCCAACTCCCTTACACAAATTCTGTTAGTATATATGTACATACAAATGGATGATTTTTATACATAAATACTTACCAAAATATGGATTCCCCTCCACGGCCAGTTCCCATGGGGTCACCAGTTTGTATAATAAAATCCCTCTGTCACAAAGGAGAATACATAAGATATTGCTTTCATGTTTGTGATTTTAAACCAACCAGAAAACAAGGAATTTAGAATACTCACCTGTACATTATAAATAAGACAATAGTTGTAGTACTTGACTTTGCAGAGCTTCAGGAAATTCAGACAAGCTGTAAGAAATCATTCCAACATTTACAAAAGGAAGCTCCAGATACAGTAGAAATAGACGTAACAGATACCTAGTTTAATGTGTAGTTAAGTGGTTTCGGAGCAGACTGTGTCGAAACTCATCAGGGCACAACCTATAAACGCTGAGAAATGCTCAAAGGAGAAGTAACATTTCCTCCCTTCCTACAAATCATCTCTAGCGATTCAAAGAACCCTAAACACGGCTCGTTGTACAGAACCACACTTCCCTCCCAGTCCCTCGTTTCTTTTCAAAGAAAAGAAACTTGAGAAAGAAGATCACGGCAGCCCTTCGGTTTAGTAGATATTATATTTGTGGCCGCAAGCGCTGACTGCAGCCCCCGGCCTCTGTCCCGCTCGAGGCCGCCGCCTGCCCGCGCAAGGGGAAAGCCGGTGCCGGGGCGGGCCCGGTGCCGGCGGGGGCCAGGGGAAAGCCGGTGCCGGCGGGCTCGGCTCGTACCGCGGGGCCGCTCCTCCGTGTACAGGTCGATGACCAGGTCGCCCACCGTGGTCTCCAGCAGCACCGCCATGGCCGCCTCCCGTCAGCCCCTGCTCTGCGGCTGGCGCGCCCTCTGCCGGCGCGGAGGACCCGCGAGCCGTCAGGGGCGGAAGGGGCTGTCCCGGCGGCCCTGAGGGCGCAGGTGGTGGAAAACGTGGAATGTGCCAAAATCGCCTTAAGGTTGGATGTTCTCAGATATATAAGATCCTTGTATGCTTTCACACAGAATCAGTTAGGTTGGAAAAGACCTCCCTCTGGGATCGAGTCCAACCGGAGAGCTAACTGGCACACTCAGTGCTTCCTTGAACACCTCCAGGGATAGTGAATCCACCGGCTCACTGGGCGGTCCTTAGCTCAGTCCATGCCTTGTATGCTACTGAGTCATGCTGAACTGTTGTGCCCAAGCACGAGGAGCTGGACAGACAATTATGAACAACTGGTGATAACTCCCGTGTCCCAGTGTTCAGGGCCATACACAGACCCAAGGGTCTGCCACTGAGAGTTACAATTCTCCCATCTTCATCACACAGCTGGTGACCATGAAGCATCTAGCTCCCTAGCGACTGTAAAATCAGTGAGGAGCAGACATCAGCTAAGGACTGGAATAAGCAGAGTCATTTAAAAAGGAAGATATTTAAGTGTAATCAATTTGTTCAACTATGGAAGGTGCATAGAAGCAATGAGATCAAGTTAATTTCTGGTTCACTAGATACAGCTTCCCCAGCACCTGCTCTGCTTAGTGCCCTTCTAGGTTGCTGTAAGGCCCCAGAAATCTTGCTCAAGGAGTGCACACAGTCCACTCAGTGTCTTGTGCCATATGCTGGTAAGAGCCACAAATTACAAGAACAGGGACACCGTCAGCTTGTAGTTGAAATGAGCACCTCAGGTACTCTGGTGCCCAGGGTGGTGGAAGACTCCTGACAGCAGAGGTACGGGAGGATGTATGTGCTGACACACTGATGAGCTGTACAGGGCATCTCACATCCACAGAGCTCACATCCACCACAGTTGGTGCAATCCAGTACCTGCACTGTGCTGTGCAGCACGCTGGCAGGGCACAGTCACCTGTAGGAAACACTACAAATCCATATTTTGCTGAGGCATGTGCTGACTTTGGCTGGTGCTTTGCAGGCCAACGAACACGTCTGTGTGGTGCTCTTCATTCTGGTGCTGCATGCGGTCATAGCTTACTCTCTCAGGCTGTACAGGGGTGCTTGCCTTTTCCTATTCTTCAAGTTTCCCCTTGGAGGCTATGTATGCATTGTTTCCAAACAGGATTTGTCACAAGTTGAAGGAGGCCACCTCTTTTCAAAATCAGTATATCGTATTTATATGTCACAGCTCAGCATCTGAAACAGATAAATAAACATAGGGTATTATAAGCAAGTGCTCAATATGCTAGGACTTGGTCCAGAACCCACTGAAATTTGACTTTTTTCCCTAGGCACTTAGAGAAAACTGTTATGCAGGCAAAAAAAAAAAGTCAATACGAAGTCTAACATCTACTCATGGCCTGTGACATGCTGTGTCACATTCCCAAATCAGTGTGAAAAAGACAGATAGAGAATTGATATTGAAGCCTTCTCTCCCCTCTCCTAGCTGTAAGCAGCCAAGGAACACAACCTTGAAGTTTGCCGTCTCCTTACCTCCTTGGCAGCAGAGCACAGCGGATGGGCTGTCACTCACGTTCCTGTAGGGCTGGGCTGGGCTGTGCTGGGATGGGATGGGCCAGCACAAATGTGCCAGGGGCGGAGATTTCATTACTCACTTTGGCCACGGGGGTTGTTTTTGCCCCCAGTCCTGAGCACTGCCTTGCAATGCAAGGGAAACAAGGGAAACAGAGCTCAGGAGAGGCCAGAAGGGAGGCTTGGATGTGCTAATGCTTTCCCTTCCAGAGCCACCGAGGCCCTGGCTGGAGGACAAAGGCATCTGAAGGGGCAGCGAGGAACTGTGTCCAGGCTGTGCAATGGGGAGGGCTCAGGCAGGGCCTTAAGGGCTCCCTCAGGAAAGGTGGGATGCGTGCTCCCACCATCTCCCACCATGCAGCAGGGAGAGCTGCCAGCTGGACCCTGGGGTCCTGGACGCTGCAGCCCTGCAGAGGCCAAAGGCACAGAAAGGTAGAGGCTCCGTGGTACAGGTAGCAGAATCAACCGTGTTTGAAGGGATAATCCAGAAGGATTATCGAGTCTGACTTCCAGTGAACGTTCCATACAGGGATCAAAGCCGCATGGTGCCAAGGGCCCTGCCCTTCCCAGGGGGTGGAGCCGGGACACAACCGGCCAGGCCGGGGCCTGCAGGCAGTGGCTGGTGCGGCTGGGGGCAGGCGGTGTCGCCCAGAGCAGCTGCCGGAGCTGCCGGCGTGCAGCAGCCAGGGGAAGGTTCTGGAAGGCTCTCTGCAGTTTTGGCGGTTGCCACAGCGGTTGCTGCAGCAGTTGAAGGCTGCGCCTCCAGCCCGGCGCCTGTGCTCTGGCTGTAATGGTAACTAAACCTCACCCCCTTGCTCCGTTCCCCCAGCCCACACTGGCTGTACTGCTGAGGCTGGGGCTTTATCCCGAACTGGGAGCCTGAGGGCCCTACGTGGCCCCGTGGGCACCACTGTGGGGTCGAATCTGATAGGGAAGCTGGTGTTACACAGCAGGGCCTGGTGCCAGCAGGAAACCCATGGAGAAAGGCTTGCTGGCTTGGGAGGGCCCTGTGCCTCCCACTCTCAGAGGCTGGGGGGCATCCGGGAAATTGCCACCACGTGCATGGCCTCTACTCAAATTATTGTTGGGCCTTCACTTTTGGCCACTATCAGAGGCAGGGACCGAGCTAGAAGGACCCCTTGCTCGTGCATGACAGATTTTTATCAAAAATAAGGAAACTTGAAATATGAATTTTAGTCGTTTTTGGGAGTTCTTTTAAGACTTTTTGCTGTCTTCATCTCTGGTGAAGATAGGGCAATGGTGAGTCACAGTCATAAAAACGAGATTGTGAGACCAGTTCAGATGAAAAAGATTTATATCCATGAAATCTAAGTAATAGGGAAATCTGTGCTGCTCAGTTCCTATGTGTGAGATGCTGCTTTGCAGTCTGCAAGTTTTAAAGTGGAAGAATAAAGAAGGATTTCTTTCAGATTTTTTTTTTTTGTAAATAAGGACATTTTAAATGTAAATGGCTATGTAAATATAGTCATTCTTTTTTCAGTTTTATTGTGAACCTTGAGACCCATAACACAAGGGGGAATCTCTTAAACTCAAGGACTGGCAAAATGACACAACCAAGGTCACTACTGCACATTAAGATGTGCACTGTAAGGTACAGTACATCAAAGTTGGAGGCTATACCAGACGAGCCCCATCACTACATCAATCGGTTCAGAGCTTTGACAGTTGAGCTATGACTTCTGAGAATCAGAGACTTTCTCTTCTGCGGTGATATTTGCCTGTTTTTCAGCTGGCTTCACAGTTAACCAGGATTTCTCTATCTCAAAAACATAAACCTTTTTTCTTACTTTTTTTTTCTTTAATTTTTGTTTAATTGCTGTGTCTCTAGGTTTCTGAGGCTTTCTGTTTTTTAAGATGCTAATAGACTTTCTAGGTCAGAAGACCAGCCCTAGCTTTATCATACTGCAATGCTGGATGTAGTAAAACACCCTAAAACCAGAAGTGAAAAAGCAGAACAAAAAACCCCCTGATCATCAGATAAAGCAAAGGAAAAAAACTGATTTACAGTCTGCTTCTACAGAAGGCCTCACTCCTCCTATATGTACAATTAATTATTCAAATAACTTGCTGACAATTGATAAAATTATTTCTAAGTAAGCCTTATTAGAGTCATGGAACTGGGTGATTACATCTCAACGTATGCATCATAAATGCAGGAGATACAGCTTAGCTGATGATGGAATGTATTTTATTTTTCAGTTTATAAATTTTTACTAGATAAAAGGACTCGAAAAATTTAATTTTCATGATCCTAACCGGAGGCTCGCTGAACTTGTCTTTATTACATTTCTTTTTGTAAGTTAAGTATTAGAACCTCTTCAGTTATGGGCATGAAACTCACTGTGTTTTTTAATATTTAGGAAGGCTAAAAGACCTTACACATGCCTACATAGTGCACACACACCTTAGAGTTGTGTGACTGACATACAAGTAATGTGAATGTGGATGTTTCCTTTCTACAAAATCATGTCTGTAGTGCTAAGATGAGTAGGTTATTCCTAGGAGAATATAATCACTGGAGAAGCAGCAGTTAATTCATTAATTTCTCGCAGGATACAAATTTAAATTTCATATTTCCTTCTCCTGTAAATTCAACTATGTTCTTATGATTGTTTAGCATTTTTCAATTACACTAGTGCTTAGAAAATTCTAATATGTATCAGATAAGCATCTGAACTTGTTTTTTTGGATTTTTTTACGTCTGTATGAAAAGCAATGACAAAGCTACCGGGTCTGATTTTGCTACAGCAGAGAGTAGTGTAGGCTGAAGTTGATTGCTGAAGTCAAATCATTCTGCAAGCAAAGTACAAAACTGATTGTAAAGGTCTTTGGTTAAGACCATTTTTATTAAAAATAGGCATTGATTTTAACAGTGTTGTGTCTAAGAAGATTGTATCTTCTTGCATGAGGGGGTGAGACATCTAAACAAAATAGATCCTGTCCACCAGCAGCTTGCAGTATTGGGTAAATTCCTATGGAAGCAAGCAGAAACCCACTGCCAATTTAAGTAAAGAGTTGAAGTATCTCACAGCAAATTACTATTGCAGAAAAATTGTTGGCTAGATAAGCCATAGTTAATACATAAATGACAAATATATTTCTGTTTATTAATTTTCTTTGAGGTAACGAAGAAAAATCTCCATGTGCATTTAGAAACATGTATTCACATTTTAATTTCTGTTCACTTTTATTGTAAGCATGTCAGACTGAACAAGTGAAGCCCTTCAGGAAAGAGGTGCTGAAACTCCTTTTGCCTTCTCTTTCCTCCAGAAGCCTTTCTAACGTGTACAGCTGCCCCTTCACAAAAGCTCATCTGTGTAAACGGAATCCATTAAGTCAAACCACAACACTTGTTAAGAGGTGGATACCAGGGCTGCATCTGCTCTGGTGGGAGAGGATCAGCAAATGAGCAGTAAGGAAGATTTCAACATGCTAGAATACAGTGGCATGACCTCTGCTGAGAGAGGAAAGTTCTCAACAGATTTTAAGGTTCAGAGTAATGAAACTTCAGCTGCAAAGCACTCTCTGCAAAGAGGCTTCTCACTAACTCAAGCTAACCAAGAAGACAAAGTATCTGTTTCTGAAATCTCTGATGCTTTTAAAGTTACTGAAGAACCTCAGGCACAGATTCTAAAACCTGATCTAGAGATACCACATCAAGCCAAAATTGCATCAATACCACTTTCTTTCTTCCCATCTAAACTACAGCAACTACTGTTAGCCGCAGCAAGAAGGGTCCCTGAAGTAAGGCAAACTACAGAAACTCAGTCTGTAATTTACATATGGCCAATAATAAAGATGCAAGAGAGTTCCAGATCCTTCTGGCATAATTTTTCAAAGTCTTTAATACCAAGCAGCCCAGACTTAACAAGGCACTGTTCTAGTCCTGATGTAAAGGAAGATGAGAAATGTTCCCAAATAAGCCCAGTGAAAGAGTTTCCACAAAAAGAGCCATGTGGAAAGACAGCAAGATCCTATCCTCTTATTGTAAAGTCATCTAACAGTGTTGTTTCAGAAATTTTGAAGTCACTTACCAATATCAAGGATCAGGATGATACGAACATGTTAACACTTTCATCTATTAGTCCTATTGGAGAGCAAATGGAAATTCCTCTCTTTAAGGGAAATGCTCTAATGATCTACAATGGTCAAGTCTACCTTCTTTATGTAATGAGGCATGAAGATCTGGCAGCAGAAATGAAAACAGCTGGCCACCATATGTTGTTTATGAAGACCATCGTTTGGCTCATTACATGTCGTTCTGTCCGTAAACTAACATTCCAAGTTTCATATCCACTGCTGTTGAGAGAGGATGATGTGAAACAGAACGTAAAATGTCTTACACCCGGTGCTACCCCCACACCCCAAGAGAAGAAGTCAAATGAAACACATTTCTCTTCACCCAAAATGACCACCATCTCTCAGCCCAAGAACTGCTCCCCTCTTGCTGGGAAAAGGCAGCAGGTGGTAACCGATGATGATCAGGTGAGCATCTGTGCATGGACAGTAAATTGCTCTGCTCTTAGACATAGCTGAATGCAAAGTGCACTATTCAGAATATTGAGAACAGGGCAAGGACTGTGAAAGATGAGTGACCTGGTTTTGTTCAAGATTTTGTGGGGAAGCTAAAGAGTAATCCAGTGGATACGATCACTGTAGAGGAAATCAAATTGAGGCTTGCAGGCCTATAAAACTTTACTGTTAAAAAAAAATAAAAATATATATATAATTACATAATGCTGAGGAAAAAAAACCGTCTTGAGATATACCAAGATTTTTCTAGTATTTGAACAGGACTAAAGCATTTTAGTCTATTGCCATTTAGAGAACAGTAGGGGAAAAAGTAATATAATTAAATAATTTGCAAGGTATTTCCCAAGGGAGAAGGTTGGGTTTGTGAAAACAGGTGATGAGTGCCATCATGATAATTTTTTGAAGTAAAAATGGAAGAATAGAGAAGGGCTGGCTTGCAAGATCCCTCCTGAATTAAATTCTTCTTGCAGAGCCACATCCCCAAGGTATGTGAGACTGTAGGAAAAAAGCTGTGGAAAAAAAAAAAAAGCTGGGGTGGGAGGAAAATGAGTCGTCAACACTCACTTCCCAATAGTCAAGTTTTACTCTTTCCCATTCCAGTTCCTCTACAAGACTGCATTCCCACCCAAAGAAGGCTTGCAAAAAAGAAATGATGAAGAAGCACGTCAGGATATAGACAAGGAAATAAGAAAGAAATTTGGTCTTGTTAAAAGTGTAAGAGTTGTTCTCAACGGGCTAAGTCCCTCTGAGCTTAGGAAGTCGACTGTCAAAGCTGCTGCACTTAAAAAGACAGGTAACCATTAGGACAGAGAACTGAGGGGAAGTGCCACACATACTTACCTCTCTGTATACAAATATGAAGTATACTTCACCTTGAAGTATTTATTACACATCATTAGTATCATTTAAAAAAATTTTTGAGTATTTAACCCCGTAACATAAAACATTTTCTGTTAGAGAACCTTACCACAGCTACTTCTAAAATGTCAGGATCTGGTGCTTCCCCCTCCTCTGGTTCCTCCAAAAACTGCAGATAGAATGCCAGCTACTGCTGAAGTCTTTCCTGACTCTGCCTTCTCTTTGGCACTCTACAACTGCAACTGAAAGTAGGAAAAGTGCCTGCTGACCTCTTACTGGTAGCAAAGGTTTGCAGTCTGTCAGTGCCAATGTGTGTCTCATAGGCAGAAACAGGAAGCTCTTCATACCTGTGCTGGGCTCTTTCTGGTTTGAGCATTGCTATTCATTTCAAGTGAAGGTGCCAGAAGCACAAGCCACATGTTTATAGTCATTGACCTGCTTTTGAGAAAGTCCTGCCCTGTGGCCTTGCTTAGAAGTATTATTTGGCAGTTTTGCCTGATATCATCAGAGCCTCTGAGAATAGGTGTTTGCTTTCTTTAATCCTTGATGTCTTCAAACGCTCAGTTCAGATTCACCTCTTGTGTCTATTTTGTATTTTTCTACAACAAAGCTCTTAAGATTTTTTCAGCAGGTAGATTTGGCATGAGTTTCCAGGATCCTGTATCATTTCAGTATACCTTTGTTCAAATTGTTACTCTGCAGATAAGTTAGTGAGCAATAATAAATCGGCATTTCTCCTCGATCCATTTATTATCTCATATTCAGCATTAAACTTCCATTTCTGTCAATTGGATTTTAAGCCATCATCACCCAGCCTTTCCAAGATCTTTGAGAATGGTCGATTTTTGTTGTCTCTGAATGCGAACATCATTGGTGTACCCTCAGCATTCATGAAATTATACTACGTCTTCTTGTGAAATGTTTTGAGGTCAGGTAGAGCAAAACTCTCCAAAGAATATATTAAAAAACCACAGGTGCAATTCCTGGGTTAGGGTTTTTTTTTTCTTTTGTGCCACTATTCAAATGAAAGTAAGAAAATTACTGGCTGTCATTTCACCTAAAATTTCCTTCCCAGTAAATATGCCAAGGCAGACAAAATAATCAAATTTTTATGGTGTTTCTCCATCTATACATATGATAATTTTTTAACATGTGTTCTAGAAATCAAATAGGATCAAATACCTAAGGAAATATTTCTTGTTTGGCTGTTTTATAGAAATGCTTCCATTTGCTGGACTGCTATTAAGAAGTTTCAGTTACACCAGTGTTATTAGTAGTTCTTATTACCCTGAACTGTTACTGTGACTGCTTTTCAATATTTTCTGCTGCCATGTCTTTTCCTTTTCAGATTACATTCATTTTGTTACATTCTGTCATTTCACACAGACTGTGTTCATTGCATGTAGAGTCATTCAAGTAATAAAAAGATGCTACATCTTCTTTAAGTTGTTGCTTGTGGTGTTTATCTTGCTCTGAAAGCAAGATAATTTCTTTCATGAAAATTAAGTTCATGTAGAGGTTATGACAGTGGGATTAACCTACATTTGTTGAGTCTTGATGGAGGACCTTTCAAATCCAAGTGCCCCTGGCTAAAGGGAACACCTGTAAAAAATGTTTTGTTTTATATGCAAGACATGATTTACAAGAAGAATAATAGCTATTATAAAAGGAACTGGAATATCTAGGGGAAAAAAGCATCATATTCCAACATCAAATGAAATGGAAGAATAATTGGTAAGGATATAATTAAATACATAATACATCTACTATTCAATACATAAACAATAGTTAGTATTAAAACAGCAAAGAGGTTGATGGAGCAAGAGAAAAATGGTAAGTAGGTTATGTCCAGAAGGCAAGAGAATGACAGATCCTAGAAGATTGTGGAATGTGGAGATAGGGGAGAAAGAATTGCAAGGTATTGTGAGCAGCACATACAAATGAGTCGGAAATTACAATGTAACACAAAACCAATGCCTAGATTGTTTACCTAATTTTGGTATTCAGTATGGTTATTAATTTTAGTGGATAGTAGTGTGCTTCATCAAAATCCTTTGGCTCAGTCCCGTTACCAAAATACATAGGAGCTGATGGCAAATGCAGTCACATACATTTGTTGGGAGCTGTAACAAGTATCCTGGGGGAAGAGTTATTCATTTTCAGTCACATGATGATAAAGTTGCTGAGCTTATTAACCATTGCAGCTTCTGAGTTCCTCCCTTTGGCAAGGGGCCAAGCCGCTTCCACCTTCTCTAGTTCCTCCTCCCTTGCTGTGGAAGGCCTCTGTCCTCTCCCACAGGTACCACCACCCTCACCACTTTGCAGGAGCCTCCTGCTCTAAAAATGGCTGGTGTAAACATGGGAGAAACCAGGTGAAAATCTATTGCCTGTGTTACATGTGATGTGAGAAGGAAAGACCTAACCTGGCCTACATATTTTATAGATTTATAACTATAGATTTGTTGACTTAAAACCTATCTAGACTTTGACAGAGTAAATTCCCTTCCAGCTACAGTAGTCACATTATTTGTTTCTGGAACTATATATAACACCATCTGTTAAAACTTAGTCTGATTTACCCAGTTATTTAGAGAGAAACAGTTTTAGGAAACACATTAGAACTTTAAATGTAGATAATTCCCTTCTGTGCTTCTCATTAACATCAATCATTATAATCCACTATCTTTAGATATTTCCTTTGTGTACTGAAACTCCACAAGTCAAGAAGCACAAGTGTCCTGAGTTTAGATGAGAGGATGAAGTCTTCCAAGTTGGAACTAAGGACAGCCAGGAAAGGGGGTTTCCTGCTAACAGGAAACTTCATTTTTTCAGAATTTGGTTTCAGTTTGCATTAGATGAAATCTTTTTATTCTTCCCAGTTCTCCAGTCAGCAGGAAGCTGCTCAGACACTGGAACAGCTCAGCTAAGCTGCCTCTGTCCTAATACCAACAGCAAAGCCAGGTATCAGAAGGCTGGGGCTTCCCAGACTCCCTGACTCCTTGGCCAGTCTCCCAGGGGATGGCTGTGGGGTTACTTCAGGACTCTGGACATTCAGTAAAAGTTCATCAAGTGCAAGAGATTTTAGACTCTATAACATGGAATCTATCAAATAAAATTTGTTCCATGAGGAAACTTGAAACCTAATCTTTTAATCTGGAAGCTCTGTGTAAGGCACCAGTTTTCATAATACAAAGGAGAAAGGCAGTGGATACAGAACCATTTGTGCATTCATGATAGCACTGAGAGCAATGGGAATTGAAGTTTCAATTTATGGAAACTCCCGCAGCTACTTGAGTGTCAGGAATCTTTTTCTGGTCTCTCTTCAAGTGTGATGTTTAGAGAGTGGCTGAGCTTCAACTGGCTGCACTCCAAAACCACTGTTCCATATGAGAGAGTGTCCAGAGACATCTTTTGCCCCTTACAAACACAAGCAATTTCTCCACTGCTCAGAGTGGAAACTGTGGCAAGATGCTCCTTTTGTACAGGGTGTGTTTTACAGCCAGCAAAAGGGGGGTGTTCAGCACGGAGCTGACACTAACAAGAGGAAAATAAAAATAATACCTCCCCCCCACCAGTTAAAACCATTATCAACATATACAGTTCTGTAACAGGTGGTTATTCAGCTATATTATTTTGCAGATATAAGGGATTTTTTGGTTTAATTATCAGTCCAGCTGCTCTGTGGTAAGAATATTACTCACTGGTATGAGAATGAGGTCTTGCAGATTGCTGACTATGAAGCCAGGGAAAATTTAAGGTATTTGTAATCTTGACAGAGGTACTGAGAAATATTGCAAGATGATACTTCTAGTACTTCTAGACTTTCCAGTGCACTCCAGAAAGGGACAACTACCCTGCTGGGCAATTATCCTGTATAAACCATGCCTGAACCTTGGGCTGCAGCACATACATCCCGGATTGTTTGAACTTGCATTTGATGTGCTGTATTGTGCAAAAATTGTTTTGTGTCTGTTAAAGACCTTCATATAGGCAGACCTTTTACAACCCTACTTTCTACTGCCATCTGGTAGAAAAAGATATTACTCACTGCATGCTTGAAACCCAAATCATTCTGGAACACACTCACATTTTGTTCATATCTTTTTGGAAGTTCAATGACCACAGGAAATAAACTCCTAGCCTCTAAATGGTTTTCTGCCTATCAGGCAAACACAAATGTCCCCTGTAGGTTTGCACAGAGCCAGAGGCTGACTGAAGTTCTTTGAGTTTTCATTACGATCTGTCATAGTGTGGGTAAAGTGAGAAAACATCTAATATGAAAAACTCCACCTTCTCCCTCTGCAGACTTGCTTCTTGAGCACCTGAGTCAGCGCTGATTGTGGAAACCCCAACCTCCCATTTTCTTTTTCTTTAAATAACCCTGAAAGGCCAATCAAACAGTAGGCAAAAATCTTATAACTTGGACACTCAAATTTAGAAAATATGGACAACAACTTGTACCTAAATCAACACTCTTGTCTGGAAACTGCAAAAGAGCAGGGCAAGCTGTGTAAGGGCAAGCTGTGTAAGGGCAAGCCACTTCTTGTTGCTTAATATGATCATCCAAGCTAAAAAATATTTGGTTTCAACTGTTATTTCTGAGAAGAAAATCAGCATTTTGTTTTCACGCTGCAGGAACATTTATAAAGATGAGTGGTATGTCAGACTGAGTGAACAGGGGATGATTGTCCTTTCCTTAGGTACCAGAATGAAGGATCACTGGATTAAACTACTAACAACGAAAAGGTTCAGAATAAACAAATGGAGGTTGTTCCTCACACCACGTGTAGCTAAGCTGTAGGAATCACTGCTAACAGGTTTTTGCAAATACTTAGGTTTATATAAACATGAATTAAAAAGGCTACTGGACAGAATCATTCAAAGACATCTTGAGGGTATTAAGTGCTATCTCTGACTTGGGATATTATTGCACTTCAAATGGCAGAGGGTGGACAAGTATAATTTCACATTCTCGTATGCTCCCTTGGACATTTTATTAATGTTAGGACAAAATAGTTTGGATCAGACCAAAGGTCCATTTAGCTCCATAGTGTGTTCTCAACTTTGGTTGGTAGTGAAGGCACGGTTCAAATGCAGTGCATGGATACTGGCTACATGTGGCCACTGATACTGGCCACAGCCACAAACTGGAAGGGAACTGGATTGAGATGTCAGTCATGCTGCATGAAGGTCACTGCTGCCACCAGCAAGACACCTGAGGGAGAGAGGGAGAGAGACACCAACATGGCATCTGCCCTGAAGGGACTGTAGGTCAGCCAGGAGCCTCATTGGTGTGTACAATTTACACAGTTCTCAGATCACAGTGGAAGACACTGATACTCAGCGAGGTAAATGAAACATTGGGTTGAAACACAAAAAACAGCAGATGGTAAGCCTTTATCTTGATGAATTTTGCTCTTGCATCATTACTAGGTGTCTAAATAGATTTCAGTCTCCTTGAATTTGTTCATTATTCAAAGCAATCTGACAAAAATTGTCTAGTCCATAATGTAAAACTACATGCACAAGTCACAATATGCAACTGTAGCTTTTAATGGAGAAATTAACTTCTCAAAATCATTTTTATAGAAAGAATATTCATAGGATATCCCCAATTCTGAGCATAGTAAATAATAATATCCACCTCTTTCTCTTTGGATTTCAAAATATCAAGTGTATTACAAATGAGGACAAAGTAGTACTGTGCTAATCACTGCACTAAGTACAAATGAGAAATTTGGCACCTCTCTTTTGTAGTTATTGTTGAAAATCCCATCAGAAGTGAAAGGGGCTCCGAAGGCACCCAGGATGGCTGTGACACAGCTAGGAAGTTAATCCAGAGTCTCAGAGTTCAGCCTTCACATAAGGCAAACCCTTCTTGTGGTAATTCTTCTCTGGTAGAAAGGGTATCATTTTATAATGATCGCTGCCTGGTGCCAGAATGCTGTAGCCAGCTCACAGTGGGCTGGAACCGGCCCAGGTTAGTTTCCTGTACTTGCAGTTATGAGAAATTAAAAGAGCTGCACAAAAGTGGCAAGATGCCCAACTCTGTGGAGTTTAATGGTAAGAATATCTTCACCAGGAGTTACCAAACTGCATTGCATTGGAGGTTGCATTGGCCTGAGAGAGGGGAGACAGTTTCATGTATCCCCATGAGTGGGACTTAACTACGCACAGGACACGGATTGTGCTCCTGTTCAGGTAAAAAAAAAAAGGTCAAAAGAAGTTCTGCTTGAACAAAATCTGTCCTGAAAAGTGATTTAGGTCTTCATGGGAAAAGAGGATTCAGTCTGGGAAGTTGGCTGCCTAGCTCTTCTATGAGTCCAGCTCAAGTAATTCTTGATTAGCAACTCTCTCACCCCTCTTCCTCTTCTTTGTGACAGTACCATGCTAGACACTAACTCACCACTCTAGAGACATGTGCTAGAGAGACAAGATAGCTACTCATCTTTAGGCGGTTTGCCACCATCCATCACCAAGCCCATTTCAGAGACAACTGCAGAAAGTTGGATCACAAAGTAGATTTAAAACCGCATTACACATGGGAAACAAATGCTATCCAGGAAACCTTTTTACAGATCTAAATAATAAATCATTCCTTGGAAGAATTTTTATTTTGGAGAAGTGTTTGGTGAGATGCTGCATTTGAGCACAGACAGCTGGACTGTTTAATCATTTAGTATCATTTACTTCCATAGCAACTTATTTAATCCACTGTGTGTATCTGACTACATACCTTCAGTGGAAAAGAAGAAATAACATATATCTATATCTATATCTACATCTCTTCTTATCTATCTGTGTTTCTGTGTGTATAAGTATGTTCTTAGAATTATATATAACAATACATATTTATGTATAAAAGTATGCACACAAAAAACCTGAAATGTCTGATGTGATTACAGCTTCTCATCTTACAATAAAGAAAATACAAGAACAGAATGAACTCAGGTCACAGGGGATACTGTAATTTCAAGGGCAAGAAGAGTTCTTACGTTAATAAAATATTTATTTTCAGATTTTGCATTTAACATTTGCATGGAGTCAGTGCTACAGAAGGGATAGGGACAAGAGTGAGTCTGAGTAATTTGGTCTGATTTTCCACTGTAAAAAAGATGATGCAAATGAATGCCTCAGCTGTTACAAAGCTAACTTGGTTTCCCAATAGGCTCTTAGTGATACATGGAAATACACTTCAGTATTTATATTTCAGGATAATATTCAACGTAATTCAGTGTAGCAAGACGCTGTTCACACAGATAGATGTAAGAAAGCCAGTATATGAAGAACTAATGGAAAAGGAAAAGCTGTTTGCAGGAGAGAATACTATAAATTCAGAAAAGCACCTGACGAAATAATTAAGGATGCATTGAAACAGAATAAGGGAGGCAACTCTTGTTTTTCCTGTCTGGAAGTTTAATGTGTCCTTCTGCAGTCTCATCACGGCCTTCTTGGAGTTATTTGGTTTGAACAAAAACTCACAGCCTGCAAGCAGAGATAGTTTCAGACATGAACACCTCTGACTGCTGAGCCCAAGAGACTTTTAGGTAGCAACATAAAACACCCATCATGCTGCTGCAAACAGCCTACTGTGCATGTGAGGGGAGAGGATTTACGTTCACCAGAAGGGTCCATGGACCTAATGGTTGTCCACAACCACTTGTGGGCAACTCCAGCCATTCCCTCTGGACCATTATTTTCTAAGCGTGGTTCAACTTTGTGTTTGAGAGATCCTCTTTAAAACTAGAGGGAAATTTACACTTGGTGCTTGTCCTCTATTAAAAATGCTGTTACTTGGGGAACTGCACAGTAGAAACAAAAATGACACTGATGCCTTGAGTGGCTACCTAGAAACAGAGACTAGACAGGAGCAAGGGAATAAAGGTAGGTATTTATTTGAAAGGCCTTCAAAGGTACACTCTGGGGAGCCAAAGGCTACATTGAGAACAGACCCCAAGATGGACGATGAGTCACGAGTTCTTCCCACTTTCATAGGTTTGGTCCATTTGCATATCAGCATAAATTCGCCAATTAAAATTTTAGCTAATGATGTGATTTCTTCAATCTCTCCACCTCTCTAGCGGCCCCAGTTTACACTTTTTGAGCCTAGCACAATCTGAGTGTCCTTGAATAACAGGCTTGGAGAGGCTTTATTGTGTCTATCTGGCATAAGAGAACAGCAGCTAGCAAGCTACAAGAACCTCAGAGTTACAGACTAGGAAATACAGGATTTGAAAAATATAAAAGTTAATATAAAGTTAATATAAACACTATCCTATGCATTTGCTCCAAAAATCTTTGTCACAGACAAATTGATAGGAGATACTGACAATATGAAGAATCCATATCAGAAATCTAGCACCGAACAACTTAGATACCAATACTCTGAGTCATTTTATCCTTATGTATGGGCTCCCCGAGGTTATCAACAGGAGCCATGCAATATTTCACAATTTCCATCTACCACATCTACCCTGTTTATCTATGTCTTTTTATAGGATGAGACTTTCATCAGGTCTCAGATTTGCTTTACCTAATCTTTAATTTAAAACATGGAAAAAAATCCTCTTGAGCAGTATTTCCCATGCAGGATTCTTATTGTTCTGAGAGTCTCCCTAACAAACACTGAGGTGTCAGGGCAAAGGCCATTCCTAGGGCTGGCAGCCACTGTATGGCCACAGTCACCAACAGTAACACTGCAGATCTATTCCTGACTTCAGCTTTTGTTGGCTGCACTGTGAAACTGGCACTGCATTGCTTCTCAAGATATAGTTTGAAAGAGGATAGGGAACCTGAAAGCATACAGGGAGTGAAAGTCACCCGGTTTCCAAACTCTGCAAGAGTTTCTCTCTTCCTTTCTCCACTGGCCATGCACAGCACCTAAGAAAACAGGGCTCTGGACCTCATCATCCCCAGATTCCTGAAGTGGACAATTTTGAGTATCTGCTAATGTACACCTTTGGGCTATGATTTGCAGTAATCCCGTATCAGTCCATAGCACTTGTCAACATTTTTATGTCCAATAAATTGTTAGCATTTCTACAGAGCTTTGTTCGTAGCACATGAGAATGAGCTGAGCTCTGCAATGCATTTGTTATGTGCCCAAGTACGTGATATGGCTCAGGGGCTTGGCCAGCATCCCAGGACTTGTTTAAGATCACAGAACTCAGTAGAGCCACCAAGAATAGTTATCTAGGGGTCCGTTTTCTCAAATAGCTGAGCAACATCCCTCTCTTTTACATATATTAATCTTGGCATTTTTCCTAACATCTTAGAAAATTCCCTGAAAAAAGATTCCTGAAACAAAGTAACAGTCTTGACACTGTAGAGGAGGAATCAAATCTCTCCTTTATACTTGGACTTTTTTTCTATAGTGTTTGGATTTGGACCTGTCTCAGCCTTAGACATTTCTGCTGAAATAATTTAAAAGCACTTGAAGTCCTGAGAGCCACAGTTTCCAAGTACCTAAATGTGAATGCCTTAAGAGTTCAGATTTTCATTAAGGACAGAACAATTTCCCAGTAGGCGTCAGACCTCTTAAACATGCACCTGAGAAAAGAGGTATCCAAGGGGTCCCAGTTACTCTTGAAACTCTGGCACTGCTCTCCTGGTGAGGCTTTCAACCCTGAAAGAGAGCTCGACTCTCTTGACCCTCCTGTCAGAAGGGTCAAACAACAAAGCTGCCAGCTTCATAGGGACATGTTGAAGCTATTTTTAAAATCCTCTACTCTCTGTCAGTTATAGCACCCTTTTTGAAGGTTAAAATAGAAACCAGTTTCCAGTATCTACACACCAAAACCCAACAGACTCTTTTGGCGTTTTCTGACACATTCCTGGGAGTCTCAACACGGAGGCCAGGAAAACACTGGATTTAAAGGCAAAGACATCTTATTTGAAAAGAATTGAACTATACTCAACAAAATACTTTAAAGCCCTCTGTGGAAGGAAAACCACTTCAAACAATACTATGATCATATTTGGACAATGAGTAACTTTTATATCCATTTTTGCAGAGCAAGCAATGCTGTTACTTCTCACCAAGGCACCAGCACCGAGATCTGTACCCAGAGTAGGAGAACTACCAAAACCAGCAAACCAGAGTGCAAATGTTCTACCAAGCAAACAGCAGACACAACAAGATAAGAAAGAAATTGTGTCCCATGAGTCTGGTCCACAAGAAGAACATTGCTTTGGCATCTGAAAGAGATGATCAAGGAAATTGCCTAGGAACAAAGTCAATTCTGTTTCTTCTGTAGACAGAAAACATAATACATTGCATCTTAGCAATGATAACAAGAGAGCAGATGATAGGAAAGGACGATCCAATAATGTTTTTCCCTTTTTAGCAATTCCTACTTTGAGCTCAGCCTCTGTAGGACAGAAAGCCAGTGAACCACTGGTACACCAGGAAACAGAAAGTTAAAGATGTACTTGCAGGGACCTTGACCAACAGGTTGCCAGCTTACACCAGCTTTTCTCAAAAAGAGTCACTGATTTATTTTTGGCTTTACATCTAGTCAGAATCACCAATCTGAGCAACGCTTGCAGAAAAATACTGAGAATTTAGGTCTCAAATTCTTGCAAAATTTAAAATGCTAAACCAGAAGCACTTACCATGTGGAAGAACTTGAACACTACTGAGGATACCTCACTATAGCTCAGCTCTTTCAATATGGTTGAAAATATAAACAAATTAATATTGGGAGCAATTTTAAAAATCTTGAAATGAAAGATAGAGCACTCAAGAAAAACTGGTGTGCTTGAACCCTAATACTAGCATAAAGAAACTACTTTATCACAATGAGCTGAACACCAGGCATACAGTTAAAGGTAAGAAAGAGAGAAGAGATTGAGTCTAACTGAATTTTCTTTTGTGGAAGAGACATTTTAAGATCAAAATCTCGAGCGTTGGTACAAAACAGTCATGCAATCTTTGATTTAAAAGTAACATAACTAATTTCTAATCCTTGTGGCTATACCAAAAAATCATCAGTTATAATCTACATTCAATATAAGGGTTAAAAAATCAAGAGACAAAGAAAAAGAACCAAAAATACATATAAACTCTAGCCAATCAACCGAGAAATACCACTGCTGGCTTTTGAACTTACCTCAGCATTTTGAGTTAAGTTTATGATCTGAGTCTTATTAGTGGGTGAATTTGGACCAAAATCAGAGATACCATACAAAGCATCTCCTTAAACATAATAATACGCCAGCTAGCTTTTTGGCATTAAGACTTATGAATTCAGAAATGTAATTACTGGCACACAATTACTTCAGGCTTATCCACAAGAGTGGGTTTGCTTCTGTGTCACAGGAGGAGATATAGACAGATTCACAGATGCACAAGGGAAGAAGGAAGCAAAGGATTCCCTATCTGTAACTACCCATGTTCAGGGAGCATGCAAATATTTAGGATGGCTCTTTTAAAACCCACTAAATTGGCTGAGCCTGACTGCTTGAGGGCTCTTCAAACCCTCCTGACTATTTTCACTTACTGACAACCCTCCTGAAAGCATGTATTTAAGATAACTATGCATAATACTGTAGAACTTCACAGGCTTTCGCAGTGCGACGAATAAGTCTCCATTTTGCCAAGTCACATTTTTTCCCTAGAACATCATGCTGCAGTTTCTCTTCCTATTCAGTTAGACTGCTTAAATAAATAAATCCCAGTCCCTCCAGCACGGTATCATTCATATTTAAATTGTTAGTCTGCAGATAACTGTTTTCTGCCTGCTGCACTTAATCCCTCAGCTTCTCTTGCTTACATATCCACTTGCGTTCAGGATTATTAAGTGCTGGATGGAATTTAAAGCCAGAGCAAAGCCCCATTTGCCCTCCAAGTTTTGCTCTACTGGAATTAACTCAGTAGCACCTGAGTACTGAGTTGTGGAGGAAAGTTAATCTCAGTTCATGGCATACTAGAGTGCTTTTCACTATGTAAAAGTGGAGCGACTCTCTTTCACTGGAACTTGAGTAATTTCTAATGCCATTCACATTTTTACATTAATTGAGTTTTTCTCTTGACTAAGTCTGAACTTTGGGTTTTCCTTCATTGGGCGTTGCACTGTTCAGCTACTTGGCAGAACAGACTAAGAAGCTTCAGCCCAATCTTCAGGCTGGGAGCCCTCACAGGGCTTTTAACCATGACGGTATAGGAGCATCAGAGAACACTGGGAGGCTTCTGAAGGTGAAATGCAGTGCAGTTACCAGGAAGCTGTATGCTTCCAACAAGTAAAATCTTGGCTAGAGTCTCAGAGCACTCACCCATGCTCCTTGAGCGCTCTGCTCAAACCACCCCGGTTCCCTGGTTAATGTGGGCAGCTCTTGATCCTCACCTCCACAGTAGCTCACAGATCTACCTGAAAGCAGTGCAAGTCTCAAAGCATTTGCAAAAAGTAGATGCCTGCTTTTGGCTATCTTCTTGTGTCCTGGGACACACTGGAGTGTTTGAGAGCATTTGCAGAGCAGATCACTTCAATATGGAGACAATGGATACATGGGAATTCAGTGACACAACTGCAGACCTGGAGCTTTGGAAGAGGTTGTGAGTGTGGCAATGAAACTGGACTAGATAAGATATGGAAAGATAAGATCTGGGTTTGTGTTTTAATGTTCAGGGACTTACAGGATGCCAGAAGTGTTGGCTTTGGACATTTAAGCATGTAGAAACAGAATAATAATTCCCTTTGGTCCTTCCATTTCTGTATCAATAGGATCCTCTGAGTACTCCATTCTCTACACAAAATTGCTCTATCAGTTCATTAATGATGTACATCTAAGAAAAACTTACAAGGGAAAGGTAGTAAGAAGGAATAGATTCCACATTTAGGTCTGAAACCGGGTATTTCACTGCAGGAGCAAGTGCAGGTGCTATGCAGACACACATCAGAGATCCCATTCTCTCTGCCTCCAGAATATGTGACACATTTACATTATTAGTTAGCACATGCTAACTAAAGCCTGGATTTGTGCTTGTTCTTAGCTCTCACAGACATCAGAGCTGTAACTGATCACCAGGCTTCCTGAGAATTAATCTTCTTTGGCTCACCTTCTCATCACTTTCCTCTATAGATGCTGCCGTAAGAGTTAATGGCCATGAAAAGAAACCCCCTCTCCCTGCAAGCAGGGCTGCTGATACCTGGATGGAGCCATGCTTTTGTACTTCATCTGCAGGGAGAGGTGACACAGGAAGCAGAGCACTGGTATAGCAGGTTCCCTCTTCTCTACACAAAGTGGGTCGCAGATCTTTCTACTGAATCACTGGGCAGAAACCAGCAGGGGTGTGTGGAAGAACTTCCTGAACAGCTTTGGAAAGCCCCACACTTGACCGCAGTTCCAAAGAAACACTATATGATCTCCCCACATCCTCCTGGTGCTGTCCATGCTGTTTCTTTACCCTTCAAATTATTCCTCATTTCCTTCATATTCTTAAATCCAACTCACCATACTGAGTTATGGCACTATGTCAATTCTGTGGCACATGTCCTCCTTCACTCACACTTCCCCAGTCTGTCACCTCATGCCTACTCAAAATAGCATAAGCTAGACCCAGCGACTTAAGCAAACCCCGAGGCTTACCTGCCCTGAAGCAAAGGTCAGATCTCAGGGATGAGCTGTATCTAAACCATTCCAGCGTAGGCTCAAGGCCTTTCTCAAAGTTCAGAGCTCTTGCTTATGAATCCCTCAAAGCCAAGTGTCTTCTCTGCACAATAGGGCTTGTGCTGCCACGTGGGGGAGCTTGTGCTGTGGCTAAAGCTCATCACTTCCAGATCAAGAGAAAAGGACAACTCAACCGTATTAAGGACTGCAGCCACTGGAAAATGTTCTGGAGAGGCTGGTTGAAAAACCTGACACATGCCTACATAGTGCACACACATGTTATTAAAGATGCTCCTTTTCAAAATGATCTTAGGTGACGGTCACCGACTTTGCCTTGACAAAGCAGCCAAACCCATAGCTTATAAACTGTAACTCATAAAAATTAGCAACTTCCAGTTGCCCTTAGCCTAGTAAAATCATAGAATTTAAATTGGAAAAGACCTGTAAGATCCTTGAGCCAATCCATTAACTAGCACTGTCAAATCCACCACAAAACCGTGTCCCTGAGTGCTGCATCAACTAGATAATGATCAGAATGATAGGTCAAATAAAATGAAAATTCCAATATTTTAATGGGATAAGTAAAGCAAACAAGTAATGAGGATCAGTTCCAGACCCCCACTGAGATGACCTATAAACACAACCACCAGCCTGGAGTCAACTTTACTCCTTGCAGAGCCATGTTTGGCTACAAAGCCATCCTGACAGCTGAAGTAAAAGCAGGTGAAGCAGCAATCCAAAAGGCAAAGAATCTGTCTCATCATATTTAGCAAATAGATGGACTTGAAGTCTGCCTGAAACCCCTTAAAATCACAACTGTGCCTCAGAGACAAAACCAGAGTTAAACTCTCTCTCAAGTCATTCAGAAAACAAGCCATCTGGTAGCCTGAGGAGATGAAAAATGACAGGGGCGGGTGTATGGTTTTTTGTGTGGGACTGGGTTTTTTTGGTTTGGGTTTTTGGTTTTTTTTTTTGTGTGCGTGGGGTGGGTTGTCTGGTTTTCTTTTAAAACCAACGAAATAGTTTGAAAGCTGTTTGTCGGTATGAAGAAGGCTGGCCATGTGGAAAGGGAAGGCAGCTGGAGGCAGTCCAGTCTTGAGCTGCACCCCTCAACCACTGGGCAGGGTAGTCAAAGACCTCTCCCACAGCATCGCACTCTCTAGTACGCAGACTACCTTGCAGTGCGGATGATTCGCATCGCGGGCGGCAGCGCACAGAAGGGAGCTGTGGGACAGCCCGGAGAGGCGGGCTCAGAAGCTGAGCGTCTCCCGTTGGCTGCCGGGCGGGGCGGGGCGGTCCCGTCCCGTCCCGGTCCCGGTCCGTGCGAGGCGCGGCGGTGGCAGCGGCGGTCCCGAGGCGGGAGGATGCGGGCGGCCCCCGGGGCGCAGGCGGAGCGGCCCTTCAAGCTCAGGAAGAGTCTCGGTAGGGGCGCCGGGGGCGCGGAGGGGCTGCGCGGCGGCGGAGGGGCTGCGCGCACACGTAACGCTTCTCTCCTCTCCTCTGCCCCGCAGCCACCCGGCGGGAAGAAGTAGCAGGGATCCGAGCGAAGTTCCCGACAAAAATCCCGGTAAAGCTCTTGTTTGTTATCGGAGGTTGTTGCCGCTATTTAAGAAAAGAAGCGTGTGAGGGGAGGGGAAGGGACATGGATATTTTAGGTTTTGCTAAGTGTGACTCTAATTAAAACAGGTAATTGTTGAGAGATACCATAAAGAGAAATACCTTCCTCTCTTGGACAAAACCAAGTTTCTGGTTCCCGAGGAGCTGACCATGGCACAGTTCATAACCATCATTAGGTAGGTGGTGGATACTGGTGGGTTGGCGCTGCAGCTGGGCTTGGCTGTTGTTCCCCAAGAAGGTATTTCTTAGTGTGCTGCCGGGGAGATCTTGCTTCCTTTGGTGGGGAGAGGGATAAAGGTGTTAGTAATGCAATGACTTCCCTCTCTTGCAAGTGTTTGAAGAAAATGAACAGATGTTTCCACAGATGCATTTGGGGCAAAAATGTGGTCTTTTTTGGATTCATAGCCCTCTCCCTAACTGTAGTGAAAAAAGACTATACAAGACTCTTGTTCTGCTTTCTTCCTGCCTGATGGACTGGGTACTGGGGCTCTGGGATCTTGTTCTGCTTATGACTGTCACTGCCTTGCTCTCTTACTGCACCTAGCTGAATTTGCTCAAGTTCCAAGCAGCTCTTGAAAGTGAGTGAAATGAAATGTGCTTCTAAATGGTTCTTTATGAAACATTACAGCAAAGAAGTCTCCCAAAATATTTAGTGGTATTTTTTGACAAAATATGAAAGCTATGTTTTTCAGCACACTTATTAAAGTATAGAAAAAGATCTTTCTAAATCATAACTTCTGTAAAAGATGCTTTTGGTTCTTGGACAACTCAGATCCTAATCCTTGCATGTAATGTCTCTGAAAAGGACTTTTTTTTTTTTTTTTTAAGATAGACTTTATAGTAAGCGTTAACAGTCTGGAGCTGAATCCTTTACAAAATCTGCACTGCAGAAGCTTTTGGTTTCTATTCACACTTTTCCCTGGTAACTGGGAACTCCAAGCCCATGCTTAGTAGCACCTTTGGTGTAACCACGTAAGCCTTTCCTCAGAGCACAGGCCTTTCAGCTTCCAGAAATACAGTTAACTTCCTGCTGATGGAGATGTTAAACCACATAATGACTTTATACAGCATTTCTTGTACCTAGTTCATATGACTGCTCTGCTTAATGTATGTCACAGACTGAAGCTGAAACCATATTCAACTTGCTAATGCTTAATCCTCTTTTTCTCCTCTCTTTTTCAATTAGAAGCAGGATGGCTCTAACAGCTACACAAGCTTTCTACCTGCTGGTGAACAACAAAAGCCTAGCCAGTATGTCCTTGACAATGGCAGAAGTGTACAGGGACTACAAAGATGAAGATGGCTTTGTGTATATGACTTACGCTTCCCAGGAGATGTTTGGATGCTTATTACCCATTGCCCAAGGGAAAACTATGGAATGCTTTCAGGAAACTTAAGATTGGGTTCATATGCTGCAGCAAAGCAGTTTGCTCTGAATCATGCCTGTGACATGAACCTCGGAGATGCTCCTTTCAGTGTGAGCTCTTGAGCTCTGTAGTGGGGAGTTATGACCCAAAAGCTGGCAGGACCAGCTTAAGGCAGAATGGTGGTACACTTTCCCTAGGTAATAATTTGGATATATATTTTTATATTTGAAGACACTATGGGTTTGTTTTTTTTTTTCTTTTGAACTGCACCTCCACTTTTTTCCAATATCAGTCTTTGTTGTGTAACTGATTTTTAAGGTGTCCTGAAAGCCTAAGAGTAAAATAAAGAACCTTTTAAGTATTGAGTTGAATGTTAGTTTTAATCTGGGGGAAAACTGTAACTTGCACAGCTACTCTGAATTTTTGAATGGGATATCACAGCTAAAGTCATGTCACCAATGAGCAAAACCATACCTATGAAAGGTTCATTAAGGTAGATACCTGGGCTGTGAGATTAAGTAGTAGTGCCAGAGCAGTGTTAAGTTTAACACCTGAATAAACTGTCAGCTGTTACAGAAAACACTGTCTGTGGTATAGATAACTATTTGTTTAAATAAGCAAACTGATTGCTAGTCAGCATAACTGAAATGCAGATGGCAGGACTTGAAGAGTACTCAAGTTCCAAGAGTTATTTTCTTGCTGGTGAATTTTGCTTGTGTGGTTACTCTAGATACTGCCATATCCATCCCCTACAGTCACCTGCCTTTCAGGTACCCTGAAGGACTTCAGTGAGCCTTCTCTCAACGATAGAGCCAAGTCTGTACCCTGTGATTAAGAGATATTCCAGTGTTTCTGGAAAATATTGAAAATAACAAAAATATAATATAGTAGAATGTTGATTCATCTTAATATACAGGCTTGGTTCCTATAAACGTGTATTAAAGGAACACTTGACATGAGTTGTAGTCTGAAGTATAGCTCAAGCGGTCTTCCCTGTATGTGAGGAATGTATTGGAAAGTTGGAAATGCTCTCATCATGCATGATCAACTAAAAACACCAGGTAATTTAAAAACTGTCACAGTTTGCAGCTTATTAATCAACCTCTGGCAGGCTTAATTTAGGATTGGTCAAATTGTTACAATATGATGCAATTCTTCTGTTCAGTACTAAACTGCAGAATGATTAATGTAGGAATTACTAGACTGCAAAGAAAGAAGTGTTGACAGTATTTAAGTCATGTATAAGGAAGGAATGTGTGTGTAAGCTTTTTGCAGTGGTTCTCTTGCTTTAACAATCTCTTGAACATGAAGCTCTGAGCAGACCTGGGTTTGAGCCTCTAAACCAGGGGATTTAGAGGAGTACCTGCCTTAGTGATGTTCGCCAACTTGTGTTTCATGAGCTGAGGAACAAAGAAATCACTGAACTGACCTGTGGAAAGGATAAAGCTATGTTGGTATAGGTTATGAAAACATGTGGGCTTTGGGATCCCAGAATCAGTTGCTTGGATATATTTCACTTATGCTAGTAATGGAAACAGCTTCCACTGCACAAATTGAACTCGAGTAGTGATTTGTTACCAGCCCTCACGGAAGCAGAGACACCTGCTTGGCAGGAGCACCACACAGAAATGTTGAACAGCTGTGGGAACCTTGGGGTGGGAGGAGCAAGGGGAGGCATTCTGTGTTCAAGCTCTCTTGCCAGTCTAGCACTAGGCCAATATTTTGTTTCAATGGCTCCTCTGTCTTCCTGTCTTGTGTGATACTTGGTACATGAAGAGAGAAGCAGTACAGTTTCTTGGCTGGAACAATTTTGTCTGACAGCCAACTTATTTTGGTTTGTAATGTGGTGGCTGAGGTGTAAGTGTTGATCCCTCCAGCATTTATTAATATTAAGCTGTGGTGTCTACAGGCTGAGTCACAGATCCAGCCAAAAAAGTTGCACAAGGAGAAGGTCAGTTGCAGGTAAAGAGCATCATTATAAACTTGTTTAAACTGGCCTGATGAACCTAGAAAGAAGTTCTGTGAACTGGGAAAGCATCACAGGGTAATAGTAATAGACTTGCCCTTCTGCCAGATGTTGAAGAAGATATGATATTAACTATCAAAGACAGTTTTCACAAAGTCTTAAAATAAAAAACTAGGAGTTATATGCCCAAATAATTCTGTTGTCCTGCTTGTGGAATTGCTTTGGTGTGATTAGAAGGTTTGAATTTAACCTATTCTCTCTTGAAGTGCAAAGAACAAGGACTAGAAAAGAAGCAAACAGAAAAACTTTGTTCTGACTGACATATGCAACTAAGATAACTGCAGCTACTTTCAATGTAGCTGCTGTTTGAAGAGCTAATATTTGCTCGAGCAAATACTTATTGATTAGAAACAGGTACTTTTTTTTTTTCAGTGAAGGACACAATGCTGTGGTAAGCAGACTTTATACTTCTTTCTGATGTGCCACCAATATAAAAAGAGAAGGCAGAGATGCCATTTGTTTTTAAAAGTATTTTCATGATACGGACTCGTGTTCATTAATATCAAAGATATCCACCAGAGAATAGAAAACATTTTGAGGATACTTCTATTTCTTCCATAGACTACCAGCTAAATCCCAGAAGATGCTCAGTGCTCTGGCTTCAAAGCACTTATGTATGTACATGGTCCGCTAAAGTAATTTGTTAGCTTGGGTCCCATGGCCCTCACCCCTTTGTGGGAGCAACTACTGTGCCTCATTTTCAAATATCAACCAAATAAACCTGAAGGCTACTGAATATTAGAGTGGTATGAGGGCCTTTCTGGAACAGTGATCCTTGAGGGAAGTATGTCCTACAGCCATCTACAATCACAGCTACAACCTGTGCACAACGCTTTATGGAGTGCAAATTGACATTTGTTGCTGCAAGGCAAACATGATAACCTCAGGTTGAGCTTTAGCACACATAAGCAACAGCAGGAGCTTTCCAAAAGGTTTGGATTTAAGAATGACTTAATATTATGTTTTGGTAGAGTAAATAAATGAATGGGAATACTAATCTTCTTGTTTAAGGCAACAACTCGGTGAACTTAGGTGGGCTTTTTTCTTGTTTTCCCATGCTAACTATTTCCAGATGGTGGTAGTTTCAGGATAAAATGTTTTAATATTTTAAACACACTAAGTGACAGATGGTATCCTCTGCTGCAAATTAGTTGCTTTGTTTAGGTAAGATACAGTAAATGAGATAATAGGACAGAATATAACCTTCAGCATCAAATTGCCCTCCTATATTCTCCTTTCAAGAAGCTTAGGTCTCTTTGTTTTCTCCCTATAATTTCTCTACTTTTCCAGAGTAAGAAAGAGTAGAGAAATTATAGGGAGAAAACAAAGAGACTTAAGCAGGACAAAAACATTTTTTGAAAACCAGTGTTCTAACTTACACGCTATGGAGTGGGGGAGAGTGGGAGGGTTTCTGTGGAAAACCTCCAAGGGATCCCTGAGGGTGATTGAGAAATGCACTTTCATATATGTTACAGTGCAACCTACGTACAAAACTTGTAATAACATACATACTTCCCTCAAGAACCACTGTTCCAGAAAGATTTTGAGACTAAAATCTCCTGAATCTTAAAATAGCCCTTTTTTTTCCATAGTTTTGAATCAACCCATATGAGAGAGAGGGGAAAAAAAAAAAAAAAAGAACCAAAACTAGGGTTCTGCCTATAAATATGTGCTTAGTTTCTTTAGTTTTCCTAAGGTGCTTCGGTGCTTTGTAATGTTAGCTTTACCCACTTTTCTCCCCTGATGATTTTAGATCACTTCTTAGGAGTTTCAGTTAGCTACTACTTGTTCCTATACAGTCCACAACATGCAAGGGCAGATAAGTCCTATAATAAATAACAGTGTGACCCTAGTTTATAGGGACATGAATATAACTTCAATGAAATTAGTAATGCCCTTAAAGCTTCTCCCCAGAAAGTCATATCACTCCCTGCCCCCTGTATTTCACATGGTGCCTCTCTTGTGACCGTAATGTTCCTATGGCACACAACTGTAGTAGTGCAGTCCAGGTGGGTTTTGAAGAACACGGAGCAAGTGTCAATGCCAGAGTTCAAAAAGCAGCACTCTCCTTTTCCCTGCAGTGGCACACCCTGAGGAGGGAGGGAGTGTGCCTGCCTGGGTACACACAGGGCTTCCAGAGCAGGCAGGCAGGGACTAAGGAGGGGCTGCTCAGGCCACTCAGCACTTACATCATGTCCATCAGGGACTGTAAAGGGCCTTTATGAGGCTGCTTATGATTTGTTGCAGGGTGGGCTTGGCTGATGCTGTTTATTTTTGCAAATATTTCAAGACCCTGGCCTCACTTTCTTTCTGTGTTTAACAGCATGGTCTGGATCTTAATCAGACCTTCAGCCCAAGCCTGTTTTATGTCAAAAATGCTATTGATTGCATGGTCCTTGATGCTGTTGACTAAGACATCTCTGGTAGACCTAAAATTTTTCTCATTCTCAGAAACAGAGCCAAGACTTTACAGCCTGACAAATGGATTTCCAGGGAAATCTTTAGGTCAGCTAACCAGTGGGTGAGGAGAGGGGAAGGAGTGAGCCAGGGGGCTAAGCATGCATATCAGTGCTTCCACCCAAAGCAGCTGCAACCACGTACTCTTCATGAGCCTGCCTGTGGCTGTCTGGAAAGCCTGAGCCTCAGTGTGATCTCACTAAGGCAACTATTACACCCATTAGCTTACAAAGAGAACTTATGAGAAAGAAACACATGCTCACAGATGGAGGGTGGATAGAGCCTTTCCCTGAGCAAAACGTGAACCCTGTCAATGGAAAAAACCACACAGAATGGTGCTGAAAGGCAGACATGGCAAATAAAGAAATTCTATTCTTGGTGCTGGCACTACTTCACAAGGCAACTTGGCCCTTACTCTGAGAACTTAAAACTTCATGTCAAGTGATGGATAGGAGTATGGTCTCTGTCTGACCCTTCTCCCCAAAAATGCTGCATCTGTGTTCAAAAATTAAAAATCAGATAGACATGTGAGCTGCATATTTGAATGCTGAGTCGCTGAGGAAGATTAACTCATTTTCCAGCAGCTTGATGCATTAGTCACCTACAAAATAAAAGAGCCATCGATAGAAAAAACAGCTGCTGTGCTGCAGGTGAGGGCAGAATCACCAGTTTAGTGCAGACACATCTGTGCTGTCTAGACTGTCAGGGTAACCCAAGCATTGCAGGGATTATGAAGATAATTTTGCTATTTGAAATTATATTGGCTCTGCTATAAACCTGTCAAAACTGTCAAGAGAGGCCTCAGGAGAAACTGCATTTTCCTAGAAGGCAGCTGGATTTGGTTTAACCCTCAGTTCTTCCCAGCCATCCTCATGCACACTGACTTTGTTCTCATTCTTTTTTCGGAAAGGGACCAGGCCTTCTGTCTTTGCAGAACCTGGGCAGAGGTTCCAAGATTGTTGAAAATTATAGATAATATGCCCTTAGTTGCCATGTAACACACTTGTATGAGAATTCATAGTTATTCTGCTATTGTAATTCAGCCTATGTTGAACCCACAAAATTTGGCCGTGCCTCTGTCACTGAGCCTTCTAAGCCTCTGTCAGGTCTGGGGCAGCAGTTTAAATGAGATGGCTGCAGCCATTACTGCTATTTGGGTAACTCCCCCCTTCCAGTGAATTTTGTTGAGACAAAATTTCTTGAATCAGCTGAAGAACAGCTGTGTGGGTTAGCCTTGCTCACCAGCGTGAACCATTTTTGCTACAGGTACAACAAGGTAGGTTAATATAGCAGTTTAATTTCAAGCCCCAGCTCATCCAGATGATTTTGGTAGGGAAGCAGGATGCCTCATGCAGTGCATGCAAGCTGGTGAGAGGTGACAACTTCAGGAGGGCGTTGGTGCAGAGGAGGGTTGTCATAAGAAATTGAGGGGTAGAACTGCTGCTGGTATAGGTAGACCTTGAAGATTATATGGGTCTGCAGGCTAGTCCATGTCAGGACTTCTTACATAAATAATCTTCCTTAAAGGAAGGTTTCCTTTGTTTCTGGTATCCAAGGCAGCTGGCTCATTGGCAAGTGCTGAGCAAGATTACTGTCATGTGCTTCACAGAGGAGCATCCTTATAACTCAATGGATGAAGAACTGGGAAGACCCTGCTATGATTCCTTCTTCTTCCTGAAGAGGCTAAGCCGCAAACTCCACACTGTGCACTCCCAGTAGCTCCTGTCTCCCTGGACCTAGCACAGAAAATTAATTATCTGCTGCCAGAAGCGACAGCCTTTGTAGGTAAAGCCCAGAGTGACAGCAGAGGTGTGCAGCTAAGGGCCTTGAACCCAGCTCCTGAAGTAAACCCCCAGCCCACCTTCTCTTTCTGAAAATAAACTATGCAACAGCAGGATCTGTGAGAGGCTGCAGTTTTACTAGTGGAAAATTTAGGCAAAACCCTATAAAATAAATGAAGCAATTCAGTAGAAGCCGGGGCAGGCACCGAAATGAGTGTCTGGAGCCATAAAGGCTGCAGAGCTAAAGCTACCATGTTCTAATTCATGGGAGGAAGCACTTATCCACAGGAGGTGGAGAGAAGAAGGAAAGGTCAAGCACTCTAGCAGACATAAAAGATTTTATGTTTAAGTTTCTGGAAAGTTTTTCTTCAAAATATGGTTTTGCCAAGTATCTTGCTTCCTGATTCAAACTGCTCTATTTTCTCCCCATCAAATTCATTTTACTTAAGATGGTTTGTCAGGAGGAAGAAATCCAAATCTCAACTTTTATTTATATGGGAGAAAAGATGAATTAAAAAAAAATCTTTTTGACTATCAAGTTACATCTCTGTAACTGCCATAAAAATTTGCAATATGTATGCCAAGAGGCACTCAGGTAACACTGAAAAGCCAAAAGAGGGGTTATTCCATTTTAAAGTGAGGTGGAACATTCTGCTAATTCTCAGCATAGGAATTTTTGGGTTTTGTGGGGGTTTTGGATGTGTTTTGGTTACTTATAAATGAAATCCACACATGTTTGGTTGGACTATGTTTAGTGATCTTACTGAAGTAAGAAAGCACCAAATCAAGGCTGCCTTCAGTACATTAGGAAACAGAAAAGCAAGAGAACATCACCTGTCTATCCACGGACTGTGAAGCTCAGAGGGTTATTGCTGGGAAACTCTTTGGAGGATGTTAAAATCAAATTGAATTTCAAAAAGACAGTCATACTACAAACTGAATCTTTCAGGGCTGTGTGTATATATCTTCTCATATTGATGTAGGGCTTACCCTTCCATAAATCTGTTAACAAACCCTCAGTTTTTGTGAGATTAATGCTATAAGGAGTCCAGATTGCAGAGAGATCATTGGGAAATTTGAAAATATAATCCTTTGGAGAGAACAGAATTTTTCTCTACACTTGTATTTTCTGACCCTGTGACTAGGCCCAATATTTATGTGATTATCAAAGTTAATGCCACACTGAAGTCTGCTACACAACCTTAATCAGTAACTGAGACTTTTTGAGCAATGCTGTATTATGCAAACAATAAAAAATAGGTGCTTCAAAGTCATTCTTGGTCTGCTTCTGGGACACTAGAGGAAATGAATCAGGAAATTTACAAAAACTCCACATCTAGAGCAGGCCAAAATCCAAAGCTCAGACCAATTTCACAGATCACAATGTGAACTGTGAACCTCAAAACACAAATGTCTTTCCCATTTTGCCCCAGTTTCTGTTTTAATAAATTTAAATAAATAATAGTTGAACTGTGATTCCAAAACTGTAGAAGTGAGGTCAAAACAAATCCTGGTGCTTTGTGTGTTTTGAAGCGAATATGCTAAATTTAATCAGCTACTAAACCCAAATACTTATATTTACCAGTAAAAGTATTTATGATATAAAAACAGTGTTCAGACTCATATTCAATGATACTTTTATTTACACATATTTTCTTATTTCTGCCATATTCTCAGAAGTGCTCAGAACCAGTTTTGGCTCCAGCATAAATTGCTGAGGAGTTGTTTGTTTAATTTTGCTTATTATGCGTGAGCTAAACACTGTATAAAGACCTATTTCTAGAAAACACTGAAAAGAGATGTTTTCTTTATACCTAATTCTTTGATTACTTTGCACCAGAAGTCATGATTGCACTGCAAGAGAACACAAAGGAAATCTATACATGCTAGAGGTCTTTCTCCTGACTGAAATTCTAATCATCTGCTTGACGTCACGGAATTTTACAAAGGTTTAACCAATGTCAACTCCTGCCTTTTTCTTCTTAAGGCTTTTTGCTTCACAGCCGGGTTTAATCTCTGGTTAAACAAATCAGAATTTATGGAGTTTACCCCACATATTGAGAAGTTTCTTCTCTTGTCTCCTTAACCACATACAAAGTACTTGCTAACAGAACTGGTGCTTATCTAACACCCTTACTCACTATGCCTTCTAAACAAATAAAGGTATGAATCCAAAGGAAAAAAAACTAGAATAGCTAGTCCTGTGTATCTTGTGGGTTTTGCAATAAGAAACACAAAAATGTTGGCAAAGATCTTACAGGAAGAATGAAGAGGGCTGTCATCACTGCCTGGGCACTGTTCAAGAGGGGTAAACGTAAAACCCTACATTAGGGCAAGAATAATCAGCTGCATAAATATAGGGTGGAAAACAAGTGGCTCGTGGCATTTTTTCTTAAAAGAGTCCGTGGAATGTACTGATTCACAAGCTAAGCAGGAGTCAACACTATCATGCTGTTGTGAAAAAAGTAAACACAATACTGAGATTTCTAACCAAGAGCAGAGCCTGCAAGATGTGTGAAACAAGCCTGTTCTGTGCTGTACTCAACAATTATCTGGAATATTGTGCATAGTTTAGGCACTGCACACCAAGAAGAATATGAACTATCTGAGAATTCAAATATTATTGATGATGATGAGAAATTTAGTATGACAAAAGTTGCATGAACTGAGGTGGTTTAGCCTCAAGAAGAAAATACTCAAAAAGGGACATGATATTCCTCACAAATGAAAGGCTCTTTGCAAAGGAAGGGGAAGAATGTTAATGCCCATGTCCCACAAATTACTTATGTATTAGAAAGGGGCTTTTTAGACCTTGCCCACCTCCCCATACTGTTCTTAATTTGAAACATGTAATTTCTCTGTCTGGATTCTAGAAGTATTCAGAAAGAAACACAATGGCACAATTGCAATTAGAGTAACAATGAGAAGTATCACACTGTAAATATTTTGCAGGGCAACAGACTGATAAAAAGTGACGGTCAGATCACTGCTACTGGATGCTGTGAAGGTGAGCACATACAGCTGTAACAGAACAGCCATGTGTAAAATACAACTACAGCTCTTATTACAGGAGATGCTACTGGGCCTTGTCTTGGAGAATACAAGAATAACCATACAGTAGGCACCATGTGTTTCCACTCATTAAAAAAGCCTAATACAATCCTTGGATATGTGTACAGAGAGAAGAATTTTAACTTTACTTCTGCACCTGGCAATGGAATGACTGCTGCTACACTCAGTCTAGTGAGTACAATTCAGGATTGATGTTGCAACTTAGAGAAAGTTCAAAGAATTGTCAAGAGAATGATGGAAGTGTTGGCAAAAAACCCACCTACTTTACCTACGGATAAAAGATGGCTAAACTACTCTTTTTAAATCCCTAACAGTTTTGGCAGGAAGAACTGATAATGGGTTCTTCAGCAGATGAACATATGACAAGGTCCAGTAGGTAGGAACTGGAACTAGATGAGGCAGGACTATACACAGAGATTTTTTTTTGTTTTTTTGCTAAAGGGTATGAACACAAGGAAAAGTTGTTAAAAGTAATAGTGTATTTTCTCTCTTTAGGAATTTTTAAATAAAGACTGGATGTTTTTTGAAAGGGCGAACTAGTTCAAAACCTCAGTGTTAATGAAGTCTTACCACTGTTCTGTGGTAAGATGACTCGACTACTGAAGACTTCATATTATGTTTACATCTATGTGAAAACTAGCAAGGAGAAAATAGATGGATGAGGGAGAAAAATATGGAGGAATGAAAATAAATGCAGAGTTTTATTGCACATATTTAGAGTCTTGAATTGCTTGTTTTGATGCACTACTGTTCTAATGATATCTTTCATTCCCTTTTTAACATGCAACATTATTATACAATGTCAAAGAGCAGAAAGGGTTCACAGACATAGCTAGCTGCAGCAGATAGGTTCATCACGTGTGTCCTGTTGGTATAATCTGAGGTATGACTTGGCCTTCTCTTCCAGTCATGGCCCCAGAGGGAGATTATCACTCTCCTACTGCCCAGATGTACCCACATCTGAAAGCTAAGGGATGAAGAATAGTTTGCCCTCACATGTTAGGATGACCTTGTGGTCATCCAGAAATGAACATGTCATTTAATGTTTCTATTTTCCCATGCCAGCTCTATAGATCAGGACTGATGTGGCATGGAAAAATACCTGGGTTGGAGAGATAAGCTGGGGCGACACATTCTATGTTTTTCCTGTTTAACAGCTTGTATCTATTCAAATATGAAAAATGGTATAAGCGTTGATGTTATACAAAAAGCAAAGCACGTTACTTTGTCTAAGATGATTTCTCTTGCAGAGATAGTCAGCAAATGTAAACTGCCCAAGGGAAAATATAATTGCTTACATGACAATCTTGCCTCCATGGTCTTATAACTGCCATGCTCATTATCACCTTTTAAACATACAAGTGCACACATAGCCACATGCTCGGTTCCTTTCTCTCTGACAGCTTCAGCATGGCCACACACTAGAGTGCATTTGTGTGAGCTCCTCGCAAGCCACAGCCCCATTAGCTGGAACGAAGCATTAACCTCATCCTTTCACAGAAGGAAGACTAAGGAAGGGACTAAAAGACAGGTACTGTGCGTTGATGATCATGATGCAAAAGACCACTCAACTAGTCTGGTTATCACACAGACACTTAGAAGATACACAAAACAGAGTAACATAGGGAGAATTTTCACCCAGAACAGGTGGAACCAGAAAATACTTGCCTCTGAAACAGTTTCTTCCTTAGAGTCCATGACTCTGATATAAAGTCTCTTCAACCAGAACTGTAATTCATCATATGTTCACATTATCATCTGATTTGTTCCTACCTAGATATTCCTCCTTATTATATTCTTACTACATTAAAACGTATCTCTCTCCCTGATGTCACTGGATTCCTCAAAGTGGAGTTAAGGGCACAAAAACTGGGAGTAGCTAGAGTGAAGCAAACACATCTCAGCTGCTCTGACTTTCAACCTAAGCCCCAGCAATGAATCAACAGAGTAACCTGCTGCCCCCCTCTGAGTCCTGAACCTCATGTGCTGACACAAACTTCAGCTCCTCCCTGTCAGCTTTCTTCCTTTCTGAATCTTCCAGATAACTCCCCGCAGCTGTCTCTGCCTGCCTACACGTGGAAACTTTGCCCTACTTACAAAGCAAAATGTTTTCACTGAATCATGGTAGAAAATACAAATCGGTTTTAATCTAAAATTAGTATATGCTTTGTAGTTCTGTATTTTTTAAACTAGTCTGTAACCTCAAAGGTTCTTGGAAATTAAATTTGCTTTGGTTTGCTCTGTAAGAGAAATCAAATCTCATTATATTGTGCTAGTGACAGCTGCTATTCCTGGCCTTATTCCAGTCTCAAAACATTTTCTGTCCTGAACCATATGTTTCATGTACAGTTACTTGAAGAGTTTCACTAGCTAAGCCTGCTGAGATGAATCATCCCTCCTGCAAAGGTGTTGTGGGATATGCAGCAGAGTTACAAGAGCATTAACTTGGTTACATAGCATAAATAAAGTCATACATGTCAGTTGTGCGTTGCTGTGGCAGAAAAAGTGACTCAAATTGAAAGAAATCCTAACTGATGTGGAATAAGTTTCGCCAGCCTAGATTTGCTAAGAGGCAGGGAAGACATATCTTTAAACTGTAATACAATTAAGCTGGGTTTGTGCATATTTATTACATGGACAGTGTCAAACACACTTCTAGATTTAATTGCTGATGGCCACAAGATTTTGCTTCTTCCTGCTCCAATGCCCATTTTGATGGTGTAGAGTGGAATAGTAATAAAATCATTATCTCAATCCCTCTTTCAAGATAGCTATGTAGTTTTCCTTACGATATCTTATTGAGTTTAAATCTTATCTACAAAGGATTTCAGAATGCCTCAGGTGCAGTTTGCAGTACAGAAACTTTTATGCCCACTTGGCCTTTGGCATATAAACTTAAGTTTCTATTTTTTTCATGTCTACTGTTTATTCTTGCTTTCACCTCATCCTATTTACTAGGAAACGTAAACCTTATTCTAGAGTTCAGCTAGAGCAGAACTCCAGTCTCTCTTCCCAAATAAACATCAAAATTGGCTGACAAGGGCATCATGCTCCACCTCATACCCAGGTCTGTCCCACACAATCTGGGATGCCTCCCTTTATTGCACCTTTAGCCACAATGGAAGGACGTTCCTACATCAACTCCAGGACAGTCTCTGGGTTGGTGGCAAAAGCCCTTCCAACAAAAGCGGCAGATGCGTATCCTGATCTTCTTTTGTGGGCTGTGATTACTGATGTACCATATCTGATAGGTATCCATCTCCACTTTTAACTGTGAAATGCTGAAAGGGAGATCATAAGTGATCTTCACGCAGAGCTTAGGATTTATGATAGCTCCATTTCCTGATTAGCTTCAGCTCTAGGTGCTATTTTCTCTGAATGCCTAAGAGCAAGGTTATGTGGTCACTTCGGTTCAGTACAAATCTAAAGCGCTCCATAAAAGTGCTACCACCTTTGCACACATGGACAACATTCTTGCAAGAGCACTGATTTTTTTTGTTTCCTTGATACCAGTTTTCAAACATAATGTTTTTGGGCCTGATTCAAAAGGCTGCTACGTGCACACTAGAGGTAGGACACAGAAACCAGCAGGCAAGAGGTGATGGGTTACTGGAGAGGAGAAAAAACAAAGCCAATATTTTCTGGCAGCAGTGCAAACATCTGCGAGATTAAAGTAACCACACAACAATGGCTGAGGATACCTCCTTATACAGCACAGGGAGTTTAGAACAAAGGCTAACCTAGCATTCTGCATTAATGAGGCCAGACATTTACAGTCTGGTCAAGCTAAGGCAAAAGATCCTTTGTAGAGTTCTCCTTCATATGTCATGAGTGCTAAATAACAGTGATAGAATGCATTAGTTTGAGCATTTACCTCCCTTGTTACCCAGTATATATCACCTTTCCTAAATATTTTTGAAATGTCCAGCTTTAATGTTACTTGTTTAAAGCAAAATTTCTTGTGAGTTTCAAACACTTAATAATTGAAAACAGTAAGGTTCTGTTTGAAAAAAATGTAGTCACAAAGAAAAGAAAGAACAATAAGATAAATTTCTGACTGAAAATAAATCTGCCAGATGTTACTATTTTCCAGCAAACTGAGTTCACCTTCAGTGGGCCACATGCATAGATACAAATAAGATCCCACCGATTATCTTTTCTGTCATGCTTTTCAGGGATTATTTTGCCTCCCACAAGCTGCACAGACACTTTGTGAGCCAGAATCCCTGGTCCAGTCAAGTCAGATTCTAGGCAAGACTGATGGGTAGAGTTAAAGTAGGTTTGAATGACATTCAAAGTCCTCAAGTGCTGCAACTCCCCAGGATACAGGCAAATATCTGAATTAAACAACAGACGTTCATTCTAACTGATGTGTGGTTTCCCACAGTCCTGAAGTCCAAATATTTAATCTGTCCTGGAAAAAACCTCCCCCTAAAAATCCATGATAAATAATGGATTCTCCTGCAGCACAACTGGAATAGACCTCTGAGTGCACGACACTAAATCTATTTTTGTAAAAGGACAAATTGAGCCAATTGAGTGATTTCACTGGCTAGTGATTTCTTTGAAATAGCTTATCACATACATGAAAATACACTGCATTGCCTCATTTCAGAAGTCATCTTTGTTTTCTTTTTAATTAAGTTATAGTATTTATCTTGATGATTAAACTTCAGGATGTGTGAATTCAGTGGCATTATAGAAACCATTGCATATCAACTTTTTTTCATTCCTATGTATGCCTGTAACTGTCCAGGAAGGCAGCACTGGAGAAGGTAATTATGTATGTGCAATATTTAAATGTTGACCCACAGGTATTTAAGAATTATAGAAGACTTCTAGTTTAACCTCTTCATCTCCAACACACATACAGACATAAGCACATTCACAACTGAAATTCACATCACATATAGGAGAGTGAAGTTCTTCAAACTTAAATTAGTGTGATTTAAATAAGAAATCCACAAAACCAAATCCAGTATTAATGCTGATAGCTAGACTCTGCCAGCATTTCACAACAGCTATACATATGTGAGATTCAACATTTTTGCACTCCTTCTGCAGGCACAGCTGAGGAATGTTCAGATCCTCTCACCCACAGCTATATTGGGTACATGTCTGAAGTGCAGAAGCAGCTTTATAAGTTATACTCCAGACAGTGGAGGCTTAGACATACAACTTACTGGACTGATGCATTCTTGTGTCATCTAGACATTTCGTATTGTACAGAACAAACGCGCATCTTTGGTCTCCATCTGAAATGTAACTGTTTTCAAAGAATACTGTTTTATCACCCAGTTATATGTTTATACCAGCCCTTTCTCACGATCTGTGACCCATTGCAGAAGGTTGCATTAATAGTCTTATAATCAGGTTTCATTACTGTTATAATTTTCAAGGTGTTTTCAGGTGATTTCAGGAACGCTGTCTCCTTGTTACAGTGCAGAACTGTGATTCAAAGTACCTAAGTGCTATATTTTACTCTCTCACTGGTTTAGAGGAGAACAGTGGCTAATCCTCCAAGCCAGCCCAAATCTTAGAGTTTCTATTTTTTTAAAAATGAGGACAGTACTGTTGACCTTTCTAGCTTTGAGATCTGTTACTGAGAACTATAAAAGCTAGAACAGCTGCAACTCAGAATTTACTCTCTCTAGAGTATGTGACAGCTGTATGTTTATGTAATCTATCAAGCAGTTAAGTACTCCAGAAAACTTGCCTCCTTAAGGAGTTAAGAAGGTATGGCACAATATAACACATCAAGTAAAATAGAACTGTGATGGAGCAACTTCCTCTACCTGCCATATCTGGTGATTTCTTGTAGCCCTCTGGAAAGGGGAGCCCACTTGATCCTCTTTTCTGACTAGATACATTTGCAAATCACTGGTAAATAGTCTCTTCTGAGTTATAAGGTCTCTAGAAGCACAAATAAAGTCAATGTGAGTAATAGAAACACTTCTCTCCACAGAGGAAGTATAAAGTTTCATGTTTCAATTCAGAAGGATATGAGCCTAAAATGTCCTCTAATTTCTGTGAATTTTCAATGTGCATATCTAGATGTAATGTCCTGGATTTAGCTTGTTTATAGCAAAAGTGGGTAATCTTTAGTGAATTTATTATTTAGATCCCTAGAAAGGAGTAGGAACAGAGCAAGGAGACAGGGCTGAAAATTCAGTTCCAAAACATTCAGAATTAAAGAAGACTGATACAAAAAAGGAAAAATCAATTTCCTCATTAAGCACAAAAAGATTCAGAACAACTGGTTTGAAAGTTTCTAAAGCCACTTTTCAAGTCTGGAAACATTATAGACTCAGAATAGAAAAACAGCCAGATTACCTACTATGACTGTGAGCAAAATTAATGCCTCTGTTCAGTGGCCCACAAAAAAAAAAAAAATTCAAACAAAAATTGGGATTGAACCACTACCACCCCAGGGGATTGTTTAATGTAAAATCTTCCAGACATCCTAGAGAGTTCATTGTTAAGGCTTCTGAATTGGCCTAGAAGTTACAGCTTTATATACAGAGTTTACTTGTGCTTCACATCTTTACAGACACCACTATTTAATTTCTAGACTGAAAATGAAATATAGCTAGAAAACTTTATTAAGCCTTTAACCACTCTGTTTAAGGAAAGTTACTTCAGCCACAAGACTGAAGCTCCCTGGCTGCGTTCTTTTCACTCCTTCTCTCCCAATCTATAGTTGATATTTTCTGTTTTGCAGAAACAGTGTTCATGGTTATGGGCTGACATCCCATCTTTTCTTAGTCCTCCCTTCTCTAGACTAAACAATGCCAATTCCTTCCACCCTCCCTCATACTGCCTTCTAGACTGTTGCTCGTTCTTTTTAATTCTCTCTGGATTGTCTCCAGGGTGTCTACATTTTTCTTCAAGTATGGTGCCCAAAACAGTACTCCTTGCTACTGGAGAGTGTCAAGGAGAGTGGAAGAAGTATTTTACACATCCTGCATAAAATGTCTGTACTCCAGAACTGCTTTATTAGTCTTAAATTTGGTGATACTTGGTAAGTATCTGGGAACTTTTTGAACTATTCAGGTGAAAATGTATGTTTGGAGAGTCTTTCCTTGTGAAAGCTGGGTTCAGGTATAAATTTGTGATCAGGGTACTAAGGCCAGAAACTTGTAAATATGTCTTGTACTTTATTACAAGGCATGCCAACAAATCAGGAGTAAGGTCTGATTTATTGTGCAAAATGGTCCCTATTTTCAGATCCTCGAGCAAGGCACACATGGTTTTCAGATATGGATGGCAATTATCCTATACTGTGTTTAATTAACATAGCAATAAATATTACCCAGCTTTCTAGACACAGGTAGTGGGTTGGATTCAGTAAGAGCCCTGCCTCCAAGGAACACAGTGAGCATCCAAACCTTCTGAGCTGTGCACTCTTACACAGTATAAAGCCTTGTACAGTCTCTGTACATTTAGGCTGAAATACTGTTTCATGAAAAGTCAATTGATTTATTGTTAATTGGATTTCACCATTAGCTCTAAGACTTTACAGGTATATTTGGCTACAAAAATAGTCTTAGTTAATGCCCTAAGACTAGTGTAGTCTAAATACTCATTCTAATAATTGGTAACACCTCCCCTACTCTTACTTTTCTGTGTTGCCTTAAAGTGTGCTGTAGTTTATGAAGATTTGGAACAGCCCTTAATGAGATTTTCTACCAGAATTTGACGGATTTTGCTTTTCAACTACCTGCCAGACATCAGTGATCTATTACACTTGGTAGTGGGCAAATATGAAACAAATTCAGCATGTAGGGCTGGTGTTTTTAAATACCTGTGTTGATCCACGGAAGTCAGTGAGTCTCAGGTAAAATTGAACTTTCTCAGCCATCTAGTCTCACAGTCTCTTAGTGCTTATTATAGCTGTATAACTTTGCATGGGAAAATAAAAGTGGGGCTGCAGACCAAACACTGTCCTGTGATATAGAGGAGGAAAGGTAGAATAAGTATATTTTAAATTACTGTTCCACTTCGATGCCAGGACTACGAAGCAAGTCTAAAACTTAAAAGAAAAGAGGGAATGAAAACAGAAATTCATAGCTGTAAAGTTCAGTAGTCAGTGTTTATTGCCTTGAAGACAAATAATGACGTCAGTGAACTAACTTCAAGGTTGAGTAAATAAGATTAGAATAATAATCTATAACCTGGGAAATTACAGAAATCTTCAGTGGACTGTTTTGAAGACAGACCAAACAATCACTAATTTTGGGGAAATTGCTACTGCAGACTACTGGAACTTTCCCAGAAAATCCACAAAATTCCTTCTCTCCACTTGTCACTGCTGGCTTAAAAAGCAGATAAGCAGAGGACATTTTGATGGTTTAATACATAAATAAATCAAAATGGGGGCTAGGGCAAAGAAGAGAAGCTTTTAATATTATTTTTGCTGAGTAAATAGCATAATGGCAGCCAAAAAAAAAACCACAAACCAACCCCAAAACTACACTTTGACTACCATAACTTCTCTGTTATGCAAAGCTTTTATGTGTTTTAAAGAATTGTTTAAAAAAAGAAACCTGAGAGTATGCAAAAGATGCACTAGTACAAATACTGTGATATTTATATGTGGTTTGTATTTATTCAGCTAAGCACTGCCAGTAGGTGTGCTTTTATTTTTTTTTTTCTTCTTTAAAGCTAGCTGATATTTGACTTAAAAATACTGACCAGAACACAGGAGCATAATGTTCTTGCAGGCCTGAAGCTAGTAATGTGGTGAAATCCAAGTGGGTAAAATCTACACTAGCATGAAGAAAACTGAAAAAATCTCTTGGTCTTTATTGTCAGACAGAGATTTGTCCAACAGATATCACTTCAGGATTCTGGCATTGGCAAAATGTGCATGCCAGACACAGGAAACCAAGAAAAACAAGACAAACCATAGAAGCCTCCAAAACTGTATCATTTTTATAGTTTAGTGAGAAGACGGATGTTCTTACTGTGAGTGACCTCCAAGAAGGAGACTTTTAAGCCAATACAAATACTAGCTTATTAAAGTCTCTGAACATTCATGTAATATTGGACACAGGACAATCCAGCTTAGTTTTGATCACATTTTAGACCATTAACTGAACACTACTTTCCTTAGCAATTTACCTTATTAAAAAAAACAACCACACAACAACAAAAATCTCCAAACAAAAACCCATCAAAAAATGTTCAATAGTTTCTTGTATTTAGCAACCATAATCTCAGAAGTCTGTGTTCTCTATATTTACTCTATAAATTATTAATAAATCAATACTTAGGTTATTTAGTTCTAGCTAAAACTTTAAAAAAATTGTTCATTGTAATTCAGGTGAACAATTGAAGGTCATTGTGTTTGCTAATGAAAATGGTTTTAATATACTAAAGTTAGCACTAGCTAATTTAAAATGGTCTTCATTGGAGAAAAAAAATGGTGAGGTGAAATATCTAAAATTGTATTTAGTTTAACAGAATTAGCAAATTGTTAAAAAAAAAGATGCTAATAGCTGCTAACTGACCTCAAAACATCCTTATTCACATGCATTCATAAAAATTACTCTAACTACTGTACTGATTTGCGTGAGAAGGAAAAAAAAAGATTTAAGCAGAAATACTCAGTTGAATTTGAACAAGTTATTTACCTACAGTTTCAAAACCATTACTAGATTTGGATGATCACACATTAATTCTCTGTGATACTGAATATTTATAGGTCATATGAGCATTCTGATGAAGGAATGGCCAGCCAGCACTTTCAAAAGTGAAGCTTGATCAGACCACCATTAGTAAATTCAGTTTTTCTGGGGCCAATTTGCCCCTTTAATATGGTACAGCAATGCCATCCATTTTGGAAGAATACTCTGAAGTCCTGCTGATAAAATGAGAAATATTAGTTATAGACATTAAAAAGGTATACCTAGTATTTTATATGAGATTATAAAGCAAGCAACACACAAAGTCATGTCTCTGCTTGCCATTTGCTTTCAATTCCTCCTACTCACTTCTTGTTTTCCAACTACCCAACTTTTAAATGCCTACATTTTAAAAATCACCAAACTCTCCTTCCTCCGTGTTTTTTTTTTCCTTCTTTTTCCATTGTGTTATATTTTATTGTCCCCAGGCCATCATAACCTGTAGTAATTTCTCCTATTTTGCTACTTAATTATTTTCACTATGGAATATTACCCTACCCTGTTAAACTCAGGAATAAAGTCTGGCACCAATTCATTTGCATTTATATTATTATACCTTCCACAGAGCAAACACATTAAAAGTATAAAACTGAAATGCTATTATATGCTTACAGGTGTTATGTATTTACATGTAATGTAACAGATACCTCTATTCCTGAGAAGAATCCTGTGTAACATGAAGTCAGTACCCAAGACCTCCAAAACACAAATCAGAAACTACACAGAAGTATTTTTAAGAAATCTGCTTTAAGAATGTACCATGTAGCTTGCATGTAAGGTGCTCCCTTAAAATTAACTGTCCTTGATAGTACAAAAACAAGTAGTTTGTCTCTTACGATGAGCCACTAAAGCAGGAACAAGTGGCCCTTTGATTGAAGAGGCAGGAAAAAGGCAAGGACGCACTGTACAAAATAACCTTGCAATTCCCACGCTGATAAATAAGCAATGGATGAAAACAAACTATTTTTATGTTTTCCCTTCAAAAATTCATTCTGTCATTTTTATTATATGTTCTATGACTGGAAACACAAACATTTATCCCTGGCCTATATTTGTAATGTAACACCTGAGATAATTCTCACTGATGATCAACATTAAAAAGCCTGCTTTTCAGGAGTAGGTATTTTCTAGTGGTGCGTGTATGAGAGAAAGCCTGTCCTAGAACATCATTGCTTCAATTCCTTCTATCCCATACCTTCAACACCAACGTAGAAATAAGAGGGCTGATCCCACAAATGTATGCAAATCATATTCTTTTAAGCAGCTTCTTTGTAATTTAATTCAGCTGGTCACCTTGGTTTCATAGATGGGAATTCTCTTAAAGAGGAAAAAAAAGTACACTGCTACCTAAAAAACCTCTGCCTCTCATAGATAATTTCAAACTTGAAACTCTTGCAAAAAGCTCAAAGGCTGAGAGAAAGTATTAATCTCAGGAATGGAAAAGACATTTCACAGGTTAAAATATCTTTCTGTACCTTCATCTGCTGCAGAAAGAAATACTATCCATTCCTAAAAATGGAAATATTTCAGACATACCTTTACACTGACTCAAATCCTGATTTTCAAGGTAGAAATCTGAAATCTCATCATACTATTTCATGGTAATTCAAACACAGCAAGGACCCCAGTCTCCTCCATTCTTTCCCTTTAGCTGAACACTGAAGCTTGGCCTGTTGTGATGACAATGCTATTTTGTAACCCTGCCTCTGAGGACTGGTACTTTGGGTATCCTTGGAGAAGAATACAAATGTGAAACAGGCAGGTTAAACAGAGAAACACATTATATTTTTTGGCTATCATTCTATTAATGTGAGAATTTGGGGACCAGTTATTTGTGATAATTCTTTCTGCAGACCCCAAGTTATTGCGACCACCAACACAACTGTATCAAACAGAAAGCCAACTGCTGAGAGAGCAAATCTTACCTTATTGGGAAAATAAATAGTTATGAGAGTGCTGGAAGTATACTGCAGACTGTTATGCACACTTAACAGCAGTTTTAAACCTGTCTTGAAGCCAGATTAGCCTCAAGAGGAAAAAAGAAAGAGGCAAAAAATTATTAATTATTAAAAATTAAGACACAAACTTGTTCTGCTGCTGTTGCAGAAACTTGGATTGTATGTGAGACTTACATAAAAAGCCCAGGGGCAACTAAAAGTGTTTGGGGAAAAATTTAGCACAGGGACTTTGAATAAGAGAAGACAGGAATCTGAATTATTTTATTCCAGTCAGTATAGAACTGTACCTTTGAATTCATGCTTTTATAAAAGAGATTATAAATCACTAGTCAGACTAAAGTATATTGCTGGTTTTCAAAGCATCTTTTTTATATTGATGAAATATCCGAAAGGTAAATTTTGACAATGATCAAAAATCCATCCCATCGTGAACAGCATGCAGGTCATTGGAATATAGCTCTCTGAACATGACTACGTTCCAGATGATTAAAGATTTCTTCTTCTGTTTCTGGAGTGAGCTGTATATTATCTTTGATTGGAGACAAAGGATCAGACTTTCTACAAGAAGGAAGTTTTTCATACTCTCTGCACAAAAAAAAAGAAACAAAACAAAAATGATATATTGAAAGAATGATATATTTTTTGTTTCTAACCACAGGCCAGTAAGAATATACAGATTAAAACAAAGTAAGACCCCTCACCTAACTACCCACTCCACCTATGAATAAGTACAAAATAAAAATTTGTGATGCAAAGTTTTAATTTCAATTTCAGTACAACTGAACAACTTCACTGAAAGTGAAAGAATGATAGCTGTTAGCTCTATTTATGAAAGACTGTATGTACCCCATCCAGCTCTGGGCTGTACATACTCTCTGCACAAAAAAGTCTTCTGAATAAGTGTAGTTTTATATACATATGTATATCCTGTGAGTCTTGACATTAAGGCAGAACAGATTAGTGTCCCACATGATTTATTTGCCATAAGATAATGTAATTGTTAAAACATAAGGCTAATTTAGAAATATCTTAAAATCTGAAAAAATCAATACTCAGAGCTAAGCAAGCCCTAGCAGTAAAAAACCTTTCTGTGACAGTGTTGAGAAAAAAATCCCCTAAAAGCTAATAAACTATTGCTTACATAGAAGTAAGTAATACAAAAATATATGTCCCCAGTATAAACACCCAGAGGTTACAAACCAGCCAAAAGTAGATGACTAAAATGTGCATGGTGGGAACTCAGTCTTGCAATCATCAGCAGAGAGTGCCACCTAGGCTCACTCTGTTCTATCTGCCTGTATTCTCATAAATCCAAATATATGAATTTTCTCTCTGTAAGCAACCCTGGTCAGACATTCCAAAATAGAGGTCAAGCAATAAATGCACGAACACTTTCACTTCCTCCTTGAAACTGTCAGTCATTCTTACACCCCATAAGGAGGATAATAAAAAGTAAGATTTCTAAAAATGTAAATACCACAAGTAATATTTTTTAAACAGAAATTAGTTATGTGTTTATAATAACCTACCCTAAGGCCCAAACTTACTAAAATATATTCATCTGAGTCAACACATGCTCACCAGTATCAACATTTACTACTCAGTGCAAAGAATACTTTTATTCTATTCACATTTGGTTTCACGTTAGTAAAAATAATTCTATTTAAATAAGACTTATTTATTAAAGTTGAGATTGCTACTTAAAGCTGGAAAAACTTTGCCACCAGGAGTTTTTATCTGAGCCCATGGAGAAAGTGTGAGTTAGAACACCTACACTTCAAGTTCCGTTTTACTTTTTAAAAATAATCGTTGCCCTTCAAGTTCAAACTTTCAAGCTATTTGCAGAAACTTCATGTTAGACAAGTCCTCCCCACAAGGAAAAGCAATAGCATTTTATAATGTGCAAGAATGTCTCTTGTAACCAGATACTCCAGCTAACAGAAATACCCCATCAATTCACTGTCATCTTGAAAGCAGAACACTTCTGGCAGTCAGCCATCTCCAAATGAGAGGGACACAGAGTTAAGTAGAAGCAACCTTGTATTCAATTAAATTTAGCAACTTTTATGCAGCTTTTGCATGTAGATCAAGAAATGATTTTTGGTGTTTGACGGCAAACAATGGCACAGATTTTCGTATCAATTATGGTAAATGAAATGCACTTCTCAATAAAATTCAGTAAATTAATTTTAGCTGAGAGTTTTTCCTGGTTAGAAAGAAAAAAAGTAATTCTAAGAGTTTGTTTACCAAAATCCATGCTTCATGTTTACATCAAGCTTAGGAAGTTATGAATTGTATGTAAAAAATATCTAGTCTTGCACTATTATCCTTATTGAATTATACGGAGAACGTGTGTAGAGTCTGCTTGGAAAACTGTTTCTTTGGGACAAAAGTGTGCAGGGTACTAAGCAAAGGGTTAAAGCAACTCACCTTTTAAATTGGAAGCTTTTCCAGAGTTCACCAATAGTGGATTGCAGTCCCAGGTTATTTTCAGTATCACAGTCCTTTTTCTTCTGCACAGGTGACAGTTTCCTGCTTAGTCCACTTACTTTAGCTGGTATCAATGGCTTGAGCTTTGTTACCATATGTGACCTTATATTACTGGATTTACGTAATCCAGGAACCTGTGGGATTTTAATATTGCAGTACACATGGTTAAAATGACAACCTGCAAACAACAGATATTACGCTGCAAAGCTTATAATCAGAAAAAGTGCTTTACATTCTGTTGAGATAATGCAGTCTGAAATGCCACAACAAAATATATTTAGATAGTGTCTATAATCTAAAAAATGGCGTCTCAAAAACAAGACATAGTGCAGCTGTAAGAACTGGCAAAACCAGCTTCCATAAGTCTTTGCATTCTAAAAGGTTGCAAATACTCATCTCTTTTGAATGCAGTCTTTAAAATCTACTGAATATTTATTTTTTCATCTGTTTGAAGACTATTTGTTGTGCTCTCATGTAATGTCATCTTTTGGAATTTAAGAGAAGTAACTTTCTGGGTATCACTCCCCGTGATACTTGGATTTCATGAAGACTGAGCCATAAGCAAGAGCACAGGTAACAATACGATGACTCCAAGGATCATTAGATCTCTAGCTGGACATTCTTATCCAGTTTCTATACCAGAAGCTCAGAAAAGCTGTGCTTGGCCAGAATCTCTCTCTTAAATGCAACCAGACTTAAGTTGGGACATCTCAGCAGCTTTTTCTTCATAGAGAATTCATAGCTTAGTTCTTTACAAAATGTCATGGCATCTTGTCAACGCCCCACCACATACATTTGATATATATTTTTTTGCACCTCAAATACTGTGTTCAGTTTTGGGTCTCTATCTACAAGAAAGGCATTGAGGCACTGGAGTGTGTCCACAGAGAGGCAATGGAGCTGGTACAGGGTCTGGAGCACAAGTCTTATGACAAGCAGCTGAGGGAGCTGAGGATGTTCAGCCTGAAGAAAAGGAGGCTCAGGGGGGACCTTACCCCTCACAACAACTGCCTGAAAGCAGGCTGCAGCTAGGTGGGGGTTGGCCTCTTCTCCCAGGCAACTAGTAATACACGAGAGGAAATGGCCTCAAGTTGCACCAGGGGTGGTATAGAATGGATATTAGGAAAAATTTCTTCCTGCAAAGGGTTATAAAGCATCGGAACAGTCTGCCCAGAGAAGTGGTAGGGTCACGATTCCTGCAAGTGTTCAAAAATCATGTAGATATGGCACTTCAGGATACAGTTCAATGGTGAATATGGTGGTGCTGGGTTGACAGCTAGACCTGACCGTGAAGGCCTTTTCCAACCTTAATGATTCTGTCATTCTATTATTGAAATTACATTGTTTCTATGTAAATATACTAAGCAGATCTTGGTATTCCAAGGAGGGAAAAAGTGTTTAGAATGTAAGCTAAAAATTGGAACAAGAATACTAGGACGAATAAAATAAAATATTAAAAATGCCTGCTTTATAGTATTATTGTCGATCACGTCAGCCTTTTTGCAACACCTAAAGGAACCCAAATCCTACATATCTCTGTAGTACTGAATTGCATCAGCGTTATAACTTAATTTAGCTAACGCAAAAGTAAACAAAGCTGCATGGTGAACATGTGCTAAGAAATTTAAAGCTAGAGCAGAATGCTCTTTTCTATTATCACTATTAGCCTCTTTGCTAAGCTCACAGCAATTGTGTAAAATAATTAGCAGTAAAAACCACAGCTGAAATAGCACCACAGAAATAAACATGAGGTCTTAGGGAGCTCAATATCACATAGGCATTTGTTAGTAAAAAGCTTTTATTAGTTTTGATATTAGAATTGAGTAGGTAGCAATTCACATTTTGGTTTGGAACCACAATAAGAGCTTACAAATTTTTCAGATTGCCTCCTCCAGTTACTAAGTTTCTCTACAGTAATCTACATAGCTGATATTCAGTTTACAAAAGTCAGAATAAATTATGCTTTAAATGAGTAACTGCTTCTTCCCTAAATCAGGAACTCATCTTTTCCTTTGGTATGTTCTACTGTATTTAGCACCAGCAAACATTTCCCTTGTTTTACACTTGCAGGATCTTAATTAAAATCCTAACAAGATTTTAGTAAATTCTAAAAGAAAAGAAGCACCACTTTTGGCTCAGTTTTCTCCATGGTCTTACTGGTGCTACAACTCACAGGAGTCCAAGAGTCTGGGTGGGCCCAAGTTACCATATGACTAACCTTTCGATCATTGTTGACAGGTTAGTTTTTGGCCAAGCTGGTTTTCTGGTGTAATTCCTTATAATTATTATTACCAGCACATAAAGGAAGAACAGAGAATTCATGGCCACAGAAATAAGTGGGGGAAATCCTCCTACTAGCCACTTGCTTTAAACAAATCTTATTGTCCTTACAGATTTTCAGCAGTTTTTGTTTTCTGAAGGGCTCCAACCATGCTGAAATTTTGTTTTTACATGATGCTTACATTACATCAGTACTTCCATAATGTGATTCCTCAATATTTAATGTATTCATTCTCCCAATATACCTTCTAAGTGAGCAAAAAAATGTAAGACATTAAATACAGCCTTAAAACTAAAGTAATAAAATTCAGAATGCCAGGACAATTTCCTTGCTCAGTCTGGTTGAGGAAAAGAAGGAAAAATGTTAATGTTCCAAAATACAAATGTAAATTTCTCCTTGACAAATAAGTTCCTAACAATAACCACAAGATGTCACTATTTTACAAAACACACAATATTCTTGTCTGGCAGAGAGAAGCTTGTGATTTTTAGTCTGCCTGCAAGAAAACCTAGTAGGGATATACCTAGAAGGATGAAAACAGCTTCCTCTTACTTATTCATCTTTTGTCCAATTCTAATGACAACACCTAAGGAGTCAGAGCTGTTAAAGTCTTCAAAGTTTTATCAACTAGACAAATGTATTAAGCTCTTAGAAATGTCTCAAAGACAAGGAACACAAGTTTATTCTTAGACATCTCAGAAACCACAGAGGAGTCAACTGACAGTTGTATCTTGTGATCGTATCAGGACTGCGAACATTACTGCAATTTATATCATAAAGCCTGAAGTGGATTTTCTCGCCTTAGCTTAGCTTATTTTACACCAAGTGTTTAAAATCCCCAAACACATTGAAACTGTGTTATCAATCATTAGTGGTTATATTTCACCTCAGCTCCAGCATAGATGAACAAGAAGGTAGCTTTGTCTTGCCAATATTTGCATTGCTTAGGTCTTTCATTACAACTTTTAAAATGAACTAGTAGAAACTCCGATTTTCAGAGTTTAGTAAAGCTCATAAAGTTAAAAGAATTCTTACCTTGGTCTTTATAATTTTATTTTTTTTGTCAGTTTGAACAGCAGAAAATAGTGGAGACAGAATACATCGATCATCATCCAGTTTTGAACTGGAATCGGACTCCTTCAAGAGAAAATTGATTTGGTTTCAAAACAGGTTGCCTTTTGGTAAACACAATATATGTTTTCCTATCTACATGTATATACTTTAAGGTATAATGTTTTCAGCAGTTCTAAGAACTCATGCAAAAATCTGAGCTTTTAGCAAGCAACACTACAAAGGCGTGCATATGCTTTTTGAAAGCACTTCAAGGACTAAAAGCAGAGAACAAAAGGTTGCCTACCAGGTGTTTTTATGAGCCACTGCAGTGATAGCAGCGTAAAGATTGAAGACAAACTAAAACCAGAGAACAGACTTTATGCTAGTATGTCAATCCATTCTATACAACTATGTTAAGCATTGATAAGAGTATGATCATTCTGTGATTCTATTCAGAGACAAATTTTGTTATCACAAGTTTCATCACCTGTAGGGCACTATTCTGAAAAGGAGCCTTCACTGCATAATTTTGTTTATAATTTACAGTGAAAACAAATGCTGAAATGATGTCTAATTTTCTTACCTGTGCACCCGAGCTGTTGTTGGGCACTTGTAGGATTTCTGAAGACTCCAAACTGCATTCTGATGGCTCACAAGACCCATGAGACTGGGATGACTGTTCCAGTTCTATTAAGGGGGAGGACTCTTCCTCCCATTCATCACACACTGCCCCACTAATCTGATCTTCCTGTGATACAATGCAGTTGTTTCCCTGGTGGTGAAACTGCTGTGAAAATACAGTATGAGATGGACCAAGATTTCCTGAGTTACTTTCGAGGCTGCTAAACCACTGGACACAACTTTTCTGCATTTCTCCAGGAGGTTTAAAGATAGTCCTTGATGATTTTTCACTTTCTGAAAACCTAGAAGTATCTTCTGCTACATGTTTTGTTTCCTGTTTCTGGCAATCCTGCTCAGCATCTTGAGTTGGATCACCATCATCCTTTGCTCCACTGCCAAACATAAATGCATCATTGCAGAAAAACCTAAAAAAGAAAAAAAAGATTAAGGCAAGGGAGAAGAAAGTTATGCAAATGAGTATGTCAACTCCAATCATTGTCTCTATCCATCAATTTTATTTTCAAGGTATACTTCCAGACAAATTCTTTTGGCAATGGGGAAAGTCCCTCAGGGAGACATTTAGCAAATAACAGTAAAAAAAAGCAGGAAAAAGCATCTGTAAAAATGGCATTCATTGACTGAAATACTAAGAAGATACTTCACCTGAAAGAAACATCTAGACATCCTACAAAATTTAAGAATATATTAATTGACAATGATAAAGCTAAGCAGTAGTGAAATGCTTCAGCACCACTTATCAAGCAAACTAGAACCTTACTACTTTTTTTCTATGTTATCGCAGCAGCTCCTGAGAATACTGAGCACACACTTAGGGAAGACTATCACCAGTGACAACTGGTGATTTTCGATGCAGCATAAAAAACTTTCAAGAACTTTCAGCTCAGAAAGGTGTGCCTTAAAACTAAGGTATTAAGACTACTCCATAAAATTACAGTGCTCAAAAATATTCAGGTTATTTAAGACAAAAAAATTACACAATAATAGACTTAATTGTGATAAAGTTTTGTAAAACAGATTCAAGTGGCCAAATGTGACTAAATGAAAAAAAACTAACACCGTCCCTCTTCTCAAAGTGCTGCTGCAGAGATCAGCAGTGTCAACCAAATGGGATGGGATAAGAATAGGTATTTGGCATAGAGTACGAGCAGCATTAGCTTTACTGAAACAAACAAAAAGCCCTGTCAACTTAAGTCCATGTATTCACTAACTGCTTACATATTTGCCACAAAGTAGCTACCTTTGTTTTTTTGAGATATGTCACATGTTCTTTACCTGGAAAAAAACCCTGGCCAATTCCTAATTAATTTTGATACCCAGAGGTATTGATCACTAAATTGATCACAGGGCTGGAGCACCTCTCCTACAAAGGCAGGCTGAGAAAGTCAGGGTTGTTCAGCCTGGAGGCTTCAGGGAGACCTTACAGCACCTTGCAGTACTTACAGGGGAGCCTACAGGAGAGCTGGAGAGGGACTTTTTACAAGGGCATGTAGTGACAGGACAAGAGGGAATGATCTTAAGCTGAAGGAGGTTGAAATTAGGTATTGGGAAGAAATTCTTCACTATGAGTGTGATGACACACTGGAAGAAGTTGCCCAGAGAAGTTTCAGATGCCCCATCGCTGGAAGTGCTCAAGATCAAGTTGGATGGATCCCTGAGCAGCCTGGTCTATTGAAAGGTGTCCTGACTATGTCAGGGGGGTTGGAACTAGATGATTTTAAGGTCCCCTCCAAACCAAACCATTCTGTGATTCTATGAGAAGTCTCAGTCTTCACTTCTGCAGAAAAAGTGAACATTATCTATCTCACAGATAGATAGCATGCCTAGCACAAGGGAACCTCCATTTTGGCTCAGATGCAATACAGTTGCATAAAAAGTCTGAGGTAGCATTTTTCCTATTTTCAGTATTCAGGCTATTTTAGCAACCAGGAGAGCAAATAGTATTTTGCCACTTATGAAAATATGTGAGATAAACATACCTGCTTCTTGTTCCTGGAACAATTACAGCATCCTTCTCTTTATTTTTCCTTTGCAAAAAGGAAGCAAACTTATTTCTAACTCTCGGCAGGGAGTTGGAGCTTTCTTGAGTGTTGGAATTCCCTGGAGAATCAAGGCTTTGTATTGCTGACACACTCTTTTGTGCTTGACCATCATGATCATTCTCCTTCTTGGTTCTTTTTGTTTTTGAAAACGAATATTGCTTCAACAGATCTCCATCTGAGATTTCTTCTGAATCTAAAGATAATTTGAGCATCACTGTAGAAGCACATTTTACAATTAACCAGTTGTGACATAATTAAATATTACATATTTACTCTCACAGGCTTTAAAATATTAGTAAGGTCTGGTAAGAACATTATTGACAATACAGTTTAGATGTCTTTAACACCATTGTTTCCTAGTACACAGCCTTAAAAATAACTCAATGAAAAGGTGGATGGAGTGAAGGCAGATCAACTACAATGGAACCACATTTGATTTAAAGGCAGGTTGCTAAACTACCTACAGACTTGCATAAGCGAGGAATTAGGAAGATATCAGGAGCAACAAAGGAAAAAAATAAAGTCCTAGTAGTATAATCAGAAAGCAAAGGAAGCAGAGGAAAACACTTAACATATCAGATAAAGCACAACAGGAACAAAATGTGCCTCTTGTATTACAAGGCCACAGTTTATTTGAGCACATAACTCAGGTGGTATAGAAGACAATATATCACAGATGTACTAGAGAAAGTGAAAAAGTTGGCACAAAGAACATTTATACAGGGGATAGAGGCAGCACAGTCTGAGTATAGAAAACATTCTTTACATTTTCTGTCTGGCCTAATAGCAGTGCTAAAAAAAACTGGCTGTTTTAACTTCTTCACAAACCATTTCAAGATAGAAATTAAAACCAAAACTACATCAAAATACAGATTGTATTAAACATAACTTGAAATTTAAACCACCAGAGTTTTATAGCAAACCAAAGAAAGTTAAAATCAAGTCCTGTTGAAAGTTTGCTGTCACCTTTTAATCACTATCTAGGCTTTAATATTATGGCTTCTTAGTCTTGTAGGTTGTTGAAAACAGAATACAGATGAGCACAGTTAAGAGTTAAGTCTCTTAAGTCTCATACCATAAAGTGCAAGATAAAATCCTTTCTTTTCCCACAGCCTTCTATTGTTATTCATACACTTATTTAATAAAGACATACCATTCCTTGGCCTTTTTGCCAATAGCTCTTTGCCTGCAAGCTTTAGTCCTTTAACACTAATTATTTTCTCCACGCCTTTGGTTGTTGGTGTCTCTGGGAAATGCATTTTAGGAGGAGCAGTATCTTCAGTGAAGCCAAACTTGTATTCTCTGCTCCAAATGCTATTTACGTGATTATCATGTCGGTCATTCCAGTCACAACTTCTCTGCTGCATGGGCTACAAAAAACAATTAAAAACCAAGACATAGGTTTATAATCTTCCCTTCTATATATGATTTCATGACTTAGCATACAAGGAAGGACACTTTGACATTTGTACATCTAGTGACATACTCTACAGGAATCTTTTGTTTTGTTCCCACAATTATCATGCTTTTCATACTCATTTTTGTGCTGCCATGATTTCTCCATTTCAATATGTCACAAGTGACTACCTGCTCTCCTCAGACCAATTTTAAAGTTTAAATTTTACTTCTATTCAGGAAACAATTTTGGATTATTCTTGGAAGAAATCCAAAACTCTCTGAGAATTTTCTCTTTAAATCAGTTACTTCTGTAAATAGATTTAAGGACTTACCAAAAAAGTCCAGGAAGTAAAACAAATATTAAAATCAAATGCCATGAAAAATAAAACTTTACCTTTAAAAAGAGTGAGAATTATGTGTGTGGGAGCACATAGTTTCTGTAATACCAGAACAGCTTTCACTTAAAATTCATTTGTGGATAACATTCAATCAGATTTTCCCATTAATATTCAGAGTCACATCAAATTCTTAATGTCTAACTTCAGAACAAAGATGTTACCTGCGCCGTGTCAGGGTTGTAATTATCAATTTGTTCCATTGTACTGATATCAATATTGCCAACGGCAATTTGAAAAGCAGTATCATCACCAACATGTCTGTTGCCATCATAGTAAAGGAAAATATCTGAATATTACATTATATTTCAACAACCATACTATGAAGTTTAGAACAGCTACTTTCCCAGTTTTGTGCTAAAAGGCACAGCTAGAATACTAACCAAAAGTATTAATACTACTACTCCTGGATCAACCTGAGGTAACAGCAATTGTAATAGATCTGCAGTCCTTGGCAAATCATGAAAGTCAAAATTAAATCCTTCATTTATCAGCAGGAGAGGTAGCAACTTTCTCCTTCCTAATTTCTGGAAATGCCGAGATTAGGTGGCTTGAACATATAAGCCAGTAACTACATCAACAGTCCCCTCTCTTTCTTCATTTTCCTAATTTTCCATGTTGAAATTTATGTTGCACAGATATGGCAAAATGCTACCTTCTTGTATAGGAAGAGGGATCTGGTAAAACAGGAAATGCTAAGTTAGACAATGAGTAGAACACAAATTGCAAGAATTAAACTGGAAGAGATTATAATATACAACACAGGCAGAAATTCAAGACAGCGATAAAGCAGTCAGTTTGCATTTAAACTGTACTTAACCATTTGTTTTCTAAATAGAAAAAAAAGATCAATAACTTGTGACTAAAATGATGTATCAATGATAGGTCACATAGTTACCCCCTCCACTTTTAAAAAATTGATTAAAATCAGAGCAAAGGAAAAAAGAAAAAACTCCCCCAAAAATTTAAGTCTGCAGAAAAGCCAGGCTTTAGTCAACAGCAGGGAGGCAACAGAAAATCTTAAGTACACCACAGATACAACAAAAATTTTAAGTTACCACATCAGCTCACCCTTATTTGCCCATTCTGCTGTTTCAACACAAAGGATACCGTCCTGCATAAGTTAGTGTTTCTGGATCAATATCATCTCCATATGCATTCAGAGGAACTAATTTTCTGTTGACAGGATCAAAAACTAACTGATACAGGAATGTATTATTAGCTCGCGTAAAACCCTGTATGTATTCTTCTGGTACTGTTATATTCATCTTCAAGTACTGCCCCATTTTCTTAATAACCTGTCAAAAAAGAAATTACTCAACTGTTTTGTTTCAACAGTTCACACAAAAGGTTAAATACATTTCAACTATTAATTATATTTGCTTGTAATTAAATGTAGAATGACTGTCCTACTGCAACAAACAGATTCAGCGTAGACAGGGGAAGGAAAGAAAATGGAACTTCGCACATTATTTTCCCATTCAAATTGTTTCAAATCACATAAATAACACAATTCAACTTTTTATAACTCCTTGTTCAATAAATAAATAAATACAAAATGTGATTAGGAAAAAAGAATCTCCTAAAGGTGTATTTCTTTAAACTAATGCACATCAAATTTTTATCATTCATATTATCAGGACATATAAGCAATATGTGGGTATTTTCATAATGGAAAAAAAAGCAGAACTAACCAGAATAAACCCTGGCATTTTGCTCAGAGCTACATTAAAGCAAATAATGATTTGCATGGGAAAAGTTCAAAGTTCCCTTTTTACTTCCACAAAAGCCAAACCAGTTCCTTTGACGTCTACTCTTTATGATACAAAACACTTTAAAGCTAAAAATCATAGTTCTTTTTCTGTGAGAGAAAAAAATAAAATACACTAAAACACACAAGTAATTTAAGAAAGAAGATAACACACTAAGTTAATTAAACTGCATATTAAAATGCTTTTCTGGATTAGATATACTGGCCTCCAGAACAGCCCCATGAGGTATTCTTCTTATTAGCTCTTAACCTTTCTAATCCCTTACTACTCAAAGAGTAGAAGTTATTCCCACCCTCTCAGCCTTCGTACTTCCTAACACAAGATTTGTTTTAAGTTCATACATTGGACAAGAAAAAACCCACCCTATATTAGTTTGTTTTGCATAATATCAAACTTTTCTTCCATATTATTTTTAATATAGAAATGTCCATATCGATACATATGTGATTAAATAAGATTCCCAATCCCTGCCTCTCCCCCACACAGAGAAATATGTACTTATACAAAAGTAACAGTTCATTTAGCAGTTCTAATAACTAATCTGCAGAAACAGAAAAAAGCGATAATGGGGGGTGGAATCCAAAGTCTTACAAAAAATTAAGTTTCCCTTCAAACAGAATATACCATCGAAAGATTAGAACAATTCTTTAACTAAGTTTACTTTGGTGTATTTCTTATAAACGTATAAAAGCTTCAACACTTTAGTTTTGTTCAGCATCTCTTTTAAGCACAGGTAAAAATTATGCTTTAGTATTCTCCTCGAAACAGAGGAATTCAAGAACCCTTCATACTCACAATTGAGTGTTAAATTTCATATATACTGATACAGGCTCCCAAAAAACCAAAACACAAAGCAAAACTGAGTTTACCTTTATAATATCTGGATTGTTGGCTAATTTCAGTAACTTGCATGCTTTAGCTAACCCAATTCCATGAATTGATGGCAGGTAGTCACAACCAGAAAGAATACACATGTAGCGGAATTTCTCTTCTGTAAATACATTTCCAAGCTGCTTGCAGTTTCCTAGTCGAGCTTGATCTATCTCTAGTCCATTTCCAAACTTGTCAATTTTCAGAAACACCTAAAAATTAAGAGGAAGTGAAAATAGTAATTTTTTATCCATATAAGCTGGTTCATTGCACTTGGCGGAAACAACAGAGGCAAAGTGCTCTTTTCATCTTTTCTGTTTCCTACATTTACTGTAGAAGAGTTAATCCATACATCAAACATATTTGGCAACTTCAAACTCTGCTTTTCAGACAACAGCAAAAGGCAAAGGCTATTAGTATTTTCTTCCATACCTTTTTACATCCAAAAGCTAAAAGATCAGAGTCTTCCGTAATTATAGCTTGAACCATGCCAGTCTTATTAAGATAAGCCAGCTGAGCATCAGCTTCATAAGGAGCAACAATACAATCAACTCCCTGGGCTCGTGCAGCCTGTATGTAAACAAGAAGCATACAAGTACTTTGCATTAATTTTCAGTAATTCCCTAAGAGATCTGAAAACATAAGAACCTCCACGCTAAAAAGCCACAACCACGACATTTTTAATCACACACCCATCCCGCCCCAGTAAGAGCCCAATATTTCACAGTCAAAAACAACTTTCAAGCAGTTTAGATCTATATACATTGGTTTACAAAACAACCTTTCCTGGGTTGGCCTGTAACACTATGGTCATTGCATCTGATCGCAGGTGGCAGCTTCAATCTCATGCTAGTTATAATCTGAACAAATTAAAACCACACTAGAGCAAACTTAATACTGTTTGGATAAAATCCTATGACTGCATTGAAAGTACAGCAAAAAACTACTAGAACAGTTTTTAAGCAGGCAAATTTTTTTCTGTCTATGCTCAGAAACTAGACAATCAAAAGAAATTGATTATTTTTTGTGCAGCAAAAGTAAAACAGAGGTGTTAACAAAATCAGTTCATAGCAGTAAGAAGACATGTATTTTGTTTGACACATCATTATTATTTATACAAATGGTCATAATCAACTTCAAGTTTGTTAATTGTGCCTAACACAATCCAGTAACAAGCAGGACAGTTAAGAGACTAAGCAAGAGGGAATACTTCTCTTGCCTACACAGAAGAGGTAGTGAAGTAGCTGCAAAAACACAGAGTAGGATATGATACCTATCACATAGATTTTTTTTCTTAAACTGGCATTATCAACAACGTTGCCAACTTACTTTAATAACTTCATGAGCCATAGCATGGGTAATATTTACACTGCGCCCAAAACATTCCCTAGCTTCTGACAGTCTCCCTTCCTGCAACAATTGTTTCCCCTTCAGAAGATTGGCTTGACGCTTCCTAAAAGAAAGACAAAAATAACCACCAATCTCAGATTATTTTTCACTTAAAAGAACAAACATCTGAATGGACTAAGAGACAGGTAGGAAACGGGGAAAAAATTGCAACAACTTCCAAATCTGGGCTAATGTATAATTTTTTAAAACTAAAGAATTAGAAAACTAGGTCATTGTATTGACAAGGACAACCAGATTTGAGTGTTGAAATTTATATTCTCTCAGAAAAGAGTGACAAATCAGGAACTCAGCAGTGTAAAAGAAGAAATGCACCCATTCTCAGCTTGCAGTAAAACAGATTTAATGGGAATTGGGAGTATCTGACACTAGATACTTATTGATTTAGAGGACAGAAAACCTAATTTACTTAATTTCATATATCAGAAATTGTACACTTCACGCTGAAGGAAGCACGTGTCTCATGAGAATTCATAAATAAAAACAACTACTGAAAAATTCTCATGGCTTCAGTAAAAAGTCCGATTTATAGGGACCTGAATCCAAATCTGGAACAGGTTTATCTTGTTAGTTGTAGAGAAAGATGAGGAAAGTGGTGCTATTTTAAAATATTTAAAAATAAAATTATACTGGGAAAAAATATTTTTGTCCAGCGATCACAAGTGTGGGTAAACTAAAAGCCTCTAACACGTTACAGGAACTAATGCTCAAAAGTTTACTTCCTTCCTCTATAAAATAGCTTTCATTTATGAAGTGCATTTCTATTTTCGGAGTAAAACCTCTAAGAATTTTGTATGATTGTAGATGTAAATTAAAAGAAATCACATTATATTGTACGGGGGTTTACCAGAGCTTACTACCTAGCTGAAGTTTGAGGGTTTTTCATTTTTACTGTAGTGATAAAACTGCTTTGCTTGCAAATCAATACAGTTCAGTACTTACTCTCGTCGTGCCTTTTCCACTTCCTTCTTAGAGGGTAGGGTACATCCATCAAATACCAAAATAGGTTTAATTCCAAATGAGAGGAGCATATGAACAAGTTTCATACAGAAAGCTACATAACTGTATCAACAAAAACAAAATTAGGAAAAGAAAGATAAACTTTATTGCTAACCACAAGTCTATTACATACTTTCCACTTGCAGGAAAGAACTGTAAGTTTAGGGCTAACTATTGTTCAAAAATCATAACAGGCTATATATTTCCCCAGTATCACAAAAAACTAAGAACACTTGAATGGTGTTTGGTTAGGTTTGCTACCAAGAGAAACAGCCCACCTCCCAGTTCAGAACTGGACTGACTGCTCCTCTCTCCTAGACAAAATGAAATAAGAATTCAGGTATAATTCAGTTTGATTTTGCTACATTAGGATTCAACACTGATGAAAACTTCAACAGTTAAAACATGGATCATCTTTTTACTTTCAGCAACTCAATTCATAGTGGCCAGGGAAACAGGAAGCAGAAAAGTAGTCAGTACATGACCTTTCCCCAGAAGGGCAGAGTAAATGTACTTTTGTAAAGTTGGAAAAAGTGATGGGGTTATTAAATCTCTCCTTGTAGAACTATCCACTCTTCTCTCCAGATAGTGGATATATCCTATGGACATCACATACAAACCTATCTTCCCATAATAAAAATAGAGGCACAGCACTGAAAATATTTCAAAAGACAGAAAAGTTCCTCACTAACTGTGAAGATGGTATATGGACCAGGACACAATCCTCCACTAGCTTTGAAGCCCATCCCTTGAAAAAATATTTGCTGGGAATTCCACATTTAATTTATTCCCTCAGACCTCTCATCTTCTTACCTGTTATTTCTACAGATCTGTATGAGATCGTTTTATCAGCAGAACAGACTAAATCTAGTAACTGCTGTAAACACTAAGCAAGCACATTGCAACGATGCTCAATGAAAAAAAAATCAAGTTTTTTTTTATTTTAAGGACTGCTTAAAACAGCAAGAGTGACCTCATCAACAGAGGAAGACAGGAAGAAGAGAGTTTTAGAACCATTTAGAATGCAAGGGTATAAGCACTGAGGAAACTGGATTTAGAGGTACTGAAAAATAACTATGATTTTTGAAGTCAAGAGCAAATAGCACTGTAGCTATATAATATCCTCATTCAGATGAATTTTAAAGTGTGAAAGGTCTCTACATTATAGTTAAGGTGCCAATCTAGGATCATATGTGCATGGAAACAAGATTTGAATTTAAATACAAACAAAATTTGTATTTAAATTCAACAATTCCAAAGTTTTCTATGACTATGAATATTTCTCCTGACAGTCAATTTTTTCCTCAACTGAAGTGTATCCTACTCTCAGGACTATGAGGAACCTCCACAACCTTCAAGGCAGGGTTGGATTGAAACTCGACAGCTCTTCAAATTAACAAAAGCAGGAGTAAATATTTGAATCCATTTGCAAAGCACCAACTCTCTGTTGCCCCCAATCAAACATTTGATGGATCCAAGGTCCCCTGGGTGGTGCCAAGCAATAGGACAAGAGGCAGCAACAAAAACACAGGAATTCCACTAGAATATAAGTAGAACTTCCTTACTGTGCGGGTAACCGAGCACTGAAACAGGTTGCCCATAGAGGTTTAGAATCTCTTCCTGCTCTGGAGATATTTGAAAGCAACCTGGACACAACCCTGAGTAGTGTGCTCTAAGGGAACCTGCATGAGATGACATCCAGTGGTCCCTTCCAAACTTACCCATATCCAATGTAAAACACTTTTCCAAAGATGGGCAAGAAATTATGCAAACCTGATCTAAGGTGCGGAGTTGAACCTGAAATATGACCACAATTTTTGTTCTTTTCCTTCCCTAGAAATATAGCTGTGCAAATGTGTTCTAGAAAAGCTACTTTAACTAAATCCATAGTATGTTAAGCAAAAAATTGCACACCTTATTCAGAGCACAACACATCTCTCAGAATTCCTGTAACATTACAACATTTATCACAGCAGTATCATTACAAACTCTCTTCACATACAAAAAAGATGTCTGAAAATAATATTAAATTTGAAATTAAGAACTGCATGTACAGAACTTCATCAGAGAAATTAGATTATAGTTGAGAGTGAGACATGCTAGGGAACAAACCCTAACTGACACAGCCATTGGTATTCAAACAAAAAAATATTTTTGAGTGTTTTTTTCCCCAATGTATACTTTAATATCTATTTTGCACAGCTGGAAAGCTGTTTACTTATCGCCAAAAATTTCCATTTCCAAACAGTTCAAATGAGAATTCAGATGCAATAGTGAGAAGCGAAACTATTGTAACTTAATTTTTAGTTCAAGAAACACCAAGTTAACAAAACTTTAATTTGTAAAAGGGCCGAGACTTAAACGTAAGAAAGACTTACAGATCTGTGGGCTCTCCTCGGGCCAGCTTTTCAGCACAAGCATAGGCGCCTTTGTGCAGCCAGCAGTAGGTGTCCACAGCTACCGTCAGCCCTTTGTATTTCTTCACGTGGGAAGGCTCGGCAGCCTCCTTGATAAACTGCAGCAGGCCTTGGATCCCCATGATGCCGCAGAGCGGGAAAAAAAGGAAAGGCGAGAGCACAAAGCCGAGTGCTTTGTGCTCTTGATCGTCACTCTTGATCGTCAGCTCAGCTCACAGATGGGCCGCGCCAGGGCCACGAGAAGCTCCTGCGGGTGCCCCCACGCACCCCAGCTCGGGGTCACGTCCCCACACGGCGGCGGCTGTACCTAGTTGCGGGCCGGCGCTGCCCGGGGAGTGGGGCGAGAGAGGGACACGGCCCTGCCCGCTCGCACTCGCTGGGCCCGACCCGGCTCGGCTCAGCTCGGCTCGGCCGTGGCGCGCGGCGGCCGCCCGGGGCTTTCAAGCAGCGCGCGCTGAGCCCGGTGGCCCCGCCCCGCAGGCGGGGACTACGATCCCCATGGTGCCCCGCGCGGGCGGGGTCGGCGCGCGGCCCGTGGCTGCCGGCTCGGCTCAATCCCGCATCCCGCACCCCGCACGAGCCGCCGTGGGACAGCCCATTCCTGACAGCATTCCGCACAGCATTCCGCACGGCGGGCGTGTGGCGGACACAGCTCGCGGGCAACAAGGAACCTGACGTTTATAAACTTTAAATACGCTGAAATCAAAAGGCCCCACGGAATTTTGTCAGGACAAAGGACTGCAGCAGTGAGAGGGGAGGGGAAGGGCTGACGCGAGTCACTGACGGCAAAGGATCAAGTGAGGGGCAGATGTTATTGCTACAGCACTGAAACCCCGGGGTTAATGTAAGAACGGACGGTCAAACTTACAATTATGTGATAAAGGTTCTTTTTCTTGTCAGTTAACGTAACGGTATGCTTGCATAAACAAAAACAAAAATTGCAGTAAGAAGTAAATGTAAGGCAGTATCTACCAGGTAACAGTTTCTTTTTCAATGTGCCTTTTTGAAGTCTGTACAGTTCTTCGATACTTAGTTACATGGATGACTCAGTCAACAGTAGGAAAGCAATGTTTCCAGACAGCAGACTGCAAAGCTTCAAATCAATGCATTCTGAAAAGAGCACACTTGAATTACAAATTCTCAGCTAAGAAACACATAGAAATAACTTGGCCACAGTGACAGAATAAGATGTTTTAATGTTGAAAATATTGATTGAATTCTACTTTGCCAATTCTTTTTTCACTCCGCGATTCTGACTATGTATGACACACTCCACAAGTTTTAAATGCAATTGCAGTTAGAATTCTCTTTGGATAAGGTTCATTTCTCTAAAGAATATGTTCTTCTATCACGTCTGACATTTCTTTTTCTATCAAACTGCTGTGCTCATGGGAAAAACAGTAATCAGAGTAGACAATGTAATGTACCAATATCATTCAAAATCTCATGTGCTACTCAACTAAATATACTTTTGACTATTTTCTGTAAACTCTGTAAAGTAGTCCTAAGGTGAACCTCAGAGTCAGAAGCACTGGAGCGAGTCAGAAGCACTGGAGCCAATGAACTTGCATTGAAGGAAGCCAGAGTTACAGAACTCTTGCCCAGCTCAGATTTTCCTTTTCAATTCCTTCACCTGAAAGGACGAATACTTTGAAATTGAAGAGTTAGCACAACATGCCGTAATATTCAGTTTATTACAAACATCTTCAGCCATGTATGAACCAGTATGACCCATCCTCATGACATCTCATAACTTCTATAAAATAACAGAAGCTTGATACAATGAGTCAAAGGCTTTGTTGGTTTCAGTAGAGCTATCTTGACTTGAAACTGGCTAAAGATACTGATCTTGAAGTTCAACAGTGTCTCTTGGAAGAAGATAGTCAGATGGGAACACTTTGGTGAGTTATTCCTTAGAAGAATATGGTAGTAGTTTTATTGCAGTTTTATGGCCCATAGGTACCAGATGAAACAGGGAAGCAGCACCACATTATGGTTAGTTACAAGACTTGTAGTAATATGTAGAATTCTTTTCTTTCACAAGTACCTCCTGTACCTGGAGAGCTGGTAACACTAGAAATTACTATGCCAAATCTCTGCTTTGTGTTTTTTCTTTCATTTGGCAGTTTTGTAATAGTGAGTTACATTTTAAAGAGATCTCAAAGTAGAAAGTATAGCAGAAACATTTTGTTTTCTTTGCAATTGTTTTCTATCATGAAACAAAAAAAGAAGAGCCATTCTGAGTATAGCCTTGTTGACCCCTAATAGAAATTTGACATGGGTGCCCAAAATAAGTACACTGAAGTACCTCTAGAATTGCTTCTTTCTCAACACAGCTCTCCTCAAGAGAGGAAATGGGATCACCTTCTGACGTAAACATCTACCCTTTACACAGACAAGTAACGCAAAATTAATTTTGTCCCCACTGATGGACAAGGACATCTTACAGATTTTTGCTAAACTTTCTTCTGTACAGTGCTTGGTACAGCTGGAAGTGTCTTCATGTGGTAGATTAAAATACTCAGAATGAAAACTGGCACTTGGTTGAAGTTCACAATCAGACCATCAGCTATTGTAATATTAGATTGGGTGTCTGGTTTATAGTAATTTTTCCAAAATTTCAGTGAATTTCTTACTATTGCTACCATATTGTTTTCACTGCTTAAGAATCTGATCACTTTTATTTCAAAAAGTTGGTTTGGAAGTTAGTTTGACTATTTCATCAATTTCTTAGAAAAGAAATTTGATTTCTCTCTGATAGGTGGCAGTATTACATTCACTACACCCTTTATTGTTCTTTTACTGAAATTTCTAATTATGGACTATATATTTTCACAGCTCTTTTTACCTTAGCTAAGAAGCCACGCTTTAATACCATGAGCAAATTCATTAACACCATCATACACACTTGAGAACAGTTTAGAGGATGACATCCTTAAACTATTTTTAGTAGCAGAGGAAATATTTTTAAAAGCTCCTCATTTATCAGGAAAATATTATAGCAATAGTGTTAGTAAAGTTATTAAAAACCTAGATTATCTAGTTAACATTGTTTTGATACGGTTATCTGCTGATTATATTAGCTTATTAGCTATTCTGAGCTTAAGTGTGGCTGTGCTACTTGTGGCAAGTTTTTTTTTTATCTCTGAAAACATAATGTCAGTATAGAGAACAAAAGCATGCTAAGCCCTGGTATCCCAGTGCATATTTTTTCCCCTTCTTGTGTTCTGTCGTTGTGAAATCACACATCCATGCTGCTGAAGCCTCTGCTCCTTGTAGCTGCATGGCTCAACCCGGCCCCTAGAGGCGTCTTGGGACAGAGCCTCAGCTGCAGCCGAGTGCAAGGGGCAGTTCAGTTTCGCTTTCGAAGGCGCAGAGGCAGGAAAAAAACTCTCACTTTCTTTGTAGGTAAGTCTTCAAACTGGTCCTGCAATGATTACTACCATTTTAAAGTACTCTGTTTTTTTGGTTTTTTTTTTTTTTTTTCTGACCTCACAATAACACAGGTGCCTCCAGACTCCCCAGGTCTGTCCAGAACCTGAGTTGTGCCAAGGTGACTTCCTTCATTTTGGGAATTATACGGAGCGCTCTCTCAATATATCATTAAGGCATGATCTAGTAACATGAACATCTTGATTCAGTCATTAACAAGAAACGGCAAAAAGACAAGCAAACTGCTGCCGATGACCACAAACAGCTGTGTCCTTGTATTTAAACGAGAGCCTGAGACGAAGAAACCTGAGTCCTTCAGCAGCCTCTGAAAGTTGTTGCTGTTGATTTATTTAACTTGGTGCTGGACCCCCCACCCTGTGCCTCAGGTAAGGTATTCCTAGACTTACACACTCTGCATGTGTAGTCTGTTTTTCTAAGAGGAAGGATTTGGAATAATATTTGGGAGCATTCCTTTCCTCAGTGTTTCTGGTAGTGCACAGTGAACTAGCAAGTGAATGTCTGCGTCTCAGGGAAGTCTAGGGAAGCATGGACCATATAAGGCCTTGGATAAAATACTGTTTTAAGCCAGTAGCTCAACTAAAAGGACCTTTTAAATGAAAGCTTAAAATGAAACCTAAAAATCTTTTGTCATGAACAGGAAAACTGTAGATGAGATTCTCAGGGGTCTGATTCCAGCTCACAGACTTTTATGGGACTTTCAGCCCAGAAAGAAAAGCAGAAGATAAATGTTTATTTTTCTGGTACAGGCTCCTCGGAGTGCAGTGCAGTGGGCAGCAGAGGTTATCTCTAAAAATCCAGCAGCACTCCCTCATGGCAGAAAAAGAGTATTTTGATGCATTATTTTGGTGAAGTTGCCCTCTCCCTTTCTTAGAGTAGACAGTTGATGGGGGGTGCTTCCACAGTGCCCCCTGCCCTCTCAGTACTACTGGCTGCTCTCATGGTCTCATGCCAGAAGCTGGGGATAGGTTCTTGCTCATCTTCTTACTTACTCTCTCCTTTGTCTCTTAGGCTCTGCATTTCTGCACATGCTATAATGACAGGGGCAGGACCAGACAACAGGGTACCCTGATTCATCTGCAAATGCATGTGTCTATATACTCCTCATCTGGCCTTTACTGAGGAGGTTTTTTTTACTCCTGGAAGTGAAGAGTGTCCTTTTTTTATTCTGCTTTCCACTGACTTTACTGGTTCATGTTACAGCCACCTAACACAGTTACACTCAAAATGCTGATCTTTCTAGAGACATCTTCAAACCAGAAAGACCTGTTAGCATCTTGTTGAATTCCAGCTTTCCAAAAAATGGCATAATTAGTGAGGGCTTAAAAATATCTTAGGTCACTTTAAGAGAATGGAGACTTGCAAACAGAACCGAGTCACTACTTAATCCACTCACTAGTATCTATTTCTAAAGTTCTTACAGCAACTCAGTCTGGTGCATACTTAGAGACAGAGCTTGGTAGCACTGAATTTTTATCAGTCTCATTATTTTACACCAGCCTGGTCACACCAAGTGCAGGTCTGGGCTGACACAGCCTCTAATTTATGTAACCACATCGATAATGCAAAGATATTTCACACAGGTCAACGACATACAGATGTTTTATAAATTTTTTTTTAAAATTTTCTTACATTTCAGGGATGAAAAAAGAGAGGCTTTGATGCAAAAAAATTATTTCAGATATTTTGCTGGGATGATTATCTGGAATCAGATAGGGTGATCAAATACTGTTTGTGCTTTCTGGGGAAATGGGGGAGGCCCAGTAACCTGCCATTTCCCTTGCATCCATTACATATAGCCATACTAAGTGCCCTGTTAATTTCTGTTTCTCATGTAAGTGTTCTTCTTTGTGCTACATGGACTAAAACTAAAATAGGTTAATCATTAACTAATTATGCCAGCAGCAGCTGAACAGTCTCTCATGTGTTCCCAGCTGTAAGTAATCTGTAGTCTGTCTTTTGCTTTTTCGTAGGTACTGATATATTCCATATTGCTGAGTCTTCCAGCAGCAAATGAAAAATATGTATTTGTTCCTCCTTTCCACTTTACCTTTGCTTTTGAAAGTCACTGGCACCAAAGATGTTGTATTTGGTTATAATAATTTCACAGAATATCAAGTGGGCAACATGAACCTCCTTCTGTCTGTCCCACATGGTGGGTCAATGGAACCTAAAGACATCCCCGATCGAGAGGCTGCCTGTTGGGATGTGAAGACATCCTCTTGTATTTTCTCTCATGACTGTCCTCCTGGAAGTATCCAAAATTCTAAGAAATGCAAAGTGTCTACCAACCAAGACAGGTATACTATAGAGGTGGCTCAGGCTCTTGCTGAAGAAATCAACCACATTACTGACGGCTTCTTCCCACATATCGTCATAAACCACCTACAGAGGTTCAAGATGGATGCTAACAGGGAAAAGGAAGAAGCCTCCTTTGGAATTCTCCAAGCAGAACAGGCCTGGGAGGACTATATGGGATTTTTGACCACTGCAAAATCACAAATGTCAAGGGGCCTAATACTGGATATCCATGGACAAGCACATCCTGAAAGGTGGATAGAACTAGGTTACACACTTTCAAAAACTTCCCTTAACTCGGGTGTCTTTTCTGCACTGAATTCCTCAATTAGGCATCTGGCCAGTCAGCTGGTCAATGTGTCTTCTGAGACTTTGGTTGCAGGCAACAGAAGTTTGGGTAAATATATTGAAGAACAAAATAAGAGTTATGTTTGTGTGCCTTCACCATCCAATCCTAGCCCAAATAATGGAAGCTATTATAGTGGTGGGTACATAACAAAGACTTTTGGTTCCCGTAGTTCTGGCACCATTGATGCCATTCAGCTTGAACTGCCTCAGTGGGCGAGGGCAGCTAAAGAGCGTCGCAGATTTTGTAAAGCACTGACAAGGGCTATAATGAACTTCTGGCAAACTAACTACTGCAGCCAGTACAAGCATGAACTTCTGCCATGCTGAAAGAGGCTGTCTTGCTAAGATACCTTCCTTTAATAGAGTAATGATCTGCAACAACAGAACAACTCATTCACCTGGAACATTTAAGCCTGCAATATAATCGCAGATGCTGGTAGGAAGAAGCCATCCTGCAAAGGAATACATCAGCACAGAGGAAATCCACAGTTAATACCAACAAGTCCATTAACACACAGCTTTGTACTAGATCCAGCACTGAAAAGACTGCTGTAAGATGAGTGGCTGCAAATATCACTTGCCTGTGCCTAATTTCTTTCCAGTCTCATCCTCTGTTTTGAAGCACATAATAAACAGCTAATCTTCTAATAAATTCTGTGCAATGCCTTAGTGGATTATCTGTTCAAAGAAATTAAATGTCTCTGCTTTTCTTTTGACACTTAAGAAAGACAGTTGGATAATATCATTGTGTAAAATGTTTGGGGCCAGAACCAGTTTCCACTTCGTGCTTATAAAGCCCTAGGATTTGGAACTAAACAATAATGCTGAGCAATGACATGCAGTCTGATCTACTTCAGTTTTTTTTTTAATTTAATGAATTAGGCAAAAAAGATCTGACAGCACTTACACCTCTGTAATTTTGTCGCACTTTACATAGTGTAACAGTAAGGTAGTGACTTGGGTGGAGGGCTGATAAAGATAGCACACACATATCATGCATTTTTGACAGTTTTCTTTACAGCCTGATTCCCTCCTGAGAGCTTGTCCATTGATTTGAGTCACCATATGATTAAACACTCTACTAATTCTGGGAATTCTTAATTCTGAGAATAGTACTACATTATGGGTAGTTTCTGCACAGCGGAGAATACAGTGGCATGAACAGCCATGACTACAAGTCAACTCTTGGAAAACACAGGCAATTAATGAAGAAAACAGAAGGGAAAAGGGAGCAAGACTGAAAAGGGTACAATTTGAAAATTAAGAACCTATGAAATCCTAGCAGTGCTAAAAGTTTGGTAAAAAGAAAATATTGAGTAAATAGTTCTGAGGAAGTGAACAGTCAGTTAATAAACTCAAGAGAAGAGGGAAATCTGCATCTTGCAACCACAGTAAAATAATTTAGACCTGACTATTAGTAGGGACAATACCAAAGAGAAAATATTACATTACATATGATAAAACATAACACGTAAGAGCATCAAAAAAAATGAGTAAAGATCTCTCTGAACCTGAACTGTGTATTTTCAGTAATCTTTGAAGACTAGGCAATTTTCAGGTAACTGAAAGAAGGTTTCTGTAGCTTTCAAAAGGATATAGGACTCAGAATTGCAAGAATGTTACCTTTCATATGCTAACTGCTAAATCATGGGTCAGATGAAGTGAACATAAATAGCAAATGGCAGATCACACTTTATCTGGTGCCACTTGGTTTGTTAGACAAGTCTGATTTTAGTTTTAATAACAAGGTTGGTTAATGTGGTGGGCTGATCCTGGCAGACACCCAAGAGCCTGCCCAGTTTCTTGCTTGCTTCCTTACTTCTCCCAGTGCGATGGGGAAGAGATTTGGAAGAGCAAAAGTGAGAAAATTCTTGGGCCACAATGAAGACAGTTTAATAGGTGAGGCAAAGCTGCATGTGCAAGCAAAGTAAAATAAGGAATTCAAGCACTGCTTACTGCCAGCAGGAAGATATTTGTTTAGCCACTTCCTGGGAAACAGGCCCTCAGCACACATAATGAATGGTTACTTGGGATGACAAACACTGTAACCATGAGCATCTTGGTTCCCTCCCCCATTCCATGAGGATGTTATATGGTACGGAAAATTTCTGGTGAGCTCAGGTCAGCTGTTCTGGCTGTGTCCCTTCCCAGCCTACTCACTGGGTGTGCGAAAGAAAGCACCTTGTTGTGCTGGCATTGCTCAGCAATAGCCAAAACACTGGTGTGTGATCAACACTGTTTTATTTACAAATCCAGGACACAGCACCATACAGGCTGCTATCAATAAAATTACATTATTACCTGCCAGACCTGGTACAGATGATCATAAGAATTTTAAATTTACTCCCACAAGATATTTTGCAGTTACCCCTAAATCCATCATAACGCTTTAAGAATTTGAAGGCAGCTAAATAATTGCAAGTCACTGTATATTCAGTTCATGAGAAGAATGTCTTTTCAAGAAGGCCAGCACAGCAAACACCAACTCAGTACCAGTGATATAGAAAACCTGCTATTTTCCCCAAAATAGTAGGTAATAATACCCTTAGTTATATGCATTATCCTAACTACTCACTAAGGTGAGACACTTGGCACTATTTCCATGTTTAGTCAAAGGACATAAATGTATTCTGTGCCCTGTGTCATGTTGTGACACTGTCCTGGAATGCTGAAATGTGAGAAGAGATTTGCAGAATCATGGTGGATAATTAATTGAGCATGAGCTCAGCAGGCACTTTTCTGGTTTAGGGGATGAACACACTCTTTGAAAGCATAAGCAAGGAAGTAACATATTAGTTATTAGTTAACAGGGCATATTAACTCTTTGTCGAGTATATGATTAATCTTGCAGGAAAAAAAGCAGTGTAATATTAAATATACAAAAGTTCCAACTGGACAAATTGAAGCAGAGAGGAAACTGGTGGTTTTGACATAGTAACTGTCAGCAAATGTACATTAAGTCAAATGGGCTTTCCCATATCTAGTTATGACCATACTCTGGCTTTATTAGAATTTATTCTCTGCATGAAGGATTGGAATAGAAGTAAAGATTTGTTTTCTGTATGTTCTACTTAATAATGAAATGGATTTAAATATAATTGAAAAAAAAACAAGAGAAAAAAAATAAAAGAAATCACTTTAATGAAGATGGAAACTACATTTATTGGTCTTGACTCAAGTCTTCAATGGAATCTGTATCCATTTCCTGTCCCTTGGGACTGGACTTCTCAACTTTCCTCCTTTGAAGACCTTTAAAAAATTTCAAGAACTAATTAACATACTGAGGTGAATAGACCAGACTGATAGCATTTTGTAACAGCAGAGACAAAAAATTTGGTTTTGTGCACATAGCTTACAGAAAATGTCTGATTTCGTTTTGTTGTAAATCCACTGCAGTGCCATTGGCTTCAGAGTAGTTGCTCCGAATTTCCCAAGGCACAAGACCCCCCGTGTTTTATTTTCTTTTTCAGGAAGAAAACAAAACACAGATTTTCAAAGTACATTCATGGTCAGAAAAATAGCATACGTGCCAACTATTTCAACACTCGGCTCCTGAGTTTTTTTCCTAAGACAATGTAATGCTGCACGTACAAGCATTAGACCACATATATTGGAATGCAGAGTTGGAATGCAGAGTGTCCTACTGATCCCACCTAACCAGTCATCTAGGATTTTTGAGTCTTATCCAAGTTAGTTCTCTAGGTACCCTCTATAGAAAGAGATCACCACCTTTGCTAGGGGTGATTCTTTTCATCCTATGATATGTGGGATAGAAAAGCCTGTGGAATATTCTGATCTTTCTCCATAGATTAAAAACTTAGGAAGCTTTGCTAGACAGCTTGCAATAGATCAGATAATTAATACCCATAAAATAGTACTGCCTTACAGTACTCAAAGCTTTGGGCAGATGGGAATCAATAGGTTTGGGGCTGGTTAAAAGGATCGAGTCCGAGAAAAAATTAATGACATGAGGTTGAACAGGAGAAGTAAATGTCTGCAATACTCACTTTTTGGCACCCTCACTTCAACTGGATTCTCAAGCTTCCACCAAAGTTGGAGGGAGTTGGATAGGTAGTAACACAAATCATGTTAAAAAATTAAATTGAGAAGCAGAAAATTAACAGTGGGATGTCAGAGTATGTCACTGTAGTAATGTATAAGTGCTAATGGCTTCTGATATATGAATGCCACCACAAAAAGTAGAAAACACTTGTGCTTACCTCATATATAGGAAGAGATGCAAATACTGAACCAGCCTCTTTGCATACAAACTCGAAAGTTTCCAAACGTTGGATCTGACCAAAGGAAGCCAAAGTCAGTGCATTACTAGCTGAAGACAAAAGGTAATGAAGACATTCTTACTACAACTGCGAGAGAGGTTTTATATTCCCATGACTTCTAAGGATTAAGCCAGGTAAAGATGGAGGAGCTCCACTGATACTCAATTAGAGTTGTAGAAAGTGTATGTAATGAAATCTAACTCTCCTGGTTTCTGATTCCATGGGAACCCTGAGAGAACTACTGGATGTAACCAGGGATTCACTGTCATTCTAGTATTTTCACACATCTTTCAAGTAAACTTAAGATATTTAGGTTTTCTGTTGAAGCAGAGGAAAATTCTAGGGGTTTTTTTACACTTTTAAACCAGTGAATTAAACCAGGTTTGTGCTCCTTTCTAAACTGAAATTTAAAAATGTGAAAAATGAGAATGAAAACCACAGACATTTCTTAGATTCCTCTGTTTATGCATATTTGTTCTAGCTTGTCCATTGAATGAGAAAGATATGTAGGGTTATTTATGGATAATTTTTAAGTGAGAAATACAACTATATTTCCTATATGTTGCACAGAACATATATTTGTCATATACATTAGCTACCTTTTCAGGAGCCAAAGCTCTGAAAAACTTGAAGCCTCGATGTCCAGCCTTTTCTGAAGCTGAAGATGAGCTGGTCAGTGACTTCCACCTGTGCATACAAGACAGAAAAAATCTGAAGTTCCTATCAAAATGACAGTTATGAATGCAATATTCTTACCTGGCTCCAAAAGGAAACTATTTTGAACTATAAATGATTTCATCTATCTTCAAAATATAATTTTTATTAAGATTTTCATAGGTGTCATGGAGTGCTTCACTAACACTTTGTCAATCCAGGTACTGGCTGCCATCTATAGAAGTCAGGAAATCTTAATACAAACTCCATTTACAACAGTCATGTGCTAACTCACTGTCTGATAATGGCTTTTCAGCATTTCTTTAAGTTCTGACTGAAACATCTGAAAGTGACTTTCATAACAAAGGTGTCCTCTGCTCGTATGTCTGGTTTCCAAATTTAGTCATGAGAAGAAATTATCTAGAGTGTCTGCTAGTGCAGATTAACAGTTGCCTTTATAATCAGAAAAATAAGTCAGGTTACACGAGCTAAGGAACTATAGGGAGAAACTGAGACTATTCCTCTCTATGGGTGTATCTACCTGCTGGCATTTTTCAATAGATCTCCTGAGATGCTTGTTTAAACTGTAAGCACCTGTGCTGCTGTCATGGGTTAGCATTAAAGTTTGATGCCTGCTTTGCGTTTCTTCTAATTCTTACAAAAGATAAAAATGCGAATAAACCCACTACACATGCTCAGATGGGTTTGTGCCTGTTTAAAAGTACGCGCACATTTGGGGAATATTTTCCCACGGCTTTCTCATGGAGATGCTGGCTACTCATGGCTTGGCTGGGTGCACTGTTTGCTGGGTAAAAAATGACTGGATGGCCAGGCCCAGAAAGTGATGATGAATAGAGTTAATTCCAGCTGGCAACTAGTCACAAATGGTGTTCTCCGGGGCTTAGTGTTGGGCCCAGTTCTCTTTAATATCTTCACTGATGATCTGGACGAGGAGATTGAGTGCACCCTCAGTAAATTCACAGATCACAGCAAGTTGGATGGGAATGTTGACCTGCTGGAAAGTGGGAAATCTCTGCAGAGGGATCTGGACAGACTGAACCAATGGGCTAAGGCAAATGGTATGAAGTTCAACAAGGCCAAGTGCCAGGTCTTGCCCTTGGACCACAAAAACCCCTGATAGCACTGCAGGTTGGGGACAGAGTGGCTGGAAAGCTGCCTCGAGGAAAAGGACCTGGAGGTGCTGGTCAACAGTGGCTGAACATGAGCCAGTGTGTGCCCAGGTGGCCAAGAAGGCCAATAGCACATAGTCACCAGCTCAGTTGGTTAGCACATGGTGCTCATAATGCTAAAGTCATGGGCTTGATCCCCATACAGGTCATTCACTTAAGAATTGGACTCGATGATCCTTGTGGGTCCCTTCCAACTCAGAATATTCACTGATATTCAATCTGTGATATACAAATAGTGTAGACAGCAGACCTAGGGTGATTGCTCCCCTATACTTAGCACTGGCAAGGCCACACCTCAAGTGCTGTGTCCAGTTCTGGGCCTCTCAGCTCAGGAAGGATATTGAGGTGCTGGAGTGTGTCTGGAGAAGGGCAACAGAGCTGGTGAAGGATCTAAAGGATAAGTCCTTTGAGGAGCAGATGGGAGAGGTGGAGAGGTGGAGTTGTTTAGCCTGGAGAGAAGGAGGCTCAGGAGAGACCTTACTGCTCTCTACAACTACCTGAAAGGAGGCTGTAGCCAGGTGGGAGTTGGCCTCTTCTCCTAGGACAAGAGCAAATGACCTTAAGTTCCACCAGGGCAGGTTTAGATTAGATATTAGGAAAAAATTGTCTGCTGAAAGGTTGGTCAGGCCATGGGAACAGGCTGCCCAGGGAGGTGGTGGAGTCACTGTTCTTCACAGTGTTGAAAACGCATCTGGATGTAGCACTTGGGGCATATGGTTTAGCAGTGAATATAGGGGTCCTTGGTTAATGGTTGGACTTGATCATCTTAGAAATATTTTCCAACCTTAATGATTCTATGATTCCATGAATATATATCCGTTAATAACACTTATAACATGATTTGTTAATTGAGATCCTAAAATGTTATCCTAGTGATGAATATCGTATGAGTTATCCAATAAGCAAATTTTACTAGCATCACAAAGATAAGTGACTTGTCCCAAGACAATTGTTTGCATCCTGCAAAGAACAAAGCCTAGCATCCATAAGTAACACAGCCTTTTGGATGATGGTTGGCTAGCTCTCCTTTACACTATTTGGTACAGTTAATCCAGAGGAACCAAGTCACTCTTGAGGTGACAGTACACAGAGCATGTAGAATGGAAAGACTGAAACTTTCTGTTGCATAACATGTGGCTGCTTTTTTTCCCCCAGTTCTCTACACAATTAAGCATTTCTCATCTGCTTGCTCTTTGTCTGCATAGTTAATGTGTTTAAATGTATAGTAGCCATTCTCTGTTACTGAAATACTTGAAGAATCCTCAAAAAGTAGTCACAGTTTGACACAGGCATGTAATTTATGGAAAGTTTCTTTCAGGTTAGCTGACTTAATGATAATATCTTTGGTTCCAGAGGTTTCAAACTAGCTGCTGACTATTCAGAAGAATTATAGGGGTTAGTCCTTCAAATACAGCCAAGCACTTCTCTGTACTGATGAGTTACTGTTCTGACTGCAGTGACACAACTCATATTAGTAAGAACTCCATGGAATAATAATTATTAGTAGGATACCAAATTGAATGGAGTAGCAGTAAAGCACCTTGGAGATTTTCCATTCTCCCAAAGTGCTTTGGTTGAAAGACAGCCTAAGAATGGACATGGTATATGAAACCTTACCACTAAAGAATGCATGACTTGTTAAGCCCTGATGTAAATTTTTTCCAGATTTGGATTGCTTTGTTACTTAAGACACTGTGTGCATTGTCTCTGAAGATGCTTTCCTCATTATTTATGTTCACTTGGTCAACCCACTAATTAATGAACCAGAGAGTTCCAGGACCAGAAGTATGACTTAAACTATAGGGCCAAGGCTCTCTTACTTGACTTGTAACTAACCCGTATCTCTTGAGAACTCTACCTAGAAGAAAAGTTCAACACTGCTATTGAACACACATTTATGCCAGTTTCAGAATGTCATGATCTGAGAATCCATTACCTATGTACGTGAATGTATCCATAACATCCCAGCAAATTTAAGATGACCATTTTTTAAACTGAAAGATTAAATTTGGTTTATTCTTCTAGAAGGATTTGCGTTTTGGTTGGAACTATTCACATTCAGCTTTTTCAATAAATTTTTGGAGATCCCAGAAATATAGCAACTTCTGGAATTTGAAAGGTAATTAATTTGAAAGGCTGCTAATCTGAACTGGATATATAATATACCACCTGTAATTAAGCTAAAAGCTGAGACAAGTATCTAGTCATCACTATTACTGAGTTCAAACTTTGAACATCACCTAATCCTGACTGTCACCAAGTCATAAAAATGAAAAGATTTATCCATACTGGGTCAAAAAGCATCTTTAAAAAAGATTTTTCTGAATAACACATAATACTGATTTTTTAATGACCTTCAGATGAAAGGTGTTTTTAAAGCATATTTTCAAACCTGTTCCCCCAGTCATATGAGTATGTAAGTGTATGAGATCTTACTTGTCTCTGTCCAGCATGAGAGGATATTTAACCTTCTTCTTTTCCATACGTTTGCTCTCCTTTTTAATTATAGCAGGAAAGTTATTAACATCAGAAGGCAAAATCAACCGACTGGTATCTGTTAATTCAAACTTCCTGGCTTGTCCAAAGTAACCAAAATAGTATCCAGTTGTGGCATGCCAAAGCCTACAGACATAGTAGAAGCAGTGTCAAAGGACAGAAAAGAAAAATAGGTATTTTTAGAAGTGGAACAGCAGTGAGACAAGATCTGTGTCTATTATCAAATTTTGCAGTACCATTCTAGAGTTCTGTGTGCTAGTCATAAAAAACATAATAAGATTATTTTTATAATTTAAATAATTTGAGAATAAGAAGAAGATTCAGAAGGTTGTTGTAAAAAACAGAAAACAAACAGTTCATGTTTGTATTTATGAAACGGAGGGGTAAATGTACCAAAGTCCTGAATTGTTCCTATAGTAAAGTGCTGCCACCATTGCAAGATCTACATAAAATTTATTTGTTGATACTTCCAGAAAACCAGAAGAAACTCCTTTGAATGTACTTGTTAGCCAAGAAGGAATTATAGTTGTCTATGAAGTATCTTCAAGCTTCCATGGTCTAATTGCATACACATTGATTAGATGCCATGCTTAGGATCCATGTCAACTTAACAAGTATTGAAAGCTAAAATAGGATTAGAACAGGAGGTAATTTTTAAAATTATGTAGCCACTACCTATGCACTCAAAGTAAAGCAAGGGCTGAAAGAAAAGGACAGTCTGCAAAAGATCTGACTTCCTGAGAAGTGTTACATTAAAACCAGCTCTTTCGGGTGCAGAACAGAAATTGCACCCAGTGTTTTATTTGATATAAGTTCTAGCCCATATACAAGTGCAGCAAGAAAAGGAACTTTCAAGATAGCTCAACTGATTTGCCACAGCAGTTAGGCATTTTATACCTGACTGAACCATCAGTGGATGCTGTCACTACCACATTTTTCCCCTCTTCAATGAACAAGTCAACCACTTTAGTAGCATGTGCCCTCCAGCAGAGCTCCTCCTTTATTTCCTGAGGGGAAAAAAGCAACATAACCACATTTGACACAGTTCTGTATCCCACCATGGTTGCTAGCTTAGTGGATTTATCAGCATTTCTTTCTGAAAATCAGAAGAGGTGAAAAAATAATCCTTCCATGAAACAGCCTGCTAATGGCATAAGGTAGAAATACCACTCAGGGGACATGGATATATTCATTCTTAACAAAACTTCTTTGAACACAGTGAAATAATGCTAACACCATTTTACTTATGTTCTTCTATTTTTTTTCACAGCATCAAGTTATTATTTCAAGCACAAAACATGATCTCTATATGCAGAAAACATTTTTATCCCTGTAGAGCTCTGAATTAATTTTTTTTCCTGTTTGTCTGGGTATACTGTTCAAGTTAAGAAGATCTGAGAGATATTTCCTTACATTTTTTTTATTTCGTGAATCTTCTAAGAACGAGGCAATGTTCCAGCAAATAATATGTCCCTCTGTTTGAGAAAGGAGAAAGCAAAACATCAGGAAGTTTCATTAGTGCTAAACCTTCACTTGCTGCTGCCATTTACTCTCAGTAGACACTGGGCAGAATGAAGCAGAGAACACAGTTCAGTTAGTTTACAGTGAATATAACTATCTTACTGTCAAGCACAGAGTAGAAATAATGGACTGTTCATTTATACACAAAGAAACACATATGCTAATTGTGAGCAATGTGTTATTAACTGGATAGGTTTGAAATGGAAGTAAGGTCAAGTTTTTTCTTTAAATTATATGAGTGAAAAGTAAGAGTCATCTTGTCAAGACAGTTGTCTATCGCACAGCTGAGGTGTGAGAGCTTCCTGGGGATTACACTGGTTTTCAAACCTGGTAAAATGGGCAAATTTTAATTAATTGCATACATAATGAACGCTTAATGTTTTACAATCTTTTAATGCGCTCACGTGAAACTAGAATCGAAGAACTACTTTCCTTATCACCCACAACTGCTCTGTTTCCTGCCTAGGCTCCTTCTTTCCTGATAAAGTTCCCTCTTATTTCTCATTTCTACTACAAGACAGAGGAATATTTTGCGTAATTCCAGCTTTCATACCAGGCACATCTGATTTCTAGGACTGTACATTTGCATGCAAGGGAGGAGGCAGGCAGAGAAGCTGACCTTTTCCTAGCAAGGAAAAATCTGTAATGGGAAAAGGAAATTGGTAGCAGCACTGCAGATAAAAGAGAAGAGTGTGGAAAGCATGAAAAGCAAATACAGAGTGACACAAACACAAAAAGGCAAAGGGAGTGTATCAAATAAATAGGTAGTAGGATGGATGCTTCCCCACAACTAATTAAAATCCTGTTCAGTACATTCTGCTTTTCTGAACTCATTTAGTCATTTGAATCAGAGAGGAGTGGAAACTCCTCATCATTTTCAGTATAAAAGTCAAACTATTGCTCAATTTTGAAACAAATGGGGAAAAAAAAATCCCTTGCTCCATCCAATTTCTGACAACACAAGAGCAGGAAGCTGGCAGAAAACAGTTCTAATATGTGTTTTAAAAGAGAAGTGACACATAATGACAGACACAGAGGTGGAAAATTTCCAGGGTGATTCTAAAGGTTTAAGAAGAATCAGACAGCAGACAAACTTTTAAATATTCTGCCAAAGGAAAGCCAAATTTCATGTGAAATTAAAAGTCTAGCAATGAGCTGATAGCAAAAACAAGTGCTTTTCCTGTATAGCAGTGTACTGCTGGAGCCACTACTGTGCACTCCATATCAGCGTTCAAAACATAGCTCTCGGTACAGACCAAGCTACAACTTTTTATTTAGTATTATTACCATGGAACTGAAAATTTTGCTGAAATTTAGCAGTAATCTTTGACCTTGGGATTAATATAATAATTTAGATGGAAAGTATATGCAGGGCATGTGAATGAAGAAAATGTTAATGTCTTCTATGAAAACAATTCTACTGGTAACCCTATAACACTAAGCCTTAATATACCATCCTTTTATAAAACAGAACACTTTTTCTAATTATTTAATTACAGCTTTGATGGAAAAAATCTGGCACTACTTGGATCTTTGTTTCCACACTTCTGGCATGTTTACAGTATGATATTTTCTTGTCCTACTGACTGTCCCGAACAGAATGACTAACATGTTTACTCACTTTTACTGCCTGTCAAAAGAATTTTAGTGAAGACGTCTGTACACAGTGCTGTCAGAGGACCTGAGGGATGTTCTGAAAACGGCAAAAGTTCTTTCATTAAGTTTGCCTAAAACAAACAAACAAACACACAAATAAACCTCACATATTTATGTACTAATACCTACATTAAAAATATTAATTCATCAGAATTTGAGTGCTATTGATTTTATCTATTCAACATTACTGAGCTCATATGTATTCAGAAAGCTGCTAAGAAGGTAAATTCCTAAATCTACTAAATGATGAAGATAGCTGTGGTATATTCTTCTGGATTGCTGCCTCTTGTAGATCAAAAGCACAAGCTATTTAATTCTTCAGGCACGTCAGTCTAGTTGTACCTACCCCTACTTCACCACTTACCCCTCACTTGCTATGGAATAACATCAGTATGCCCCTCATTTGCTATTAAAATGTTTTTTGCTGCAAATAGGCCTATGATGTCTCTTTCACCAATCTGTTCTATTTTTCAAGTAGACTTTCTCCATTATTGCCTCTGCAGGATTGGGAGGACGTGAGGGAGAATGTCTTGCTGATAAGGAGATTCTTATTTTGTCATCCATGTAATGATGATGACAATCATTCCAGTCATGGCACCACTGGCATATGAACTAGAAGATTCCTATAGCAATCTAAGCACACTGGTATATCAGCTATGAAGAAAACAAAACCCAACAAAGCTCACACCTACTATACTTGGATACATTTACCATCACTCTCCATTTTTGCATAAAACATCTGCAAGGTTACCCCACCATCTTTCTGAAAAATTCTTCCCAGGACTTGCTTTAGCAGGGATTCCTCTTAAAGCCTTACATGGCTGACCTATCATGATCACTGTCTGTCACAATGACCAATATTACCAATCAACCAATCATATCATAGTACTTTTCCTTCTTGCTCCATTTACTTTGTGTATCTTATTTAGAATAACATGTTTTCTGGAAAAGAGTCTTATTGAACTGAGGTGATATGACAAATAAGCCTTTGCCATTCGGTTGCATAACTGGCTTTTCAATCCCCTAACAGTTGTAGACATTATGTGTTAGGACACTATTCTCTCCCGGTTTGTAACCCTACTAGTGCTAGCTGGCTTGTACAATTTTCCAGACATATTTATCCTCTTCTGAGAGTAGGACACTGCCTTGCCTATCATCCTTTCTTAGAAGGTAAATGCTGTAGGTGAAAAATCAAATTCTAGGCTTTCACATAGAGTCAGTTTGTTAGAATTATTTCAAATCGTGTTTCTTTGTTTTCCACTTGCCATTAAGTCCTGCTACAATTACTAAAGCAGAACGAATTTGTGTCCATGGAAGAAATTGATAATGAAAAGATGCAATAAATATCTGCTGCTGCTATTGCTAGTTAAAGAGTAATTCCCAGAGATTAGTGGAATTATCTTCTCAATGTTCCAGTCCCTTCCCAAAGAGTTAGCTACCTGAATACTCCATAGGCGGATACAGCTACTTTCATGAGCGGAAGCTAGTAGAGGTGATTGTCCTGCTTTAGCCTTCAACAACTGTACATTCATCTTTGGATTTGGGGTGTTCTTACAGCTAGTTGTTTCTTCTGCTTTGGAACAAAAATGATCATATATTTCTCAAAAGGTTTTAGTACTGTTTTTCAATGCACAGAAATTACATAACACTAGAAAAATAATTAAATTAGAAAATAAAGTCCATCATCAAGATGGCATTACTCTAAAAATATTAGAGGTATGGATAAAGACAACTGAAAGGAAATTGGAACAATCTTCATTATCTTAGCTAAACCAGCAAAAATTATTGCCCTGTGACACAGGGAAACCTTATTTAGAAGACAGATGTAGATCTTACAGAAACTGCAAGCACAAGTGAGAGTGGAGGAGGAGTACAGTATAGTGGTCATTAGGACAGCTACCAGGCAGATGTGCAGCCTCTGCATGAGGCTTCTAGAGATAAGAATGAATTCAGCAATGAAATTTAATAATGAAATGACACTTAACAATTCTGGAATCATAGATTGCTATACTTCCCCAGTTGAAAACTTTTGCTAAATGCAAGGTGGGGGTCACAGAGAATCTTTTTGAGTTTCTGCTGTGACTTTTCCAGAGCTGGAGATGCTGGCAGGTCCCATGAAGGTCCATGAATAGACATTCAGTGGATGCAAGACCTAACATAAGTGTCTATTTCACTGGGCAGCTACAAGGCTTAGGAATATTCTGATTTTAGGATGTGCTGTCTTTCCCAAATAAATTGATCTTAAATCCACATTGCAGATGATCAAATCTCTTATTATTGGGAAATTCTGCTTTTCCAATTTAAGAATTTAAGTAGAGGATTTCTAAGAGATTCAGAAGAATCTAGAGGATTTACTTCTTGCAAATTCACCAACTCATTTGCAAAGCTTTAACTCAAGCACTAGGCTATCTCTTGATTATGATTTTTTAAGGACATATACTATAATAAAGATTTTTCTTTCTAAAATTCCACCTGGTTTTGAAGCTTTTGTCTGTGAGGCCATTTACTGATGCTTGACTCAAGCTGGCTTTTGCTATACTATTTCAATAATTCATTGCTTGAATATTTATATAGAAGAAAAGTGTGTATAATTGACATTCTTAAACTCTAAAAGTGTTATGATGTTTGCTTGGAGAAAAAAGCAATTAAGGTCTTGCACATCCTGCATCCTGGCCTGGCTTTTGGGAAATAACTGCAAATTGGGAGGGAGCAGAAGATGATGAGGTCTGTCATCCACATATCAAAGGTATCCCAGTTATTCTAAACACAGTTTGCCGGACAAAATGACAAACTCAGTTTCTACAATAATCTGGGCAGAACTCATGGATCAACATGAAAAAGAATGAAAAACATCTTTCTATACCTGTTTTTATTTCAGTATTATTTTCATCTCTTTCCACATTTTCCTAAAAGCAAGGAATAAAATGTAAGAGAATTAGGAAGTGGAATTTGGGTGTAACAACAGAACAGTTCACTAGTTGAAATTATTTTAAGAACTTATATTTTTAGTTGGAGTATTCAAATATTCCTCCAATTTCCACTGACTATAAACAAGAAACACTTTTTTGAAGAGAATCAAAATAACAGATGAACAAATCACAAATGAAATTGATGGGAATTCAGGAGCATGTTAAATGTAAATTTGGCTGAATAGCTCTAATTTCTTAAGAGAAGCAGTCAATCACTTACAATCATGCAAATGTAACCTAGATCTCTTTGAGTTTCATTCAGAACATGCATATAGTCTTGTTACTGCCTTGAGCAAAAATTAGCAAAGTGTATAAATACATACATAAATAAATATATATATAATATAATTCATATATAAACATTTACTCATGTCTGCATTTTCAGTAAGAGAATTTTCACAATCCCTTATTTGTGCCTTGCCACATAGGCTTCTGAAGATCCCCAAGGCTGACAGTAATCAGTACACTGACCTCAAAAATTGCCAAGTCAAATAAGGCAGGGAAAACTCTGCAGCCACGAGTGTTTGAGGTATCTCAGAAGAGAAGTCACTTTAATCTCATCCTACACATTGATATGTAAGGCTTGATGGGACTTTCAGGGATATTTTTAAAAGCTGCAAGTCCTCTTCCATTTGTTATTCTAAGGAGGACACAGCACAGTGTATTGGACACTTTAGTCTGCAGATGGCAGTTAAGCCAGTGTCTGCATGGGAATCTATCCAAGTGCCATGTTCTGCTGAAACAACATGCTGGTAAGAATCTGAGAGGTGGCAGGATTTTCCTCTTTTCTCCTACTTACTTTTTGTTGCTCTTCAAGTATGGCATGCCCTTCTGGCATAGAAGGGCAAAAAGTGTCAGAAAAACCATAATGGTATCCTTAGCAAAAATATACAGATTGAGACACTGGCACATTGATGGTAAAAAAAACCCCACAAAAACAACACTTTCATTTGAAAGAACGTATCCAAGCAAGTGTGGCTGCAATGTAGAAGTGGCTCTGCTTTTATTCAAGTACTTCATGATTTGTCTGTTTTACACTCCCCCTTGAATCCTTCTGTACCCCCATTTGAAAGTCTGAATTGCTAGTGATAAGCATCTGACAAACACTGATAAATCAGCTATTCCATGTGGCAGGCTGACTGAGACATATAACTGTGTCATATTCCAGAGCCAGCTGACTGACAATGTATTCTTAATTCACCACCTCAGTCAGTTTAACAAAGTTAAACGAAGTTAATTTCTTCATAATTCTTGATATTTAGTTTTGTGGATGGTATTACAGAGGGATTTTAGTAAGCTACAGTATTTTAAAACCAAAACAAAAAAGAAAACAGAAATTTGTTTTGAATGCTACCAAGTCCATCAAACCACCATACCCACCTCCTGTAAGTCCAAAGAACTTCTCTTGTGCTCCGGAATAGCACTGGCATCACTCCTCCCAGTAGCAGTAGAGGACAGGGAACTTCTTTTCCTGTGTGAAAGAAATTATTGAAGATCACTGACATTCTTGAAGATACCATTTGATATCTGGAAATCAACATCATCCAGCATTAAAAAACATAATAAAATAGCACTTGAATTGATTAGACTGATTAGACTAAAGGTTATTTGGTTTATATATATATTTTAAGTAACTAGGCAATATTTGCATATTACACAGCCAACCTCTGCTGGCAGGAATTTTGAGCAAATAAAATCCATAGTGAATGAAAAGTAACATTGGTATTCATCCTTAAGGCATGAAAGGAAAAAATTAACTGCATGCCAATGGCTTGTTCCCTTTCATTTCACACAGTACTTTCTCAGCAAACAGTTTTCAATTAATTATATAAATGTGTTTTCAATTTGTTATGAAAACTCTCAATAATGAGGTTTTGTGAAGAAAATAAGGAAAGAAATCAGATGTGATCCTCAATGATTTTGTTTCTGAGTCAAGGAAAGTTCTGACTGTGTTAATAAGTGGTTCTTGCCACATAACTCACAGCAATGTCACATCTGTTCTGGTTTTGGCAAGAGTATTTGAATTACTGGAATAGTTAGAAAGTATGCAGCTGGAGTAGTCCACTGAAATTTGGCAGGTGGCCATAACTTTGCAATTTTCAGTGTTTGATTTTTACAGACTTGCTATCATGCTTGAACATTTTGGGGTGTGTGTATGATCACAGTCAAATGTATCCAGATATCTTCAAAGTAAATACAAAACATTGTAAGACCATATGATTTTCCAAGTAGGATCCTCCTGTTTAAGCATAGTAAAAACTTATCTTGAGTTACAAAAAAATCTATTAATGAATTTCAATCACTCCTTTTTTTATTTACCTATGATTTCTTAAATTAATCATTTAGTTGTAATGTCAAAAAGAGAATTTATGTTCAATTAAGTAGCACTGATATCAAGTAGCATAAGCTACTTGAAGATTTTAAAACAACCTAAGACCATAAACCAGCTTTATGGTTCAGAAAAGCAAAAAAGCTGTCTAATGGCTAAAATCTTAAAGCCGCATAAGTATTTAAGCCATCCTGAGTCCTTACGGCTACCACTGTCTTTGCGTATCCATTGGAAGACAAGTGTTTCTGAAGTGCTGTACAGGTGCAATGCCATTCTTCCAAAATGAGCATATTTGGGTAAAATTATCTTTTTCATCCAACAGTACCAACCTATGGAAGCTTCCAGCTTGTTTTAAGAGGAAACTTGTGGCTACACGCTTTGATGTGCTTGCCTCTTTGGTGAGAGTATCTAAAACGAGGAGGATTTTATCAGGTTTAAAATAGAGAAAAAGCCTGCTGCCTCACAATTATCTCACAGAGATAAAAGAATCTATGGTATACTGGAAAACTGATACCTGGCAGAAGTATCTGTTGAATTCTTCAAGAGAATTGAGACCTATGAGGTCATTTAGAGGGAAAAAGGAGAGCTGAGTGGGAAAAGGAACATATCATAAAATTTGACAAGCATTATGAAAGTTTAAGGATGGGAAAGTTAATTAACTGTATGGACTTGAATTGATTAAATACAAATAAATTCTCAATTTAAATAAGCTATCTTGGAGAAACATTACATGAATTTACTACAACAAAATCCCAACTGACTGTGCCTGTCCCCAGGGAAGATAAAATACAAAGCGTTACCTGGAAGAGAAAACATTATGGACAAGGAATAATATGGCATTGACTCCAGAGCCCTGGCTATCTTCATTAGTTTTACGCCTGAAAACAAAGATGTTTGTACAGGATATGTCAGATAGGTTGTGCATTGTTCCAGAAAATGTTTCACATCTAACTTGTCATTAAAACAAATTAAACTTTTAATTTCCCAGAATGCATGCTACCTAAAGTTTTAGACAGTTTTTTTCAGAAGCAGTTAATCAGTTATGATGCATTAATGTCAGTGGAGATGACACACAAAATGTGCCTGTGCCAGGAGAAACAGGTATCTGATGGAATGATGAAAATTTCAGCCAGATATTTTCTTGAGGACTAGTATTTAAGAGGAAAGTGAAATATCTTATGAAGAAGCTAACTAGCTAAGTTTTTGTTAGAAAAGTACCTTTTTCCTGGCACTCAGTCACGTGAACCCTGGGAAAAGTACTCTACTTACAAAGCACTAGCTTTCCTGTCTTCCATGCATCCATATGAATTGGCTGCCTCATATATGGGGAAGCAAATACAAAGGAAGAGCCACTGTCTGAACTGCAGTTAAGCTTTGATTATTTTCCATAGTAGAGAAAACTCGGCTCACTTTGGAACAAACTTGCCAGTTTTACATATGAAGGATGAAGAGAAACTCTTGGGTAGGATAGTTAAATATTGACTTTGTATGGACTTAAAAGGCATGTATTCCTTCACTAACACAGGAACCCTGCCATGCTGCTCCACTCAGTCTAACCAGACATATTACCATTGTTCAGCTTACTGATGTAGTAGCTTATTGGGCATAAGAATATCTGGAACTATCCTATGCTCACTCTTTGCCACTTTCTCTGAAAGATCTTTACTCTCAAACCTCCAAAATCACATCAGTTCTCTCCTCATTGAATGTGACTTCTAGTCTTCTGGGTATGGACAGTGACAGAGATACTGATAATGTAGAACATCTGCCATTATCATCTGAAGTAGCATTATTTCCAAATGTCCTCCCAAACACAAAACTTCCAGAATAAGGATGTTTCCACAGCCCAGTAGCAGCCTCTAGTCAATGACTAGAGTGATATAGTGAGAGTTTCCTTCAGTGGCAGTGCTGAGTTATGTTAAAACACTGTTTTTAATTACATCATCCCTTTCCCAAATGACTCTCTTGATCACTTCTCCTACCTGCAATGTCAGGACTAGCTAGCAAAGTAATTTGAAATGGGAGGGAGGAGGGCCCACATAAATTGCTACTTTAATTCCTGCTTGTAAAGCACCCTTTATATTTGGGCATATTGTAATTTCCAGTATGCCATTTGAAAAGTTTGTATGACATACTGGAGATCAAAAGGCATGAAAGCAATACTTACAGGCATTTCACAGAGGCAGATTCAAAATCCCACAAATTTATTTCACCATTTGCACTTCCTGTAGCTATCATTCTGCATCCTTCTACTTTTAAAACATCAAAACACTTTATTTCCACAGAAGATATAAAAGTCTACAAAGAAGATTAAAAGAAAAATTTGAGTAGGAGCAAGAATAGGACACTACAGACAGTGAAATGTTTTAACTGTTAATCTAACAAAATACTTAAATTGACAGTGTCTACAACAACTGCATATTGGATGCTATTTTAATACTATTGTATTTGAGCTACATAGAAGCACCAGAGGGATGGAGGGAGTGATAGTGTTGGGAGACTCCCTGCTGCAGAGGACAGGGGCCTCCAACCTGACTTGCTGTTTACAGCACAGTTGCAATTTGAGCATGTGGAAACAGGTGTAAGGGCTGAAGATTAATCAAAACTAGGTATCTGTGGATATACTCTAATCAAGTTAAAGGAAGAAGTCACTGAACAGAGATTTAATGACCTTTTCATAAACATCATCACATCTGTTAAAAAGTAAGTGAAATTTTACAAGACAGGACTTAAGTCTTGTAAAGGGGACTATTCAAGTTAAATTGAAACATAAATTGAAACATAAATTTGACATTTTATTTTACCAAAGCAATAAGAAGAGAAAATGGAATCACTCTGATACTCAGCTTGATCTTTATGCGCCACTATTACTAAAGGTCAGCCTAACTATAGTAAGAAAGACATCTCATTTCTAGAAGTGTTTATATGAGAACCTCAACTTACTATATTGTACAGGAATGTGAGGTGTATGTTTAGAGCAATTCCTTAATTATGGTGATAATCATACAATGGAATTTTACGAAGATATGGCTCTTAGAAACAGTCACTTTCTTACATGATTAATTTTGTGTATTTATTTCAGTGTACTGAAAAGTTTGGAATCACAGAATCATACAGTGTGTAAGGCTGGAAGGGACCACAGTGGGTAATAATTATTTGGTTCTTGTCCTGTTGCCAAAACATGAAATCCTTGAGGGCACAGTAAACATTTTACTTTCCAATATTCTGTAAATGGTGTGATGAATGATGTGAAACTTTGAAGTGTTTCTCACCTCTGTATCATTTTTCAAAGTACTGGTGTTACATAGAAGCCGAATCTCTGGAAAAAAATCTTGTGTTTTTAAGGAGCCAGGCTTCAGTGACAGATACACAACTGGATTCCTTCGTGGAAATGGCACTACCTCAGGAAGCACCCATGTGACATATAGATCTGTTTGAGCTGAGTCACCCTATTAAAATAACAGACTTAATGAAAGAGGAAGGAACGGATTTCTCTATTCATAAAGAATTACAGCAAGTGTGTATCAAAAGGTTGTCTTCTGTGACAAATTACAAAAACTGTTACAGGTATTAACTAGCATATGCCTAAAATGCAAATTGAAGCTTCATCCAGACACATGCCAGCTTACCTTAAATTACCTGCTGTTATCAGGTAATTTGTCTGAGAAATTAAGACACAACTATTGTTATCTGTAAATGCATCCTGTTAGGTTTAGCTGAAGGGAACGCAGAGTAGATGCTCAAAATCAAGCCAAGCAAGTCAATCTGATTTATTACTGCCTTGTTTCTTTGTATCAGTTCCTAAGAATCCACTGTCTTACTCTTTTAATTTTAAACAAACATAAAATAATTGATCTTTTCACCAGAATATTATCTTTAGAGGCTCTTTGAATAGACTAAACACCATCTGTAGTAGCAACACCAATATTTTAAAGCTGTTACCTTAAAGGATTTTTAACTACTGAAACCTCAATCACAAATGAAAAAGCAAACTCAAGGAAAAAAATTATAAGAATGCTGAAATGGACTACTAAACATTTTAACACTAGGCAGAAAGCTAATTTGATTACACTGAAAAACTAGATTGTTCCTTGACAGTTTCTAAAAGTTTATCTACTAATTAATAAAAAGTCCTATTTTACCTCAAAAATGAGGGGCTACCAAATGAAATTAGGTTAGAAAAAGGAAGCATATTTGAAAAACCTGAATGATTTTCATCTTCCCTCTCTCCTCCAAAACAATAACTGCATGTTGACCCTCATCAGCCTTCAGATATACTATCTTCAGCACACGATGCTCATCTTTGCTGTGTCGCGCTAAAGGCAAGGCTTTAACTTCTTGCCCACTTTCAAACTCCCAAATTTTCACTGTGCCTACACAGGGATGACAAAAATGTAGAAAAGGGAATGAACTTTTAGCAATAACCTGTGCTGCAAATTCACAAGCTTAAATAGGATCAAACGGAAAAGAGAAAGAAAGAGAAAATCCAATTTGAGGTTGAGCTAGGTCATTGGTCTTTCAAAATTTGTAACAGTGTGTGTGTTTCTTAGCAAAGTAGCTGTAGGGACAAAAAACTTACCAGTAAATATCACTACCCTCTCAATTTTTCCATCTTTTTTTCCATGTCTATTATTTTGTTCAGCCCAGGATAAAAGACCTCTGATTATCTTGCTTCTTACAGTTTCTGAGTAACATTATCAGAGAGCAATCAGAGAGTGGGCTATCCAGCAGAAGACTTTGGGTTCTGAATGACAGCAATGACCAGAGGGACCTGATTGCTGGATTTGTCCCAGAGAGCTGGTGGAATTCCTTAGAAGGAGCTAAGGAATTTTCTTCAGTAAAGCAACTAATTATATGTGACTTCCCTTTTGTAAGACTTGGCAACATTCACCTTCTGTTGTGCTCTTAAGATCCCTAAGGGGTGCAGTCTCTGCTCCCAAGAAGAAGCAAGAAATATTAGCCAGTATGCTGTGTGGAAAAAGCCATCATCTCCTATTCATGTGAGGCGGCTTTCATATATTTTACATATTTTAATTAATTCAAGTGTGTACTCTTGAACATCTTAATGTAAGAAGAATTATTCTTTCATGTTAACAGATTATAAAATTATTAAAGCTTCTGGCACAATTCAGTGTGCACTTGTGTATTGGAGAAGTCTCATCACATTAGCTAAAACTCATGCACCCCTAATAACAGACATGAAAAATACAGATAACATATCTATCTATCTAAATCTTTATCTATCTATATATATCTTCTAGTGTTCAACGACTGCAGACACTATAAAATTGAGCTTAGAGACTAGAAAATTTAAAAACCACCACTCTTTCTTTGCAGCCATTTAATTATAGATGTAAGTCCTAAGTCTTATGAGGAAACAGTTTTTCAGACCAAGAGCTTTGAAGACAGTCTTTCAAAGAGTAATAGGCTAAAAAAGAACCAGGCCCAAGCAGCCAAAAATCACCTTTCTGTGAACCAACTATCAAATAGAACCTAGCCAAGACACACACCCCCACAGACTGACAGCTGTGCAAAATTAATTCTGTCACTGAGACAGTCAAGGCAAAGAGTTCTGTCTGCTAATGCAATATGTAATTTTTTTTTTTTTTAAAGATAATAAAAAGTAGTAAAGGTAAAAAAAAAAAAAAAAGTAGTAATTATTTAACTGCTTTACCATCACATGCCCCAGTAGCAAGATAAACCCCATTTATTTCAATGGCTGCACAGGTCACTTCAGTGTTCAGCCCATGTGCATCTTCTATTTGATATATTTGAGATCCTGTTTCTAGGTCCCAGACCTGAAAAAATAATATGATATTTATCTTTAACACATCCTCTAAAATTAGTCACACAATGTGTTCTACTGTAATAGGAAAAAATACTGCCAATAGCAAATTTTTTTACTGAAACCCCACTCTATTTTCCCTGAAAATGTCCTTCTCTCTAGGGAAGCCACTTAGGCAAGGGGAAGTTCTATTTCTTATACATGCTATGATAAAGACCCATGTTAAGTCAGAGAGACTGACATTAAATATAAAGAAATTTACAGTTCAAAAGCAAAGAAACCCAGCTAGAAAGAATTTCTGTGCAGAAACTAGAAAGTTTCTGTGTAGAATATAGAAATGAGGCTTTTCATAAATATTTGGTCCACAAACGTAGAAACAACTATCTCTGATTATTATTGAATTGTTTTAGAAATCTAAGCAACACCTTATAATGAAATACCAGTACAAAATTTGGTCACTATAGTGGGATAGCTCAGATTCAGCTGGATTTAGGAAGTAGCCACTGATTTCATATGCACTGTCTGCAACCTGATTTCCTGCAGCACCAAGTGCCCCAAATTACCTTGTAATTGTTATGGTGTTGTAGCCATTGTGGTCTAAGGAAGGCAGGCTTTACAGTGAGAAATAACATCTTTACAGAGAGTATAAACTGAACAAACCAAATTCACAGACAAGCCTTTCTCCACAGGAATGCCACACATCACCAATTGATCCAATAAAAGATGCTACCTTTCCCTACAAATTTTGCTGTTTAATGTAACAATAGTTGGTGACAACTACAGGTTCTCAGTACCTCTTATGATTATGGTCGCACTGTTAAAAAGAAAAGCTGAATCTTATGAATTAAAATAGGGTTCATGGCTACCACTTCTCTGGACCACAAACCCAACACTTTGAATAATAAATACTAATAACGTATCAAATTTCCTGATAACTTATTCTGAATAAGAAAGCTGAGACTTTTATTTTTCAGTATGAAGGGTGGCAATTTACACTCACCTTCAGTATTGACTCAGTGCAAATGCTGAGAATCTGGTGAAAAGCCCTGTTGTAAAGCAGAACATTGAGGCTTTTCTCATGTGTCTGAGGCAATTCTTTTGAATCTTGTATCACACTAGCTAGGGGATAAATATCAATGACATCTGAACCTGCAAAAGGTGTGAGAAGTGAGAATATATACATTTTGTGTATAATTACTTTTCCTGGAAATTAAAAGATTTTATGTAAAGCATAGGGTTCATATGAGTTCTTCTGAAGAGGATAGGGAATATTGTCAGTTTTTTGAGAGTACCTGTTCTCTGAAGCAGAAAACATTTACACACAGTGCCCAAAAAGCACCAGTCAAACAATGGCTAAGTGTTTACCTGTCTTACACAATTCCCTGCCCACTTTTGATGGCATTGACTTCCTGACTGCAAATTAGTAGAACCCATAAATCCTCCAGCCCCAGAGTTGGCTGGCATGAAATGGAATGAACCCAAATACATAAAACTCTAACTGGGAGATATATCACTCCAATAAATTCTGGTATCTGCTTTTTTAGAGATAAAGCAATTCTATCTGCAGGCAATGATCATGTCTTTCCAGTACCTTCTTTTATATGCACTTCAGCACTGCAGGTCTGAATGGCATTTTCCAAACACCTCTCAGTGCTCTCAAATCAGAAGGGTTGCAAATACAGGGGCAGACAGGGACGATAAGACACAAGAAAGAACAGCGTCTGTGCAGTGCTCTCAAGCCAGAGAGCACATGCAGTCTCCCATTGCAGCTCCAGCATACCTGCCCCAGTATCCCTGCCGATCTACCAGCAGAGGAGCAGCAGTGAGTACAGAGCAAAGGAAATTGCCTGATCCTTGGCATAAGTCCAGGTGCAGAGGCCAGCAGCTTGTAAACAGGCACAGAAGGAAAGCTATGGCAATATTCAAATGAAGCATGAAGGTGAGCTGTGATTTATGAATGTTAGTGAATTACTAAGTGAAAATCTCATCTGTAAAGCCAGGTACATAGCGATGAGAGTTAATTTGCTCGCATATAGCCTCAGTCTCTTGCCCTCTTCAGGGGCAGGAGGTATTCACTTAGATTTTCAATGGAATCATTAACAGAGTCTAGGACCAGACTTTTAAAAATATTTAGGCACTTATAGAACCATTTTTATAGCGGCAAAGTTACCTCATTTTGTCAAGGATTGACCTGTAAAAATTCCCTACACTGCTAAGCCTTGAAAATCTCACTAACATAAATTTGAAATGAAGATACTATCTGTATCCCTAAGTGATTAAAAAATTCAGTAGAAACCACCAGGTCACTGAAAACAAAATGTTTCACATTCATCTTCTGGGATCTGACAAGCTTTGCAAGCTTTGTGCCTTGTTCCTAATGCAAGGGCAGAAAAGGCTTGTCTCCAAAGAGAATTACTTTATTTGCCCGGTACATCTCAGGCCTCTATAGCCCCAGAATAAGTTCAAAGCTTTCTTTTTTGTGACTACATCTCTGGGGCAGACAAACCCTGCTGATTTCAAGAGTCTCTGCCTTAGATAGAAAAGGCTAACATCCCTAGTGACAACTGTGAAGCTCTGGTCCCTCAGAGATTCCAGGCTCCCTGCTACACAATCAGAAAACAGAGCCCAGAAACTCCACGTTGAATTCCTACAATATTTTATTCCTAATCAGTTGGACAGTCTGTCTGTTGACACCTCAGATTGTGGGGCTGTCTGTAGCTGCTGAGTTAAATAAGCAGTTTGAATGTACTTGTGAGGGCTCCACAGAGATTGCATGCTGCTGGTTTCATCTCCCAACAGGAGACGGTGCTGGAGGAATGGTTTGGAGAAGATCAATAGCTTAACAGCTTTCAAGAAATGACAAGCCTATATAACAGTATCTGTAGTTCAATTTTGCTTTGGGAGGCTCACCTTGCCTTCAGAGAAGCCTTTCTCATTTCCTTTGGTTCCTGCTGTTCATTCCCATGCTGCATATTTTCATACCATTTTCAAGACAGAAATTAGCACCATATATAACCCACTTCAAAACAGTCTTAAGGTGCAAATACCCTTGTCTCTCAGTATTCTGGATATTCTCATATAACTTATTCCTGTACTCAATTTCAGTTGCATATCATCATAAAGGAAATTGGATTCTAGGAGAAGGGGCATGCTCTCATACACCAACTGCAATAACATACCCAGGAGAAGCATGCCATGATCATTGTCAAATACCATGGGAAAGGCATTCATCTCTTCAGGACTCCCTTGATTTTCATAGAAGACCTGCAGTGGTGAAAGTGTCCGTATATCCCACACTCTAAAAACCTGGAGGGAGAGAGAGAGGAGAAAATCTAGTATTGTATCCTGACTAGATTTCCAACTACTTTTTGTTTCTATGAAATTAATATTATAGCCCCCAATGAAAATCACATTGTTAAGAATGGTACATCCCAAAATAAGCAAGATAAATATCAAATATATCTTTATCCCCATTTTACTAAGGATAAAATGCACAGAAAGGCTGAATTTTGTAGTCTTGACCTGAGAAGTCCACAGCAGAACCAGATCTCATGAAAACTGGTTCTACCCCTTAATGACAAGATGTCTCCATTGTGTGTCATACTTTTCTGCCACATACAGATAAATGCCACTTGTTTAAAAACTTTTATTTGAACCGGACTATGAAATGGTGTGCAACAGTACAAAGATAAAATTCAGTGGGTACTGAATAAAGAAATTTCTGAAACCTTTGACTGAGAGCAGATGTTGAAACAAATCAGGATCAGAACACATTGCAGAAGTATTATTTTTATGCATATAAAGTTCTTGTGCTCTCCTTTAGGAAATGCTGATTACAGTCAGGGTATCATCCTGTAAGGACCACTAAATGCATTTAGATGTATTTGTTCTTTCAGGTTCAATGGAAAGCACAGCATCTGCTTTAAACTCTAGAATAATTATATGTTAGCAGCATTTTTGATCCTGCCTGATTAAAAGCTGTGTTGAACTTACTGCTATGCCATGCAAACTGTTTTTAATACTTCAAGAAATTATGATTTAATTTCTCAGATCCCATGGCCATTAGTGTGGTGTATTTCTCTGCAAGATAATTTTACCGTGCTCTCAAAAGTTATTCTCTAATCACATCTGCCTGCAATCCTTATTCAGCTGCCATAACTGGTGAGTCGTATATAGGCATTTGTGAAAGTTATTTGTATTCATTCAATTGTGCTATTATTATGGCTGCATTTAAAATTGGGATTTTAACACAAAGACACATGCTGGTACAACATCAATACTCTGAGTGTTGAGGGCCTTTACAAAAGTCACAACTTGATTTTAAAGGATGTTACAGTGGAACCATCAAAATTCTGAAAAGGAAGGGAAGAAAAGGAACAGATACATCAATCAGTGTTTAAACAAATCACCTTTGGCACCAGAGAGAAATTCATACATGAGTGTTTCAGAATGTTAAGCAGAAGAAAGTTTCTCCTTAATATTTTGTTTGTTTTCAGGAAAACTCAAAAAGAAAGGACTCTAAAGAACTTTCTACTGAGAATAAATTTTCTCTGAGACAGTACTGAGTAAAAAGAACCATGTCCATCACACTCCTCTGATTCAGTTTCTGATTGCATTTCAGAGTTCACTCAGACATGCAATTTCTAAAGCCTACAAAAAGCAAAACAGCCATTGAGAAGCCTTGAAAAAGGAAATCCATTTGAATAGGATAAAAAAATACGAAGTTCTTCGTCCAGCTGAACAGTAGACCAGCAAAAATAGAAAGAAGAATTGATGATGAGAATTGAGAAAGTTAGGGCAATATCGCAGGTGGACCCCCAAGCTCAGTTCTGGTACACTCACAATTAGAGCATGTAAAAACAGTTCTAAGACCTGAAAATCAACTAAAAGTAGGTATCCATGGAGATACTACAGTCAGGTGAAAATAGTAAGTCACTGAACAGAGATGTAATAACCTTTCCATCCAGATCTGTTATAGTGTTAGTGAAATTACAGAAAACAAAAACGAAGAAAGACAATTCTAATAGTCTAATGGACTATTAAAGTTAAATTGGTCAGCAAGTGAGACATGGGTTTGACATAATATCAAAGCAATAAAAAGAGAAGATGTTTTTATAGCACAAGTGAATGTAAGTAAGAGCTTCCTGCACTGTTTCTTGCTGCTTGTTCAGCTGTTAAGGCCAGTACCACATTAAGAAAATGCAGTCACCTAAAGTGACAGCAAAAACCTAGATACATCCCAGCATTCATAAATCTCTTCCCTGCCTTATGGCTGCCTTCTTTTCCCAGCCCGTGGGCAGGGATGGGGAGATTACATAAAGCCCTGTTCCACATGAGTAACTCCCACACAAGGCATCACCAGCATGGCTGCAAGATAAAATGTCAGTGCTGCTCATCTGCATCAGCACACAGACTGCATGAATCCATACATGAAGAGAGGCAACAAAAGGCACACTTATTAAGAAATTAGGAAGTGACCACGGGGAGTTGCCTTAGGAGTGTTTTGTTAGCACTAACTTTACTGTTCTACTTATTTATTGAAGATTTTCCCACAGCAGCCTGAGAAATACCAGGAATCCCTGAAAACCTCAGAGCATATTCTTTATGGCAAAGTGCTTTTAGTCTGTGTCTTCTGATATCACAAAATACAGACTATATACAAGCAAACAAAACATATTAGGGAGGAGAAGAAATGTGGAAAGCAGGTGCTTCACGTGCTATTGGAAACAACCCACTGTTTCAACCTTATAGGGAAAGCTGAGCTGCACTTTAGCAACATTTTATCTACAATAGTAGCTTACATTAATGAGAAACTTGGTTCAGTTTAGTTGTTAGAAGAACTGGCCACAGATAGACTTTTTTAAGAGCAGGGATTCTTGCCTGTGTTCCCCCACTGTGACCAGCCTTCTTCACACAGTTGGTAACTGGCACACAGGGGCATTCAAGGAATGCACACTGCATCCCTTTCCTATCTTGGCTGCAACAGCCCCAGTAAACTACTCTGTTATCCTCTCCAGGACTGCAATTTGGATCAGTTACATCTGTGCTGGGGTGCTCTTCTTGTGTCATTCATTTTTCAACTCAATGGCAAAATCATATAGTTACAGATGGAATTTCCACAGACACTGATAAAAATTGGGAACCAAATGCCCCCAGAATTCAGTGGGAGTTCTTGCCACTGAGACCCCTTCTGAGCCTTCTAACATCCCTGGAAAAATTTAAATGTCTATACTTGCATTCATAAACACTTTCCTCTTGAACATCACCTTCCTTCAAGCCCTAAAACTCAGAACATACAAAAAAGTCTGAACAATCTTTTCCCTTGGCTCTAAAGCCTATGTTTTATGAGCACGTAAAACCAGCAACACACCTCTCTTCTATTTTCCTTAATGCATTTGAAGACAGACAGAAGGCAAAAGATTCATCTTAACAACTAAAATGTGAAGAGCAGGGGGAAATAGAAAAGAGATGGGAAATAGGGCCAGAAAAAACTGGTAAACAAAATTTTTATATGCTCTCAGTACAATAAAGTTCAGGCTTGGGAACACTTATCTCTTGCCAGGTTTTTATGAGGACGTGGAAACCTGGTTTTACTTTGGAAGAAACAAATCCTGTTCTCCTTTCTATTTGTAATTAACTGAGATAGATAAGGACCAAAGAAGTTCAGGTTTTGCCCCTCTCCCTTCCCCCACCAAAACATAATCCCTTGAAATTACTGCTAGTTAATAAGAAGTGACTTTAAAATGCTGTTCTAGGGAAATATCTCAGTAACTCGCTAGAGGAAACAGTAACTTTCTTTTAGTTCTTCCAAACTCTCACATTCTCCTGATACTTTTTGAAAGTTAAAGAATATTTGTTTTTTGAAGAAGTCAACTTTCCTCAGTTTTACAGAATGGTGATGCTGCACATCTTTAAAAGGACTTACAAAAAAACACTTATGCAGGAAAATCCAAAATCTAACCACTCTTGGGGCAGTAAGAAGTTGCGCTAGCCACAGTATTCACTGTAGGCATAGACAGGAAGAGTAAGGATCAATTCAAGTTGATTTTTTGTTGAAGTGTTTAGTTTATCCACTCCTATTTGCTACACTCTTCAGCTGTTTGAGAGGGTCATTTAAGGCTCCATGGTCTAAGTGAAAAAATCGACAAATTCATACAGAACATCTGAGGCCTCAAAGACAAAAATCACCAGGCATGAATGTCAAACTGCAGTTCTGCTTGCTGTGTTATTTAATAGAGTAAGTTATCTGCAGAGAGTGCCTATATGTGTCTTGTGATCCCTGAAGGTGATCCTGCAAGTGCTACAACTCCCTGTCACAGTAAGAAGACTTAGGAACAAACTGATGTCAATGGGATTACTTGTGAGGCTAAGGCCAGGAGGATTTTGCTCTAATCATATTAATGCAATGTGGTGCAGCAGACAGTACTGTAACTACTGCCTTATCGAGATAGCAACTTGACAAAGTTCAAAATTATGAGCATTTCAAATCACTTCCTCAGATAATACCATTAACCTGGTAGTATATAAAATGACTTACTTTTCCCAAACATGAAGGGATGCTGGAAAGAAATCAAACTGTCATATGCAATAGTGAGTCTAATTACATCATAATGAGCCTGAAGGATACATAGTGGGTGCTGCTGTTGAGACTGTGTAAATCCTTTGCATGTCTTGTCCCTGTACTGTGTGCAGGATGTGCTGACCATAGACATACATGATCCCTGCTGCAAAGACAAAACAACACTCAACAGTTCTGGAGAATAGTTTCAGTGGACATTTAGATGGTGTGGGGGTCAGAAATAGGAAGCTAGAGGTGTAGGACAGAGGTGGCTGCCCATGGATAACTGAATCAGAAGTTAAAAACCAGGTCAGGCTCCTACTGTCAATCCTCAACCAATCTTAAAATGATTCTCTCACCTTTAAAGTTTTTGAAGTAATTTTACTTTTTCATGGAATAACAACAGTTGTGGTTTGAAGGGACCTTTGGAGATCACGTTGTCTAACACCACGGTTCAAGTGAGGCCACACAGAGCTGGGCCATGTCTAGATGGACTTGAAATAGCTCTACGGATGGTGATTCCACAACCTCCCTGGGCACCCTGTGTCAGTGCTTGGTCTCCCTCACAGTAAAGAAGTGTTTCCTGATGTTCAGACAGAATCTCCTGTGTTTCTGCTTTCACTGTCTTTGTTCTGATCACTGGGAACCACTGAAAAGATCGTGGTACCATCTTCTATACACCCTCCCTTCCAATATTTGTATACACGGATGAGATATCCCTTGAGACTTCCGCAGGCTAATTTTGTAGTGACTTTTTTTTTTACAGACTACCTAAGGCACAGAGTAATTTGAATATTAGAAAATGGGACAGGAAATAACAGAAAATTGGGTATCTTACATGAAAAGTCTGAAGAATATTCAATGTTATGGAAGGATTATGCAATATAAAAGGAGAATAAAATTCTTAATATCTGCGAGAAACAAATAGACCAAAAAGAATAAAAGCACAGCAGTAACAGAATTTTGGGTTTCAAAGCTGTATACAAAAAATTGTACCTGATATAGATGTGGCCACATAATTTTTGTGAAAGATGACTGGAGCAGGTTTCCCAAATGCCTCTTTTTCAAATTATCTAGATTAAATTTAATATTGTTGCTATATAGTACATTCCAGTAACAGCTATTATTAGCAATGGTTTGACATAAATTAAGCAGTGTTTCCAGTTGAGTTGCTCTCAGTTTTCAGGAAGACAAACGACTGTGCTACAAATATATCTTTATAACGTCACGTGCTTGCAGAACAGGTTAGACAAACATCCACACTAACAGGCATTGATACAATCACCTGCTCAGTTCCAGACAGAAAATGACACTTATGACTTCCCATAGGGATATTGCCCAGCTTATATTAAGCAGATCAGGAGACAGAGGACAGGAGACTAATAATGTTAGGGGCTGAGTAAATTTGCAAAAGTCAGAAAATGACAGAATTAATAACATATCTTACCTCCCTTTATCTTCTCTGAAATGCTAAAAATCTACCCTTAGGTTGTGTAAGAATAAAGCTAACATATGTACAACAGAATTACTTTAGGATGGGAAAATTTTAGGAAGGAAATGTTTATGTGGTTGCATCATGTTGGCTACATTAGATGTAAAAGAAGTTGTGAATGGAATGAAACTCTCCCATACCCCAGAACGGAGATATGAGAAATCCCTGCTTATTGCACTACTCTCCTGCCACGTGTAAATATGTGCATTGCTCTTCAGCTATCAAAAGTGAAACTACTTTTAAGAAGAAAAAAAACCAAAGAACACTGCCTTCACTTGTTTAAGACAAGGGGTTTGAGTTTACAAATGATACTGTACAGTGGTTTAAAGACTGGGAACCTTTTATTAGCCCTACTGATCATCAAACAAAACTGTTTGTTTTTATGAATTGAAGCCTGTAGGCTCAAATCTTGTTCTCCTGACTCAGGTGGTCTAATTCAACCAAACCCACCACCGGAGATGTTCTAGTAAAATCAGTGAAACGACTGGTGAAGTAAATTTTGGATTTCTGACTTCCACTGACAACACAAATAGGCAAGACATGAAGTTGTAGCCTCCACCGTTCAAGTTCTGCATCCCCACTCCACACTGAGAGTGGTTGTCACTGCTCCACAGCCTTTCAGTACAAGAGCTGAGAGTACAATGGTCTCTGCCATTAGCCTTAACCTCCTCATTTCCACAGAGTGTAAGATCATCTTTCAGATAATGGCCTGCTTCCTGTCACATCTCCAAGCTTAATAGCCCCTGTGCATATGAGTGGGGTTTTTCTCTTGATGCTTCCTGAATGCATTCAATCAGTTCAGTAATATGAAAAAATTAAGTAATAAATGCTTCATGATGCAGGATGAAAATAAGAATGGGCAAACTATAGAGAGACGGGGCAATGAAGGGCTGAGTGACATGAAGGAGAGGAAAAAAATAAACACAGTAGAGATTTCCTATGCAGTATTCTTCAGTCTGCGCTGAAGCATCAAGTCAGTTTTCCATTATTTCTTTACCCCACAGACTGTTCTCATATTATCGTACACTCCGTAAAAGTAATTCTTCTGTTTATGGGGCCTATCAGAAAAAGACCAAACAACTATAGCAATTCCTATTAACTTAGAGTACTGGTATTTGTAGAAAAATGCAGTAGCAGTAATGTAATAACCAGGCAGATCAAATACCTTTATACAGGACAATCTTGCCCTGCCTGGCTTGAAAGATCAATCTCATGTCATAATTCATTGTCTGTCTAGTGTATCCTGAAGCATCTGAGGATGCTGCTTAGCTGTAATTCCAAGTCCAAAGCTGGCTTTTTTAAAAGGACTTAACGTATTCTACCAGCCTTTCTTGTCAATAAAAAAGATGTTGCTTCAGTGCTTGAATAAGCCGTAATATTTTACTTTGTAGAGAAAAGGTGTAAAATAGTTCTAACAGTAGGAAATACATCACTCATTCCTCTTTTTATAGCTCCCAACTGATAGGTATCAATGGTATTACAATCATAAATCTAGAGATAGGCTTTGGCAGTCATGTTGGGAAGCAGTTGGAAAACTGCTTTTGTGGCTTCTGCAGAATAATTCCAATCAAAGAGTTATACACATTTTCATTTACAGTTATATACATATGCTTTTATTTCTATGCCAATATCCTAACCTATGAGTATAACATGCTGACACATCAGCAAAGAGTCCATGTGTTATATGAAAACCTGAGTCCGTATTTTGCTACAATGACACAAAGGATGAGCTAATACCTTCAGACAAATTTAACAGTAATTCCTTTTTGGAACTATTTTCAACCAAAATGTAAGTCAAGACAGACACACTGTAAGAGTAGTTGTGATAAAGGTAGCTCCTGTTGGTCTGTGGTATATAATTCAACACATAATTGTGTTTGTGGGAAATCTCAACACAAGATTCAGAGCATGTTCCTATGATTAGGAACACACAGATTACATCAGTATTTCAGATCTTATTGTATATTCACTTAACTGAACTGCTGAAGAAAAAGACATAGCTGTGGGCTACAGCTGTAACTGCACCTATGCAAACTGTCATCTCTAAGGTCTTCACAATCTGGAAGATCAGGAATAAACTTATTTCCATGAACATTGTACTCTAGAGCAAGTTCAGCAATGCAGAATTATGACAATTCCTGCCTTGGCCCTCCCCTCTACCTCAACGTCACTACTATGTACATACTAGTTCATATGACTAAAGGTCATACAGAAATTATATACAAATTAATGCCTCTGCCTAATTTGTAGATATTCTTACGTTATAAACCCAAGAAACTGAGTTTAATTTTTGCGATAGGAGAATTAGAAAATTTTTAATAGCTGCCTGAAAACTGTTTACTAATAATTAGTTCTATCAAGAAATCCTTACAATATTGGAGCAAACAAAATGTTAATGTGCTGTAATAGTTAAAGAAATCTTCATTTTCTTAAATAGAACCAGTGTTTGAATTCAAATTCCAAAATAGTTTCTTAATTGTAGTAGTAATTTTTTTGTTATTACTGGCTCAGGACAACCTGTTTTCAGTTAGATTAAATATCACAGAGGTTTCTTCAGTGCTTTCCAGCAATCTGTATTGCATACTGCCCAAAATGCCACAGAGTAAATAAAGAAGTCTGCTCCAAAAAGAAGACAGTGCTGCTCAGGTGTTTCTTCTGCTGACAAAAGCAGACTTGATCTAGTGAAATGTACTAGTTTTGACTGGGGTAGAGGTAATTTTCTTCCCAGTGGCTGGTATGGGGCTGTGTTCTGGATTTGTGCTGAACACAGGTTGATAACACAGAGATTTTTTTGTTATTGCTGAGCTGGGCTTGCAGAGAGCCAAGGCCTGCCGAGTAATCTCTCTTTTTGGAATCTAACTCACAAAGTTAACACACTGCTGCCTCCCTCTCCTTATCCTGGGATCTACTCTGTTTTCCATGCTCTGGGATGTTCAGACTGTTAGAGTTAATAATCTTCTAAACTAGCTCTTCCACTATAATATAAATCCCCTGTGATTTCTAATTTTTTTTTCACTAGTGCTGTGAAACCATGGTTTCGGATTTGTTCATTTTTACATTTTTGTATAAATTAAAATATGCATTTCTGTTCTATAGTATGGAACTAAGGCCAATACCATCAAATAAATCCCCTAGTACTCTTGTAATAGATGTGTAACATTTGTGGTATCTTTAAAACCATTCACTGCAGGTTTTGAGCCCTTAATTCAGCCAATACTTCTTCAGACTGCAACGCTTTGCTGCAGCCCAAGTCTGAAACCAAAAGCCAATGTGATCCCTTATTTCTGAACTCTGTAGAATAAATCAGTTACATATAGGCTGCAGAGACATTCTTGTGAGCACATTTGATATTGCATAAAAATATCTTTACAATGACAAGGAAGTTTTCAATAAAGTTCGAGAAAAATAGCCATAAAGCCTAAAATCAATCTGAATCTTAAAATGTAACAATTATGTAACAAAGATAACAACTGCAAACCTTAATTTAAAAAAAATTAAAAGTGTCTACTTTTCACCTTGTTTTGCAACATTAGTTGAAAATAGCACAATAAAAAAGCTTTTATTTTAATATGTATAGCTGACATGGTTTAGGTTAAATTTAATTTTGGGAAGGTTCTGAAAAAGTATTAATTTAATTTTCTTAAGCTTTTCCCTAGTTCTGCTATTCTGTCAATTATTTATTGTAAACTCTATATATAAAGAGATCTTGTTTTGCTAGGATACAATGCTTCTATGAGATCACTGATATGTCTCAACTTATTTTCAGCAGAGATATATAAGCTGTCCATATTTTGCTTCAGTGGCCTCCTATATCACCATCACGGAAAGATGGAAAAAAACAGAGGAAACTATGTTGATTTTTTTACAGTTGGCAGGTTGAAAAGCAAGTTGGTCTTTGTTTTTTAGGTGGAAACAAATTAAATGTTTAAAGTAAAGTTAAAAGTTCCCCGAGAAGCTGCACACCCACTTTGTGTAATTCCTGGTTCTTGACTATCAAACAGAAATGTGCTTTAAGTAGGTTGGAAGCAACCCTGTTATAGCTGACTTCCTTGTGCTATTTGGTATACTATATATCATCTATAGATTGCATATTTGAGGTACAGAGTGATCAGCACTTTATTTGAAAATCTGTGTTTAGACTTCTCTGTGATGGATTCCTTCTTTTTTGATACAGTTTTCACTATGACCACAAGATTTATCTGACATTTGAAAGTCTAGGAATTTATGTCTATTTCTTTGGTGTGTTTTTTTTGTTTGTTTGTTTTGTTTGTTTTTTTTGTTTTGTTTTGTTTTGTTTTGTTTTTGTTTTTTGTTTTTTTTTTTTTTGGTGTGTGTGTGGTTTGCTTTGTTTTGTTTTGTTTTTGTTTTTATTTCTTGAGAAGTGTAATTTCAGCCTTATAACTCACTGCACTATTTAAACACATACAGCTTTTAATTAAAACATACTTTCATATATTCATTTGCTGGTACAAGTGATCTTACTGATGTCATTGGCACAACTTAACTATATTTAGTTAAGATCACGTGTCCACATACTCGGAGACTTTAAAATAGACTTTGCTTTCTTATGAATCATCATACTGAATCATAGAAAAGCCCAGAAGGGCCCTCAGGAGATCTTCTACATTTACTGCCCCAGAGGCTTCCTTCTCAGTTGCTTTTCCATAAATATCTTAATGTTCATTCATTTCCCTTAAGTCCTGTCTTACATCTTACTCCATTTTTCCTACATGTATAGCTTGCAGGCTTTCTTTCAACCCCCCCCCTTAATTCAGAGTAATGTATCCCTGTAGCAAAGTTACGGAGTTACTACAGAACAGACAGGTATAGGTTTATAGGAGTGAGGAAGGGGGAAGGGTTATGGCTCCAGGATTATGTGAAGATGGGAAATTTTGATAACTTATTTTCATCTAGTATTACTTTTAGAAATGTGTGGGGTTTTTTAAGAATAAGATTAAAGAAGTGAAAATGTGGTATTTACTGTCACCACAATGAGCAGTGGTAAGCAATTATAACAGAGGAGTGGCATGGGCAGGACAAACAGCTAAGGAATATTTCCTACATAACCCAATAATAATCTGGAAACCTTTGAGATAAATGGATGTCTCAGTTGATTAATTACTTTAGGTCCTTATTGATTTATAAGAGCTATTTTTCATAGATCATACCTTCACTTTTAATGACCATTCTGAACTCTAATACTTCTGCTCAAGGCCTGCAGCTCTAACCAGTTTGGGGAAACTGGTTAATTTAGTATCTATCCTCTCTACTCCAGCATTGTAGATGCTAGAAGATATTGAATAGTGCAAAATATCAAAAATATTGCATTGGACCACTCTTGAAAGAGTTCCATAGACATGCACAACTATTCCCTGAGGGGCTTCTCTTTTATTTTTGCACATATTTATAGAAGTTTTTATTCTCTCCTGAAAAGTGTCATTTTGACAAATCATATAAATCACCAACACCATGATTCCACCAATAACTTCTCGTAAACCCATCTATTTCTAGCAGAATCTTGCAATATTTGGTAGAAGAAGTGTTATTACTGATTTTATTAGAATTCCTGTTCATAGGCAGTGCTTTGGATCAGTAAGCTTTGTTAAAGACACAGCTTAGAAAGAGATCAATAGTTGAACAAGATACATAAAGACACCAGAAGAATCCATGATTGAAACCTATGGATTTAGGCAGGCAGGCAGAGGGAAGGGCAAAAGAGCTGTAGGAAATTTTTGCAGGAGATCACTACTGAATGAAGCATTTGGGTACAGGTTCTGTTTTAATTTTGGCAGTTGCTAAAATAATATAGAAATAATCAGAATGTTAATATCAACTACTGTATCCTTTTTTTTATCATGCTCAGGAGGATAATATGTCAAAGAGTTCCATTCTTGCTTCTCAATATAAAATAATTCGGGAATTTTAAACTAAAACCTTGCCTTTTTATTAAAATAAACAAACTGATAACCAATTACTATCAGAAGTACTTACTCAAAAATAGATTCCTGCTTGAATTTATAACATTGATTTCACAGAATCACCAAATCATTTAGCTTGGAAAGACCTCCAAGGTCATCAAGTCCAACCTCTCACCAAGCACCACCTTGTCAACCACATCATGGCACTAAGTGGTAAATCCAGTTGTTTGTTACCACTTCCCATGATGGTGACTTCACCACCTCCCTGGGCAGCCCATTCCAATGTTTAACAGCCCTTTCTGTGGAGAAATTCTTCCTGATATTCAACCTAAACCTCCCCTGGCACAGTGTGAGGCCTTTTCCTCTTGTTCTATTTCTAGTTGCCTGGGAGAAGAGGATGATCCCCATCTGGCTGCAACCCCCTTTCAGGCTGTTGTAGAGAGTGGTAATGGCTCCCCTCAGTCTCCTTTTTTCCAGGCTAAACACCTCCAGCTCCCAAGGCTGCTCCTTGTAGGACTTGTGCTCCAGGCCCTTCACCAGCCTCATTGCCCTTCCCTGGTCAAGCTCAATGTCCTTCCTAAAGTGAGGGGCCCAACACTGAGCACAGGATTTGAGGAGTGGCATCACCACTGCTGAGTACAGGGGGACAATCACTGCCCTGGTCCTGCTGGCCACACTATTGCTGATCCAGACCGGGATGCCACTGGCCTTCTTGGTCACATGGGCACATTCCCAGCTCAAGTTCAGCTGCTGTTGACCAGTAATCCCTGGTCCTTTCCTGCTGAGCAGCTTTCAGCCACTCTTCCCCAGGCCTGTAAACCTGCCTGGGGTTATTGTGGCCAAAGTGCAGGACCTGACACTTGGTGTTACTGAACCTCACACTGTTGGCCTCAGCCCATCGATCCAGCCTCTCCAGACGCCTCCACAGAGCCCTCCTACTCACCAGCAGATTGACACTCCCCCAACTTGGTGTCATCTGTGAATTTACTGTGGGTGCACCTGGTCCCCTCATCCTGATCATCAACAGGGATATTGAGCAGGTCTAGACCCAATACTAAACCCTGGGGATGTGGCACCATTCACCCCCACTCTCTGGGCCTGGCCATCCAACCAGTTCTTAACCCAGCAAAGGTGCACCTGTGTGGGCTGACAGCTTTTCCAAGAGAATGCCATGAGAGACAGTATCAAAGGCTTTGCTGAATTCAGGTAGACAATATTCACAGCCTTTCCCTCACCCACCAGGCAGGTCACCTGCTTATAAAAGGAGACCAGGTTAGTCAGGNTGTCAGTACCTGAAAGAAAAAAAAATTATATATATATATATAGTCAGAAAGATTGAATAGTAACTTGTATTACAAATAAGCTTTGTAATTGAGACCTTAGTGTTCCGAAGTCTGTCCTTTCATTCAGGTAGACTACTCCCACATAAGGAAGTGTTTTTCATTCTAAGGGATTGATTCCAGCTTATGTTTCATTGCTAATCCCCAAAAACATATTAAAAACACATAACTGATTATATTTTCAAAGTCTTTTTATTTTGCCAGAGGCAGGGACACTGAATGGGACTACATGGACTAGTCCCAGAGGAGCAGAGCACTTTAACAGAAACACAACTGGGGCTCAGATTTTGTTTCCTTCAAAGATGTAATTTAGAAAAATGTAAAAAAAATTTTGTGCCCACTTAGCCAGAACACAAAGGGATAACCTCCTCTATGGAAGATGGTAAGCATGCAGAAAGGAGTGGGCATGAAAGTTGAGGGCAGATAGGAAAGAGCAACTGCTGATGATTGAGTTTATAGTAAAGTGAATGAGAATTAGGTATTTCATACATATTTGTATGTACAAACTTCAAATTTGCCTACAATTTAAGGANCACAGCCTTTCCCTCACCCACCAGGCAGGTCACCTGCTTATAAAAGGAGACCAGGTTAGTCAGGCAGGACCTGCCTTTCCTGCCTGTGCTGGCTGGGCCTGATCCCTTGGCTGTCCTGTATATGCTGTGTGATTGAACTCCAGATGATCTGTTCCATAACTTCGTGGGGCACTGAGGTCAGGCTGACTGGCCTGTACTTCTCTGGATCCTTCAAGCAGCCCTGTTTCCTTGAGGTTCAGAAAAGTGTTTTACCTTTGCACAGGAAAGGCTGATGACATGTTGATCTTTTTCATTTGTCACAATTTCCACAACACTATGTCTGTGTCCTAATAGCTTCCCCGTAGGACTAAAATTAACTGCAGGATTCCACAAACGAAGGATTCTGTCATTACCTGAAAGAAAAANTATATATATATATATAGAGTCAGAAAGATTGAATAGTAACTTGTATTACAAATAAGCTTTGTAATTGAGACCTTAGTGTTCCAAAGTCTGTCCTTTCATTCAGGTAGACTACTCCCACATAAGGAAGTGTTTTTCATTCTAAGGGATTGATTCCAGCTTATGTTTCATTGCTAATCCCCAAAAACATATTAAAAACACATAACTGATTATATTTTCAAAGTCTTTTTATTTTGCCAGAGGCAGGGACACTGAATGGGACTACATGGACTAGTCCCAGAGGAGCAGAGCACTTTAACAGAAACACAACTGGGGCTCAGATTTTGTTTCCTTCAAAGATGTAATTTAGAAAAATGTAAAAAAAATTTTGTGCCCACTTAGCCAGAACACAAAGGGATAACCTCCTCTATGAAAGATGGTAAGCATGCAGAAAGGAGTGGGCATGAAAGTTGAGGGCAGATAGGAAAGAGCAACTGCTGATGATTGAGTTTATAGTAAAGTGAATGAGAATTAGGTATTTCATACATATTTGTATGTACAAACTTCAAATTTGCCTACAATTTAAGGAATAATCTTTGATTGTGTTATAGCTGAATCTTTGGTACTATTTTGCTAATAGTTTCCATAAATATTTAAAAACACAAAGATGTTTAAAATGTATTTTAACATCCAACTCCTGGCAAATATTGCAATTGTGCGAATTGCATGCATCTGGTGGAACACTCTATTTTGACACACAATAAATGAAACAGCCATATTTTGTCTAGACTTCTGTTTGAGTTTTAGTTTTCTCTCAGTTTAAATTGAAGAGCAAAAAGCAAAAAACCACCATGGACTAAGAAGTACATGCCCCAAGAGAACCAGTTCAATTATGTTAAGCGCTCAGCTCAATTGTGCTAATAATCTTCCTTAAGCTTGTTCAACCTACTGTCATTAGTCAATCTCTCCATTTCTCTCTCCAGAAATCTATTCCTTCCCTTCTTAATGCAGCAAGATGTGATTTGTTTAGGAGCACCCCATCTCCCTTTTCCTCCATTAAAGAATATTGTTCTCTCAGTTAAATTGATTCCACTGTTTATGTGGCTTCTCTGTAAATGAGAGAGGCTCACTGCAGGAATGATCTGCTCTTAAAATAGCTACAACAGAAAGCCATTTCGATTTATGCTAGCTCATTTCACAAGTGTGACTGAGAATTCAACTACGCAAACAGCTGTACCAGCACAATGGAGGGAGAACTTCTGCACAGGAAAGGAGGGCTATGCCTAAGTAGCTGACTGGCTTGAAACTTTGGGGGGAAGAGATTCTTTTTCAGGCAAAACTACACTAGACAATCTGTATATGCTGTAAGCATGGCAGGAAGTAGCTTTAAATGGGTTGTAACTTCACAAATGGTTTATGAAGCCCTTTTGGACGGGGAAACTCCAGAACACAGTAGGTCCCTGCTCACTTTCTCAGATTTCATGTTAGGCTGTCCCAGACATGTCCCGCAAATTAGCAGAACCCTTGTAACCCAGTCAGTATATACTGAGAAACAAGTCCATGGGAGTAAAACTCATCTTGCAGACCTCCCATGAGAAGGACATGAAATAAGTAGACAGAAGCCTCCAGTGAGACTGGTGACATTGGTTATAACATCAGAGGGAACAGACATTGCTTCAACAACATACCTCTTACCAGCCCCAGATGGAAACTGCCATGTCTTAAGATGATGGAGAACTGGGTAGAAGGTGTTGACAATATCTGATCAACTTGACTACCTGCTTGCTGCACTTTTGAGGAACAGAACCTTCCTTGGTCTTCTTACTGCTCTGTTCTTTATATTCCTGAAGTAATGGCAGATGATTGAAGGGGAGGATAGTGCCCTTCAATGCTGGCACAGGGAGTTTCTTTTAAGAGTAGAATCACTAACACATGTCATTTAGTTCATATATTACCAGGAAGATCAAGTGACACTTGGGAAGAAAACCTTTCCCTACATTAAAAATACTGTTTACTTCTCATGTGAAATAGTGGATAAATTTTAGTTCCTTTTACTGATGTGGAGATAATGGTAGATTTTATTATAGTAGATGTGCTCTCTTCTCTCCTTCTGGACTAATGCCAGATTGGCCCTAACATTCACCACTACACTGGAACATTTTCTGGAACATTTGTTCTCTCCATGCTCCAAATACGCCTCCAGGATGCAGATCCTGACACAGAAAGTGTGGGTACTAAGCACATTCAAGAAAAGCCTGAAGAAGATGATCTATTCAACAGCAAATTTTTAAGATTTTGTGAAATCAGTAATTTGAATCAAAACAGACTCAGTTGTGTGTGGTCCTTTCCATGATAAATAATTATAAAACCAGATGTTTACAGTTTTAGAAATCAGATTCTACAACCACAGCTCTATTCTAGCTTGATGTTATGGACTCAAATACTTTCTTTGAACATGTGATGCTTTGTCAAACTGTCTCTCTTGCTGATACAGTTTTGCAATTTGTGTGGTATTACAAGTCTGCTGAGATGTCTGTATTTCAGTGGTGTTGAAACCCAGTTGAGAACAGTAACATTTTTGAATGGAGAAATACTAATCTTAGCCTGGCATCCTCGATAAACCATAAATGAAAAAATATACCTCCTGGTTTCTTTCTGTGCTGCTACTCTCACACAGAAAACTCTTTATCATTTAAAAGAACTTGTCTTTCCTTCAAATCTGTCTTTTAAATAATCTTGCCTTATAATGTCTGCAAAACCTCTTCAAAACAGTCAGACATCTGGCAAACTAGTTTATCATACTGACAAATGTATCTTTTTTTTCTTTGTGCTTCTTTGTTCCTCTTTGTATGTTCTTCTTAAATTTAGACTGCATCATAGAAAAGAGTTTGCTATGCTTCTGAGAGCTAATATTAGAGGAGTTCTGGTATGTGATTTCCAGCACTAGGATTCGTGGGAATTCCTGAAAATGTGCTTCACTTGTTTCAGAAATTCACAGAGGAAACTGAACAAGCACAGAGTTCCTTTTATCAGTCTTAATCTGTTACTGTTAGATTTAGAAATCATGAATAGTTTTTCTTATGCTTCATTGCTCAGAGGAAGACAACAGCCAGATCTGAAGAACTAATAGGGTTAGAAGTTTATATATCATTTAAAACTGATCATATCCTGCTTTTATATGCATACCTAATTTGATTTTAACTGCAGTCATGCCCTGAAGTGATGATTAAGACATAGCTGGAATTGAATACAGAATAAGAAGAAAACCATGGAACTTCAACATTCAATGTAATATTAACCGAAAATGCTACACAGAGAAGTTATTTTAAACTACTCTGAGCTCCATATTCTAAGCCGCTATCAGGCTTTTATCATTTTACTGGTTGAAATCTAGCCTTAAGCATGAAAAGCAAACTCAGTACCAGGTTTGTTTTTTATCTTATTCATTTTTATAAATGTCAGATATCTAGAAGATAAAATTAGGTTGTGTCACAGTACTGAAAAACTCATGAGCATAATCAAATACAAACAAATGATGGAAGAGTAAGAGTGTTAAAACATGATTTCTTTAATAGTCACAATAATAATTCATCACAGTATGTAACATTCCATTTGTACTATAAACACCTGGTTAAATAACATTAAGTTGGGGCTTAGTAAAATGTTTAGCAGATATATCCTTGCTGAATACTTTAGAAGCTAGCTCACAATCAAAGGCTGGATTTTTCTTTTATTTTAATTGCTGAATGCGACAAATAAACATAGCTTTTACAAATGTTTGAACATGTCACCAAGAAATCTATATATTACGATTCCCGAATTATTTACCTGTTATGGTCTCTGATTTTTAGGGTATATTACAGATAAAATTTCAGGCTCCCTAATTAACAGGGCTAGCTTACGTTCATTTTAAATACCTTAAATCTCTCATTAACTGGATCATCAAAGTATGTTTCTCAGTCAGTGAGATGACTAACGAGCTATCTCATTAAAGATGTTAAAGAGTGAGATGACTTTTAAGATACAGAGCCAAACATAGTGTGCTCCAGCCTGACAGTGTGCTGTGCCATTGCGAGCAGTGTATTCTATTAAGAGAGCACAGAATTCTAAAGCTCAGCTTTTGAAGGCTTTAGTAGATGGGACTCTCAAGATCTTTAGCATTATTCTAAGTTCTGGGTGTAGCTTCATAGGAGGCCCTGACTGATCTAACTCCACAGTGAAATGGAAAGAGATGATCCCACCCTGTCTTTGTCTTTGGACATGCATTCCCACTGTATTCTAGGACTCTCAGTAATACAGCTCAGGAATAATTTCCTTTCTTATTCAAGGGGAGCAGCAGGGCTAAGCTTTGGGAATAAGGGAATCAGGGCTAAGGGTGAGAGGCAGGAGGACATCTTTCAAACACAAGACAAAGGCTGGTGGGTGAACAAGCAAGACAGGATTCCATCTCAAGGTTATGTAAATATTATGAATAGAAAGGAAGACTGTTAGAAGTCCAATTTCTTACACTTTTTCAAAAATCATCAAAATCATCATTATAGAGTCTTTAAACACAATACTATTAAATATTTTTCATGGTGCCCACACTTTCGGTACTTCTGTGCAGTGAAAGTCAAAACAAATTAGAATTCAATGTTGAGAAAACTCAATCTGCTTCTAAAATACTCTGATTAGGTATCTGTTTAGATGGGATAGGACCTCCTGCATTCTAAGTCTATCCAGCAACCATTACAGACAAGTATGCAATCTAACCTTTTCAAAAATCCAAGCTCCATTTTAAACTGCGAATATTTTTCTGCAACTGCCACTATTCAGAAGACTCTTCCTGAACATCACTGCTCTCATTTTTGCTCTAATAGACATCAGTGGCACTCCTTGTTAATTGTCACTTTTCTACGTTGTAGAAAATAAACTTTTTTAACCTTTGCACAATGGCGCAGTTAGAGCTAAGCTCAGTTGGTTAGAGCCTGCTGCTAAAAACATCAAGGTTGTGAGTTTAATCACTTTATGGGCCATTCATTTAAGAGATGGACTTGATGATCCTTACAGGTACCTTCCAGCTCAGAATATTCTGTGATTCTGTTTTATGAATAGTCTCTATGTGATAAGATTTCCCCCACCCTTTTTCTACATTCAACTAATGTTTCTCAAATGTGTTTCATATCAGCAATACAGAACCAGCACAGGTACCTAGGGCAAGTGTTGCTGCACAATTGTCCTACTCCTGTGCCACAAGTGTTTACTGCTGGTCACTGACAAAGTAGGGTGAGTGCGTTAGCAGACCTTTGGTCTGGCCTACCACAGCTATTACAATTTTCTTAGAAAGTTTATCCAGACTTTTCTCTTCTTCTATTTCCAGAAGAAGAATTTTCAGTGTGTAAAAGAAACTTGTACTAGTTCCTGTGTAACTGACCTTCTTCCCCATTCAGACACTTCACCCTGGTTTTATTACCACAGCAAAATCCTCTAGTTCTATCTGTAGGAAATACTAACTACATTTTGTTCTACAGGACCGCCTTACTTTATGTCATCAGTACATTTCTCCAGACTACTTTTTTGTGACAAGGTAATCAGTGTAAACAGTATCTCCTCCAAGGCTGAACTTCAGAATGTTCACCAGTAACTCTTCTATAGACGTATTGCTTTTCCCTTAAATCTTGTCTAGAAAATCAATAGAACTGTCTGATATTTATTTTGATATCTGTCACAGTTTTCCTCTTGGTAAACTGTTGCAATTCAATATGAATTATATTATAGTTATTACTCTGCCATGTATATTATTAAGGCTGGACAGCAGAGTCTTGGCCATTTTTTTAGTTCTTGTTATATATAGATGTAAGAATTCCTATGCTTGATATTGCAATTTTTAACAGACATAATACATAAACAAGATTGCTGCCATACTCCAGCAACATTTCTGCAGCACAAAATATGACCACTGAAGTAGACAGGTTCATAAAATTACTGGATAACTGGGAAGAAATGGATGAAGGAGTACTATTTCTGCAGTCTACTTTGGGAGAAAGAACAAACAGTAACACTTTGAGGAAACATGATCAGAGAGACCAATGGAAAGTATTAAGGTGGGTGAATGCACCTGCTTATGATATGAAAAGATGGTGAAAGAGTAATAGGGTGGAAGCTCTGCTGATACTGCAAGGAATATTGCGTATAACCCGGTCAAGACCACTGTGACTTGGAAAGATACCTTAGAGTAAGTGAACATACTGTTTCTTCTGTTTTATTATATAAATGATACTTGAATCAAACCCAGATGGACCCCTTGAGAGATTCCTGTCAGGAAGTAAATCTCACCAGACAAGGGCTCCCAGCAATTAAAGCAAGGCCTCTGTTTCCTTTAATTGTAGGCAGAAGCAATTATTTAAATTCTTAAGATGCTAAGTCAGCTTTATTTGATCATATTTAACTCTAATAAAAAAACTCACAATTTTTTTCCAAGAACAATCTCTTGGAAAAAACCTGATACTTACCTCCAGTGACAATGACTTTCGCCTTTCCACAGTATGTGAAGGCATTTACTCCTTTAGGGACAGAAAATTCCTTTACAGGTCTGCAATTGTTAATAAAACAATCATGTAAGAAATATTAGGAAAATACAGCCTACAGTCATTCTGCCTTATTTTTCTGTAGTACACAGAATAGCTGTTTGCATACTGTATACAATCTCATGTTAAAAGCAAATTGATTTATAACAGAGACTTAAGAGTGATACTGGCATCAATGAAACAGAAAGAAAGTGCACTTTCCATTAAAGAAATAAATATCCAATTTGTGCACTTGAATCTTTTAACAGGCAAACTCCAAACAGACTCCTAAACTGGTAGCTGTTGCCAAAGTTAGCTGCACACAAGCCTGTATGCTGAAAGCAGTTTATCACTGAGGAAAAGTACCAAAGCAACTGTATTTGCCAGTTTCAGACATGGAGGTCTACTGTGATCTCAGTGTTACATTAAGTGCAGTTACTTTTCTGTTGCTTCTGTATAATGTATTGTGTAATGAATATTCTTTATATTTTGTTGATATTTTTCTTGATCTATTTTGTGTTGTATAACAACATGAAGAGACAAGTATGTGACACTCAACAGTTATTCTATTACATTCACTGCTAAAGCTTGGGAATTCAAACAACTAACATAGACTGAGATTGACTCAGTGTCTCTTCTAAACCCATCCTTTGAGCAACTTCTGCTTATCTCTCAATTTTTCATCCATTGCTACTAATAAGTGAGTATTTTATTGGATGTAGCATTGGATTTTTGGATGTAGCAATAGCAGGGTATACACCTGTCATTCCCAGAAAACAATGACTGCCACTGTAAATAAACTGTGCAGAACTAAATGAGTATACATCTAATTTTTTCCTTTGAAATTCAGACAAGTATTCGTTCATCTATTCTGGGATAGAGTAGTCATTAATATTGAAAACCATAAATTGGGATGACAGTAAATATAACAATTGACTGGAAACTTTGAATATTAATGAAAGAGCTTGTTATTTCTAGGCAGGTGTAAATAAAAGGCTGCTTGCTTCCTATTATTTAGAGGGAGAAAAGATTTCTTTCCAGAGCTCTAACAGAGAAGTCTTAATTCTCTCGATGGTATAAAATGACAATTAATTCATTTAAATGTATGATTAACAGATTTTTTAAGGTTTTTTCACCTTTTATTCTTCTACATAACTGTCCATTAGCTCTTTAATGAACAGTCTCGATACTCTTCCAAGATCAGTGGGAATAAGGGATTCTGGCACTGTGAAGTCCTGCCCAAGCCATGGCCTTGCAACAGAAGCACCCTGTGATTGTATCCATACCTCCCTTTTTTAGATACTTTATAAGAAAATATTATAGCTGTTCACCAGCCATTATTGACAAAGAAACGTAGGTCACATAAGGGAGAAGATGCACTGCATCCCTCTTTTAGTACAATAACAATTCCTTGGTGCAAAGTTAATTAGGAAATTTTTTTTTGTTAGAACCAGTAAATCATATTTTTAAACTAGAGTTACCTATTAAATGGACATTTCAAAGTGATTTGACCTACAGATATTTTTAGGACTATTAATTTCATTTTAACAGCTGTGTAATTTTTCAGTTGTCTAAATATAATTTCATCTATCTGTTGTGTGAAATTGCTTAGAGATATGTATTTATTGCATTTGGAGACACTGTAGCTAGTGTGAAATGAAAAAGAACTACCAAAATATTTGCAGTTTATGTTCTGCATTGAAGTATATGACAGTAGCATCTACTTTTTTGACTACATTTTTGGCTCTGCAGACTTAGTTTTCTTTCTCTTCTAACTAGTTCTATTTTTCCAAAGCTCCCAACAAAAAACCCCAGTATTCTCAGCTGACACAGTATGTGACCTTGGACAACCTGTGAGTGTTTCATAGTTCACTTTCCCCATCCTCAACAGACAAGAAATACTCATAAAACCTAAAGTTACTGTATTGATTCAAGTATTAATACATGAATATTTATGGCCTGTGTTATACAAGAAATAAAAGAGATTATAATAGTTGTAGCTACTAGCCTCGAAAGTCTATTAATTTCTGTGGACGTACCTCACAAAGGAATTGAGAAGCTGATCTAATAGTGACATTGTTTAGAGACATTTGAATGAAAATTTTTATTTATATGTTATCTTTACATCCTTCTTACATCAAATTAAATTTGTATTATTTAATTGCGCTATAAACTTTTCTAAATTTACAGACTAATTAGGCTTGAAATCAGCTTAATAAGTTAATAGCACTGATGAGCCATATAAATAAGGACTTGGAACAAATAAAGACGCCATAACCTCTTTCCTGCTGCAGGGTAGAACCACTTTGCAGTGCTCAGAATAAACTGTGTTCTTGGTTTAATCTTGTATAAGTCAAACTTGTGAAACTAAAACTGTAAATAAAACTTAGTTGAGTTTATTTTTGTCTGGGCATAGATTTTAAATTAATGGATACATGACATACATGCAACAAATAAATCAATTTTCTAACTAAAACTTACTTGCTGAGGAGAAACTGAAAGAGACAACACTGTCAACATATTTTAAGGGTTGTGAGTACTGAACATATATGGACAGTCCTCTCCTACATCAAAAGCTAGCACACAAAAATATTCAAGCATTTAAACAATTGTATTTTTGTTTTTATTAACAATGCTCATAGAAAAGGCAGATTCGGTGCAACAAGATGACATCTTATGAGGCACTGATCTACAGCAGAGTTATAAAGCAGAAGATCTATTGTTTTCTAGAAAATGTCAGATACTTACAAGTTGTCCTCTAGTCGGTTTATGTCATCCAAAACAAATGAACTAATACTGTCTGTGGAGCAGGATGCAAAACATTTTAGGGCCGAAATATACTTAATCTTCACAACCCAGTCATCATGTAGCTTGCGTTTTGGCCTAGGGATATAAATGGAGAAGTTATTAGGCTACAGTAGCAACTCCTGTGATGTGTCCATAGGTGGACAGGGATTTTTTCAGTGAGATTATGTACACAACCAATGCTAACAGTTAATATTCAGGGCAGACACAGAACCACTTTTCCAGCTCAAATGCAAGCAGAGAGAAAGTTGGGGATGAATCATGCACTCTTCTAGTCACAAGCAGGCTTCCAACGAATTGGGCACTATAAAACTTTTCCTTTGTCAAACCAGATAACCGCAATTGTGAATTCTCCCCTTGAATTTTATTCTGCATCCTCTCTTGTAAGATCTCTTGTAAAATCTTCTACAAAAAATGATGGCATATCCTTCACACAACAACAAGTGAATCCTACTTACTGCAGTTTGAAAAATTTTTTTTTTTGGTTAGATGGGGTTAATTTATAAACAGAAGCTAATCCTCCATTTAGGGCAAACAAAACACAAATTAAAAGCAAAACATAATGCAAGACAGCTAATATTTTATCATAAGCAACTTACATGTCAAAAGATTCAGAGTCCATGAACTTAAATTGTGATTCTTTTTCGGCTTTAGATTGTTTCATTATGAAGTCATCATTGGTCATAGTAAGCAGATAAACATAACCCTTATCATCTCCCATTAAGATGGTATCCTTAGCCAGGTGACCTGACGTTGTCACCGTAGAAACACAGAGCAGACAGTTTTTCATTGGTTTGATGACAAAACCATTATTCTGTGGAATACGGTAGAGAGTTTATTAGATATTGCACGAGGGCCCTTAAACTGAATCAGTGTTCAAATAGTGACTTTGTTTTTTCTAGCTGCTCCTCTGATTGCTGTTTCCTGATATCAGAAACTCAGGGAAGACCATCACCAAGCAGAGTTAAAAGCAAACCCTAAGGGTTTCAGCAAGACTGTTTCATAGGTAGCTTTTTCCATTTCAGTGAAGAAGTATTAATTACAAATTCTAGGAAGGATCTCTCTGTGCTACGTAGAATGGTATATTTGCTAAGACTGTATATGGTTTGGTTTCCTGTTCAAAAGTTACATGCTGTCTACAAGAAAATTGGAAATAACAAAATCAAAGAAGAATTCAAACCCCAAAATATAGCAGTAAAACACAGGGAGAAACTGTATCAGAGTCCTAATTAATAATACTGCCTGGGAGTGCCAAGTGTACTTATATGGGCTGTTGTTTCAATTTTTGAGGCACAGAGACAGTGAGAATGAATACAGTTGAAATTCATTGTAGTATCTTGCTAGAAGGCCCAGGAATAGGATTTTGGGTCATCTGTATTACACTGTTTATTGGTTCTACTGCCTGACTCCATCTGTTATTTGATTAAAATATCCTTGCCAACCGAAACTGGGAACTGTTCACATCCTATAGGAATTAACTGCACCAATGCTGTCTGTGTAGCACAGAAACATTAGAGACATAATAGAGATACAAAACTATTACTTCTCTGGTCTTGCAAGAGCTGCACCTATTCATCAACAGGATACCTGCAGCTCTCACTGATGTAAGGACTGGAGGGAACTTGGAGAAAAATAGGTGGAGAATAAATTTTTGAGCCCTCCTCCAAGAAGTCCAATTGGATTGACAAAAAGACTTAAATTGACCTATCTGAGCTTGGGAAGCAACCTTTTAGTATTGGGGGGAAAACGAATCCTAAGACAATCTTATCCTAAAAATATTTACTTTGCTTCTCCTCATCATCTCAGCTATCTTGGAATTTCCAAGAGATGTCCCAGGAACAGGAGGAAAAAAGCTAAAATATGGGTCACCAAAAATGCATAAGGCATTAAAGAAAACTTTAACAGTTTGGACATACATTATTAACATCAAAATGTTTTAGCTCTTAGAAAGTCCTGAACAAAATACAGGATATGAAAAAATATTTTCTTTAAATTGGGAAGTTACCTCAAAAAGAACTTATGTTATATTCCTTGGAAAACCTGTTCCTTGATTCTTAATAGATTCTGAGATATAGATATGCCCATGCACACGTATTAGATGTACAGGTGCACATGTGTGCATTAGGAGCACATGGAAAATAAAGTCTTTGGGGGTTTGTTTGCACCATAGTGTAAAATTTTTCTTTTTCTTTCAAACTTTTAATATACTTTAATAATCCAGTCTGGTGTGTAAAGACTATTCTTCCTTTAGTGTAAATTCCACTGTTTCACTGAGTTCCTACAAAGACAAAAGTTAAAAGCATTCATCCCATTAGACCAAAGGGATGTGAATGTATACTGGAAAAAAAAGACTGACCAACTTTCAGGTTTCATTTTGGCATTCGTCTGATATAACATAATACCTGTCCCTCTTTTGATTTATAGTCCCAGAGAATGATTGTGCTTTCAGTTACAGCCACGACATATTTCAGATTAGGCAGGAAATCACATCCAGTGATCCAAGCTGTATCCTGATGAAAATAAAAAGAGTAGCTAAAGAAGGATTTTCTCTGTAAATTTATCAACTTTTGTATCATGTAAATACATATTTTAAACCATTTTTACATAAACCACCTATACTCTGCACTAGGATGATTTGATAGAAAAAGCAGCATTTATCTGAGGTTTCATTTCTCAGAGGAAAGAAATCAAGTTACTCGATTTTTTCTATAACTGAACAGAATAAATTGAAACCATTTGACCTACAGCACTCTATGTCAAATCATGCAGAAGTCTCAAAGTTAGAAGTGGCATTAGAATAATGCTCAGTTTCTAATTATTTCTATTTAGTACATGCTGATTTTTACTTAAAATTGTTTAACAGGAAGAAGACAAAAAAGAACTTACTTCAACATTGATGGTTGCCATAACCTTCATCTGAAAAATCAAAAAAGTCACAATAACAAGTTAGTTCTTAAATTAAAAGTCTAAACAAAGTTATCTCTCCTCTTCACAGACAGATCAGAACAATAATTGCTAACTGAAAGAGTAGGCGGTTAAGATCTGAGAAAGATCCTTAACCTGCCTGCTGTCTGTTCTCCTTTATATAGTGAGGAACTTCAAACTTCTATTTCTCTCACCATTGTTTCATAGTTTCTTGTTTGGCTTGGGGTTTTTACACTGAGATGTTGGAATGAGCAAAATAAGTGAAAAATACTCTTTTTTACAATGGAGTACAGATCAGCTGGTCTTCTGATGGAATTGTGCTGTCAGTGGTTTTTGACAGCTAGAACAGCATCAGCTCCTGTGAGAGACGGGATGTGTCATACAGAAACCCAAGCTAATGCTGGCCCAGATGCCATGTCAACAAGTGCCAGCAAAATCCCTGGCAGAGGCAGCACTTCAGGATGCAAAGAGGAATACCCACACTGGTACAGCATCTTTCACCAAAGGTAACTACTGGTGGACAGTGTAACATGTGGCTCAAAATCTGAAGAGTTTGAAATGTCATCATCATCCAACAGAGACAGGGTTATCTTCTATGTACTTTTACAAAACTACTAAGTTCTCAAAAGGAGTTTCAACCTTTTCCCATCTGAAACACCCAGAGATGATTTTTCACCTCCTCTTGCCCCTGCTCCTGCCCCTCATCAGTAATTGTTCAATGGCACCTCATACCCATCCCAGCAATTCCACATTTCATAAACCAAGAAGCTAGGATCAAAGTTTTTCTTCCCATAGAAGTGAGATGTCAAGTGCCATCATGGATAGTCTTTGAGCAGAGTTTAAAAGTATTGTTAATCAAAAGATGGCTATCCATGCACTGTTACCAGCCTTGGCTTTATCTACAGTAACTAGAGTGTGTCTTTAAGGCTGCCAACTCCTACAGGTCTTATGTGCTGGTCAAGGCAGTATCCGTGTCTGAGAACCTGAGAAAGGTAACTGTCATATTCTGGAGTAAGATGGAAGTAGTTGATGGTGTAGAGCCATAGGCAGGTGTTGAGGCATATTAGGCCCACATTTCTTGCAGAAAACTACGCTAAGCCCTCAAATAGAATCATGGAATCATAGAATAATTAGGGCTGGAAAAGATCTTTAAGATGATCAAGTCCAACTGTAAAACTAATACTGCCAAGTCTACCCCTAGATCATGGCCTCAATAGCCCCTTCTACACATCTTTTGAATACCTCCAGGGTGGGTACCTCGACTACTTTCCTGGGCAGTTCCAATGCCTGACAACCCTTTGGGTAAAGAAATTATTCCTAATATCCAATCTAACCCTCTCCTGGCACATCTTGAGGCTGTCATAATGCCTTAGTCATTTTCAGAACATAGTTTTATAAGTGGGATTTGAGGTTCCTAATTCACTGTGTTAAGCAGCTGGGTGTAAAATCATTTACATCGTAGCCAATGATGTCAGATAACATCACTCCAGCCTATGAGGATGCAGCAATTCAACTTGAAAATAGCATGGGGAGGTAGGGGGCAGGGAAGAGAGCTATTTTTAATCTTATACTTTGGGAAATTATTTTTCATAGGTACATAAGAGGGATAACGTTCTGGAGGACAGGCTTTCAAGTAAATTATTTCAGCATTTAACAGAACTGCACTACTGCTTTTTTATTTAATCATACGCAGGAGTCCTTTCTCGGTTTAAATGCTCCTGTCATAACCATTATGCACTAATTAGCTAAAACCCCTAGAAAGCATTAGTGCTGCTGTAAAGCTTTACTACATTGTCTGAAATAACTTTTAAGAAACTGGTTGCACTAAAATTGTACAACTATAATGCACCAATGAGCATAGATGTGTGATGTACCTCATAGCATCTACAAGTGCATACCTCTAAATAGTAATATAATAATCTGGGAGATTAATTTACAAATTTTAGTTTAACAGTGCCTTAAGCCTGAATTTCTACTTAAAATGGTACATATCTCCTTACAGTTTACTGATGAGGGAACTAACTGTGAGCCAGTGTCATGCAGACTGTTGTAAAACTCATGACTTTCAAGCTTCTAGATGTTGCTGTATTGAATAAATCTTACTTGCAAACAACTGTCTCTGTCCATTCTAGATATTTTCAGTAGTTGTAGAAAACAGTTAATTCTTTGATTTCCACTCTGCATCTAAAAGTTAATTCCAATAGCATATTTTGTATTATGGGAAACTTTTTCTAAACAGAAATGCAGATTATTTTCCATTAAATGAATTTCTATGAAGAATGTCTATTACTAGCCATCTCTACCTTCTATCAGCTTGTGTGAATTGTCTAGTAGGTTTATAACTGAAAAGAACAATGTATATTTCCTACTATACTTATAGAAAAAGTTAACTTCGATAAGAAAGTTATCTATGTTTTTTATGGGAAAATTTGAATGCTAGATCACAGTCCCCTCAGTTCCCCTATATACTGCCTAATGGAATAATAAAAGAATTTGATTTAGAATTACCTCTTTGCTAAAAACAGTTAGCACTCCTCTCTGAGAGGCTGTTACTGTGAAATGCAGAAGGGGCACCTTCACTATACCCTTAATGACATCTTTTCTCTTGACAACTGTCAATGAAAAAATATTAATTTACAGACATGGAAAACAACAAATAGAACTATAATAGTAAGGAAAACATTAACAAAGAGAACTATAAGAGTAAGAACATTTTCTCTTCCTGAAATGCATTTTGGTACCAAATGCAAGGCAGTGATGCAATATATCATATATTATCCTACACTTGGTTTAATTAATTATGTTGCATTTCTAAATATCATTAATGTATTCTGGATGTGCCAGTTCTTCCTCCATTTTTTCAAAAAATGCAGAAAGATGAGTAACTGCATAAATAAATAGTCTGGTTTAGAAAAATTCAAAATTTCAAAATAATTTAGGAATATGGAGAACTGGGAAATGCAGCAGTGGAGTGTTCTATGTTTAGTAAAAACCCATGTATTTTGGAACAGAGAAGAAGAAGAAGTATGAATAAGCAAAGACAGACGTGATCTTATCACTGTACTTTCAAGAAAGTGAGCAGCACACTGCATTAGGAAAAAAAAATAGTTTTTGATATAGGATGAAGTATGTCACCTGAATGAGTAATCTGCTGTTTTTCAGAATCAAGAAAAACCATGCTTTCTTTTGAGGGGGAAGACATGCCATCACTTTCTCCTAGGAAACAGCCAAAAATCTAAACAAAACAAAATAGAACTAAACAAGTAATTTATTGCAAAACTACTTCTGGAAGATATATGTATAAAGTCAAATAGTTATCTCACACTTTAATAATTTAATATTCTTTGAATAAGTACATTAGTATTATTTCCTTTAATCATTAACCATCAATATGTCTTTAGACTGTTGAGATCTGATATTCAGGCACAATCTTTCTTCAATGTTTGCAAAGAAGTCAGCTTACACAGGGCTTCTAGGAATACAGCCCATCTGTTTTTAAAGTTGTTAGTACAGATTTGCTTTGTAATGATTGCTTGTAAATAACCATATTCAATTTTCACTTTCCAATTCTACCTACCTCAACTAGGAAAAAAAAAACCTAGTAAAAGGCAGACAAAACAGATGACTCCGTATTCATGAACGGAGACATTCAATGTAGCATAGTGGTTCAGTCTACACAGAACAAGAGCTTTTCCATAAAGACATGAGGATTCCCATTTGCTGGAAAAAAAAATTTAATATAAAGACAATTTTTAAAAATTATTTTTTGGCCATCTCCCTAGGTCTGGCGATGTTCCATTTGTACTGAACATGATGAAGACCTCTGCACAGGACAGTCAGGTAAGTAGCTTATTTCTGCTCCAGGGTGTGAAATTTTCAGGTGAAACGATCTACAAATCTCAAGCTCTGTACCCAAACGTATTTTAGTCATTTCTTTAAGAAATTAGTCCCACTCAGCTGTACATATTTTTTATCTCCTTTCTCATAGTATGGACATTATATATACTTCCTTTCATGAGTTCTAAAAGCAACGCGCCTTTGGATGGGAGACAAAATGTTGTATTTTATTCAAGTTCAACATTTTCCATGTTATACAATAGAGCTCCCATTTTCATTCTTTGAGACATTCAGATGTACATCTTTCAAAAAACTATTCCCACACAACATAACTCTTCATCTTGCACTTCACATCTCCCTCCTTTCCATATACACAATTATTAGCTATCATACATCCTCAGTCAATACATCATCTATTAGAGTCCCTTACATTCCTGTTTCTAGTTTCTTGTCCTATCATCTTATCTTTCCATCCTGTATGCAGAGAGGCTACTTGTCTTGTACTTCCATGGATCTTTTCTCTTGCCCTTACTGAAAGGAGTGACATTTTGCTTTCTTAAGCATATGTACTCATTTCCCAGCAGAGAACAGGCCTGTCAGCTTTCTGGGGACTAAGGTTTTGGTGGGAGGACTTTTTGTTTAAGGATAGGCTTATCCAGTATCGGGTCCCTCCTGAGTCCTGACAGGATGCCAGGTGCGGTGGCAGCTGCCCTAAAACCAGCAGAGGGGAAAGTTCTCAGTGCACATGTAGGTGTGTCCTGTCATGCTTGCTGCAGACATGAGACAGTGCCACTTCTGCTCCTGCCCAGCAGGCAGGACACTGCCCAAAGAAATAGCATCCTAGAAATCCCTTACAGCTGTGTAAATGGCTTCTGCTGACTCCAACATGGACACAGGGCTTCCCAACAATCCCCAGCCCTTAATGTCTACGAGATATTGATGGTGAAATAAAATGCAACTTACACATACTTCAGATGTTTATCTCCAAAAAAAATACAGCCTTCTAAGAGCTAACTACCTTTGAGAAGGAGATGCAGAGGTAAATCTCCCAAGTCATTGATAAATGATAGCTGTTGGACTGTCCAGGATAGGTCTTTTAAACTGTGAAGCCAGCAAATGACAAAGGGTTGATCCTAATTTAACTACAGTTGATTTAAAATACCCTTGATTTTTATTTCTTAAATAAAAAAAGTATTCTTTGAACATGAGTGTATGGTTGTGGAGACTGCTGGATACCTAGGAAACCCTTGAACATGAAGGACTTGAGAAAGAGAAATATCAGTAAGTTAAAAAAATAGGAACACTCACACAAGGCCATGATTTTCTAGGTTGTGGAAGTAAATTTGGAAGATTTTGTCAAGCTAAAGAGAGGCCTGATATGGAGAGGTAAATTTGAAAAAAATTATATCTGTTATACTAGGAAAAGAGGAACAAAGGGTCAGGGATAGAGTTCTGGGAAGGGGGCTAAGGTGAGAGAGACACACACACACAAATGATAAAAGAGACATGCCAAAGGAACAAAGTGAGGTCTATCCCTCTTTCAAGACTGAGGGCATCCTCAGCAGTGCTAAAAGGAGGAGGGGAACTCAGAAGAACGAGGTTGAAATACAGGACATTTAGAAAAAAGTCATTAGAAAATTGGAGCACAGACAGAAGAAAGCATGATGGCTGTTGAGGATGTTACAGACAGGAACTGTTATTAATGATACATTTGAAAAATTAAATGATAAAAAGTAAGCTGAAGCAAGATCAAGGCTACTTCCATTGTTCACAGGGGGTCATGAAAGGTATGTCCAAGCTGAAGTTAATAAATGGGATTTGTCTAATAGAACTAGTAGAGTGGAACATTATAAGAATGGATGTATCAGATAAGGAAGGCCTTTTTGTCTCTTTCACCATCTCTCTCAAACAACAGCTGGTCTCAGCAAGACTACTTAGAATACTTTGCAGTCTTAAAAGGCCAATAATAACTTCAGTAGAGTTTTTAAGCATGTAAAAGAGCAGATTTGCAGTTGGTTTTTGGTTTGGTTTGGTTTGGTTTGGTTTTGTGGGTGTTTTTTGTGTGAGTGTATTGCTGTTGGGGTTTTCTTTGGTGGGTGCTTGTTTTTGTTTGTTTTGTGTTTTGTTGATGTTTTTTGCAGAAAAAGGAAACCTTCATTTAAAAGGAATGAAAAGACTAAGGAGTATGAGAAAAACTAGTGGGAACTTTAGTCTGGCCAAGCTTTAATAGACTCAAAAATAATTAAAAAAAGAAGAGCTACAGATATGGGTGGAAGAAAAAAATATCTATGGCCCTCATCAGTAACTAAATGTGGACATCTTTGATTGTCAAGAGGTTAAAAACAGATAAAAAGAATTTAGAGCCATATATACCTACACTTGTATGTCTCTGGCAAAGTTAGCAAGTCAGAACAATGCCTTCATTCCTGACATTAGTAACTTCCTAGAATTACCTGAAGCATTTTGAAACTGTAGTGTTTGTCAGAGAAACAAAATTTTAAAATGCCACCACCACATAGTATGTAGGATACAAACCAATCATATTTTATTTTATTGGAACCCATTCAAATAATCTTGGAAGGATCTGTTTTGATCCAATCATTATGGATAGGATGCTTCCACAATTACAGAGATCAAAACCTGATGCTGAACTTATGCTTGATGTAAATTGGGCAAATGATCAATTTAAGAATTACTCTGTTTCCATGTAAATTAAATCTGGAGAATTCCAGGAGTCAATAGTTTTCTTAATGAAGTTTTTGTCGCTTTCTCTTTATCTAGACTACCAATAAACCAATTTTTTTTTTTTTTACTTGAAAGGAACTTGGCTTTATGTTCCATAATATATAGATAGCTTGTAATACATACAGACCATCAGATTTCTCACTAAACAGAAAGAAAAGAAAAAAGCAAAAAACTCACTGCAGCTTTTCAGTGCTGTACTGAATTTCAAACTGTGCTGGATAAGGCTGTGCCAAGGTAAAGAAATAAGTATAATATCGAGTCTGATTCAAACAGTCTGATCTTTGGTTTTTTTGTAACTGAATTATGACTTCTGTCATTGATGAATTTCCAGTTACTTTATGTGAAACATTTCTCCCCCACAAAGAGAAAATAAAGGAAAAAAACCCCAGATTAACACTTTAATCAGGATTCTTTTGAACAGAAAAATAATAAATACTTCTGTTTCGTTCCCTACAGCTCTCAGTATAGGCTCAGAAGATATCCATCTTCTACAGGAAATGCATGATGTGAGATGCTGAAGATTCATTGTATAGCATGCTCTGCTTTTTTCCAAGAAAGTTTATACACAAGGAATATTAAAAGGCTGTCATCAGCCAGCTCACACTTGGTAAAATTTGAGAAATGCTCATAAAACAGGTTCTGGGGATTTTTATCCCAAGCAAATCATGCATAGGTTTCATAAGGAAACTAAAGGGGCTTCAGCTCTACTATTACACCCATATTGCACTTGCTTGTATAATTATTCAACCAAATTATTTATGTAATTATGTAATTTGGCAAACTAGTCTGACTGTATTAGAAACTCAGTAAGGTTATGGAGTAAATGATACGCACTCCAGTAAACACACAGAGCTTCCCTTAGTTCTCTTATAAACTAATGAGCCTAATTTGCTACTCTAGGGTTCTGCTACCCTAAACAAAGGACAATCAGTCCTTCAGACTGTCTGCTGTTTTCCAGATTTGCCCCAAGCCCTCCCTGAAGGAAATCTTTAATGCCTGACATGAGCAAAATCTGTGAATAATGCCACACTGTAAGTAGAAACAATGGTTAAAAAAGGTAGTAACCAGAAATGTTCCCATACAGAAACTTATTAAATAGAAATGGCTGAACACACCATTTTTAGGATATTAGGAGATTACTTGATAGCAATTGTTGATAACATGTAAGGAACAGGTGTTGGGCATCTTCAAGGTTCCAATATTAGCATGATGTTCCAGAGTAACATAAAATGTAAATATGCTGACAAATTTATAGTTCATATCACTTGCTAATACCCTGCCATAAGACTCTAAGTCCAGCAAGGACCTGCCATGTACACAATGCCACCTATGCTACCATGGTAAAGTCACTGTGTGCTGGAAGTTACGTTCCTTCTGCACAATTCTGTCTTCGGGTAAGAAACAAACAAAAAAAAATCTTGTAGTAATGTATGACGATAGGTGCTCTTGATAAGGATTGGCTCTAACAATCTAAGAATCAGAAATTTTTAAAGAACAGTTGCCTGAAACACTACCCATGGGAAACATGTTTATAAAAGACACATTTCTAGAGCAATTGTTCATTTCTCAATGTGCAACATGCAAATAAAAAAGAGCATTATGGTTAAAAAAAACCCAAAAAAGTACTTTTTCACAAAATGTGAAAAACTGGATGCTACACAGATAACCTTTTTAGGCGGATTCAGAAATAGTTTACAAATGGATAGACCAAAAATCCAGGAAGGGATATTAAACACAGAGTGCATTTGCAACTCTGGCAGAGGAAATCCTTAAGATATGTGCAGACAGAGACAAAGAGGGTAAACTGGATGTACTGTTTCATAGTTACCTCATTCTTACATGCTTTTTACACAGATTTGCTATTTACCACCATTAGAGACTGAAAAACTGGTTACATGGATCTTATTCATCTACAGGACCAAATAATATATGCAGAATTCTCTGGTTAAAAAACTCTACTAAAATGCTGCCCTACCTTTAATGCTTCATATTCAAAGTAAGGGCCAGACTTATGCAGTGAACAGGGGAAGAGAAAGGCAAGGAAGCAGAGGTAAGAGAAAAGAGAGGAAAGGAGAAAAAGAGGAAGCATTTCTGAAGGCTTAGCTAAAGACAGACTTATCCTCAGAGCACAAATGGCATACTGTAGTCATAAGAGATTTTGCATTTTGTCAAGAAGTCTGAGGACAATGCACATCACTGAAGTAGTTCTGAAGACCTGGACACACCCAGGCTTCAGGCAGCTAGAATAAATAACAAGAGAGTGCCTCATTATGCCATGGAGCTCATGAACAACAGACTCGTGAACAACACACAATCAACAGATAAATACTGTCACCATTTAAAATTCTGATTATTTTTTAATATTTAATAAAACTTTAGAAATCCTTACCTCAAGCCATTCTGGCTTTTCATCAGGGTTGCTGACGATCTTCCTGAAAAAGGCCTGAATATTCTGATCCTTGACTGCTGGACCAAAAAGTGTTTGCGTGGTTGTATGGAACTTATTATAGTCTATTTCATCTGTATGGGAGGAACAATGTCCACACAGTTTAAAACTGGCAAGCTACAGATTCCTTTCTTATCCACCCTACCTCTGGTTTCATTTCTCATTCAATACCAGTAACATGCAAGTTCCAGCTTCTCACATTTTATTCACTAAAGCATTTGAAAAAAAAAATCAGTCTTAATATTTGCTCTTTTCAAAACTACCTAACTTGCAATGCATGACAGGAAACAGATAAAAGAATAGATAAAAAATTCTGACTCCTTTATTCTACCCTTGCTTAGCATAATTCTGATTTGCTTTTTTTGAACCTGAATGGTGTGTGGGATAATGCTTATCCTTTCAAGCAGCAATAGCCACTTGCATTGAGAAACGCAAAATTTTACTCCCATTATTTACAATTCGCAACTGTATTTACATAATCCACTGGGTTTGTGCTTTTACAGAAACATTGCATCATGCTAACTTCTATATGGGGCAACTCCACCAATTATATTTTGTGAGTCATCACCACGGCCCTTTAATTGGGCTAGAAAACCTAACAAGAGGCGAAATGAACCGTCATAGTGCAATCTCTCTATTTCCTGTAAAAATTAACCAGTTACAGTTAGAACATTAAGTTAAGGCCTTTCTTATTGGCCTTTTGGCAACTATTCTTATTCTTATTCTCTCTACGATATGTTCTCTCCATGTGAAAATTGCACGTGTCCATCAGAACTAGTATCTCTTACCATCATCTTTAGTATACAAGCCTGAACTCTCCTTGGTCTTCTGGAGGATCATTTTTTCAACTAGATTCTGGAACTGCTCCAAAGCATTCTTGAAATCAATCAATTCAAGAGCAGAGCAACTCTCCTTATCATGGGCCTTCTTTCCAGACATCCTTTATTAACAGAAGACAGGATAGGAGGGAGAGCTCTTCTTACAGCCAGGTCCAAGCCCTGCTTTGTTCCTTAAACTCCCACATCAGTTTATGTGAGATGCAGCTGAATGACAGGTATACCAAACATCACATAAAAAAATAGAGGAGACTCTGCCTTAGCATCTCAAGCTGGCAAAGAGTGTAATGAACTGTGGATGTCACAACTTCCCATCAAATCACAGAATCCTACTCACTGAGTGCCCCTAGGTCATGAACCAGGATCACTAAATAAACTGGCATGTTAGATTATTTCCTTTTATCTCTTGTAATTGGTGACAGAAGAGACCTTTAGCTCTACTTTCACTTCTTTTATGTTAGAGATCAGTAAATATCAGCCATTTATCACTATTGAGCCCAAAACTTTGTTCTAATATATAATTTGTGGTAAGGTGTCAAGTGTTGATCTTCAAACACAGAAAGATGGAGAATCCAACATGTTTGTTCCAAAGGTTAATTGCACAAACTGTTAAAATTTAAGCCTCTTTGTGTGGCTTATGCTTCCTTTCAGTAGCTCTTGGAATATCTTCACTAATTTATTTGGTACATTCATGGACTAGGGGCCTTTGTTCCTTGTCTACTTCTCCTTTCCTTTAGGTCTCAATATAATATTTGTGATTCTTATCCACATTTTTCATCTTTTCAATATCTTTACAGAATACTGATGCCATGTTAGTGAGCTATACCATAATAGGCAAACGATGAATTTCAGACTATTGTTAAACTCACTTTTCTGTAGATCACACGGATCAATTTCTTTGTATTGTTCTTTAGCTATCAATCTCCAGATCCACTTTGCAATTACTTCACACAAGGCTGATGCCAGGTTTACTGGACAAGGCTTTCTTGAATCCCTGAGTGTGGAGTCTTAGCTCTGTGGAGATTCTGTAGCTGAAAGAAAAGGAGCAATTATGTTTTATATTTCCTTATGGCAATCTAGAGGACTGATATCAAACAGACATGTTTCAAGAATATTCAAGTCACTTCTTCAAAGAAAACAAAACAGATAAAAGCAATAGTCTTCATACCCACTCAGAGTATCAGCTGAGCAACATTTTTGAAACATATAGGGAAAGCAACTAATTGGTATTAAACAGAGTTAATAAAAACAATGCATGGAAATACCTCTGCATGAAATAGCTAGTTCTTCAGGGAAAGAGGTGTCTCATGATATGCTACCTAACACATGCAATCCAACAGCTTGAAATTCTATCATTTCAAGGGGAAGAACCCAAAAGTTTCTGGGCACTTCTGCTCTACTGCAATGAGCAGAGATTTCTTTCTTTTGATTAGAAGAAGGAAAAGAGTTTGGCAGAGAAAAGCAGCATTGATGCCTGGAAAAGGGAGAGATAGCTTGAGGATACAGTTTCGCTGTTTTCAACAGTAATTCTCCCGGAAACTATTTCCTTCATGTGTCAAGGTACTCAGTGGCTGGTCAGATACTGTATCTTGGTCAGAGCTGTGGTGTATTTGATATACTGCCTCCAGCTGAATTCTTGTTATGCCGCACTTCCTGTTGATTAATTTTTCCAGTCTCTGTCATCTAAGCTTGTATGACATCAGGTTATATTCTCATTTTCCAGTTAATAGCAGTGGTTTAAGGTTCATAAAAGGTATTAGCATCTATGCTCAGAACAGAAAGGTTAACAACAGAAAGCTATGTTTTGTTCTCTTGCAAAAACCCATGTGGAAACTTCATGTTATGTAACATGATGAAAACACAAAGAAACCTCAAATGAGGAATCACTGCTTTCAGTACCAGCTGATTCGGTTGTCTTCAATGTTTAAAATAAAAAAAAAAGTATAATTAAAAAATAATATGTAATGACTGAGCGGACTGGAAAAAAAAGTAGAGAAGATAGGAATTGCATTAGAAGATAAGCAAAGCCTAAAAGGCAAATTCAATATTTAATTGATGAGTCAGGAAGCCCTTGCATTAGTAGGCCTACAGTAGCATTAACTGAATGAAAAGTATTTCCTTCACTGTCTCCCTTACTGATAGTGTGGAAAGCACTGGATATGGAATACGATATAATTGATGTCTATCCAGAAGCTGACTCTCCCAACTCTTCTTACCACATAATCCTATTAGCCTCAATTATTGGAAATTCTCAGATACAAAGATACAAATTCTCAGATACAAAGATATGTATGTCTGTAGGGGTGCAAAGAACACCTGCAGCAAGTTCATTGCAGGATTGGCACCTCATTTGATAAATCAGTAGTTTTCAAACTTTATCTCAATAACTACCATAAGTCTATGAAATTTCATGCAAGTTTTAAAATTCTGACCATGTAATTTGATGGCTTATAAAAAATAACCCAAAGCTACTGAAGACAGACAGCAAAAGGTGATAGATCTTCTTTCCTGCCAGTACCAGGCTGCCAGTCACTCTTCCTGGTTGTCTCATGCAAAAGCAAATTCTCTCCAAGTAAAATGATGGTTCAGAACAGCCCAAAGAAAACACAGTGGATGTTAACTGGCCTTAGTTGTCCCTAAAGAGGCTCTGGGACATAAAAGACTTTGTTTCTGACTTTGATTTTGGTCCAGATAAAGTCCAGCCCTTTAACAAGGAAAAAAAAATCAGTCCCTGAAGATGCTTTTTTAAAATAAGCTTACCCATCCTTTGCTATTTCTTCCTTATAAACATCCTGTTAAACCTGGCTGTGTTTAAGTTGAATTAGGATAGAGCTGCTAGAGTTCATACTCACCAGTATGGAGCTAGGAAAGTAATACATTTTAGCATCATAAAAATTAGATTTCTTCCATGAAACAGTGCTTAAATGTCAACGTGCCACAATCACATTGACATTTACATTAGCTCATTCTTTTTTTCTACTGGCTCAATTTTTCACTTTGCTTTGTATATTAACACCCGACGAGCAGCATTACACTCCTTGCTATAAAGTGAATCTGCTCCTCTCTGTCACTAACAGCAGCTGAAATGACCAAGTGATAGTTTTAGAAACTGTATTTCCTATGAACTATATATTGATTTGTATGTTTGGCTCTGGAATTGACAACAGAAGAGAGAGTTTGTAAAGACTTTCACTTTATGTCTGTCAGACTAACAAGAAGCTGCAGCATACGTATGAACTATGCAAGGTTATTCCTTGAAAAAAACCAGTTTATATCACGAACAAATTTCACAGTGTTTTTGTTGCAAAACCTGGTGTTGCTGGTCTTACGATGATTTTACAGTGCTACTGTTTAGAATTCAGGCTGTCCTATGAGCTGTGTCTGTACAACAAAGGATGGTATGATGTCAGCAGGCACAAGTATATATCACCATTTCTTTTTATCTACTCTGCAAGAAAGAAGAGCCACAGAGGCATCAATATGCATCTGTCACCTGAGCACATACCACAATCCCACATAGGCTTGTCTAGCCAAGATGAAGTTCATCTCACCTAACTTAGGCATCTAAAAGTTAATTATTCAAGTCACCTTATGTGCCAGTCAATGTGCGCACAGAGTGATTCATCTTACTGGTCTTAGGTGCCTAACTTTCAAATGCATCACTTAGGTGAGATGAATCACTCCTGCAGCTAGTACAGCTCTTTGTGCACGTGTCAGGTATACCAGAGCTCACACACCATGGAACAGGCTGCAGCCAGCTTCCAACTGCAGAACAGATGCTCTGACCACTCGTCATCACCTCCCAGGATTGCCTGCTTGGGTCCCCCTCCCCAGCTGAAAACACCTGTGCTTGCTTCAAGGAACCGTGTCTGGGCCAAGCATTTCTGTCAGCCCAGAATATCTGCACATTCTTGCAACATTTGCACTTCACCTGCTTTACAGTTTAGATTTAAAGTTCACGTCCCAATATGGACTAGATTTTACATGTAGGATTACAAGTTCTGCAAGACAAAGCCCTAGCTTTAAACCTTTGCCATTAGGGTTATGTATTTTCAGGTTTTTTTACTTACATATTGCATTATCAGCAAGTGTAGATGCATATGAAAAGCCTTGTTTTAATGTCAAGTGGTTGGGAACAGATGAAAGATTTCTTCTGTCCACAAACTCACCCTTGCTCTGTAGGTACACACTCCAGCTATACACAGACACAGTGAATAATCACTTGGCTTTCATCTCCCTTTAAGGCTAAAAAATAGCAAAATCAAAGTGTAAGAAAAAAAATTGCCAGGAGAATACTGTAAAAAAACAAATAAAAAAGCTGAAGCCAAGTAGCCAAGAGTTTTTGGCAAGTTTTGTTTTGTTTTGTTTTCTTTTGTGTGGCCTGCATTCTGGCTCTATACCATCTCCTTTGAAATAGTAAGTTTATAAAGTTCAAAACAGGCAGCAAAACCCTAGCATTATCTGACTCCTAAAACAGATGTATTTAATATGGACAAAAGCTTGACTTTCCTGTTTACTCTCTACTTGTCAGGAAAGATGTGACAGAGCCTGTGACTTCAAAGGCACACTAACACAAGACAGAGAATAGAGAAAACGAGTGAAAGCAACACATAAGTCAGTGAACAAGAAACGAATAGCTATTTTGTCTCTTGAATGCCGTAAAACATTCTTTTTCCACTCTACAGTGTTCTCACTGCAGAAGCCTATTTAATGAGGCAGTTACACCATTGTACTGGGAATCATGGTTTGTGGTTTGTGTTTCTACCCAAGCTGAGAGAGTAGCAGTGGCTTTGACAGTTTATTTACTCTGCTTCAGATTCTTCAGCTCTAACGTGATGCTTGATGCTCTGGTGGGCTGAAACATTTCAAATTACTAAACACTAAAAACTTTTGAAGACAGTCCCAGGCATCTGCAAACTTTCCAGTTGTGAATTATTAGTTCCAAGTCCAGCTTTTAAGGTTTGTCTTACGCATATGTCAGCATATGTTGGCCACCTGAAAATCTACAGCCCATGTGAATTGTGCATACAGACAACATGTTAATAGGACTGTGTTAATAGGACTGTTGCAGAAGACACCTAGGAAGTCCTTGGGAGATTCAGAGACTGTTTTTGTAGTACAGGACTGGGGACCTTCTATTCCTGCTTCTTGTTGTACTTTTTTAATCCCATGAGCTCAGCTATATACATGCTTAGTACTGTGATGCACTTCTACTAAGTCACATAAATATACTTTTAGGAATGGGTCCTGGTCTATCCTTCTACGCAACAGTACAAGCAAAGGTAAAACCCATTTTTCAGCAGAAAAGGATTGACTAAAGAATTAATTGGATTATTAAAACTATAGCTGCATTGGTTCTAGACTGGGCTAGGTGAAACAGAAGCTGGACTAGAATTGGGGTCAGGGTTCTGTTTCCAGCTTTGCCTTTGACCTGATGATACAATAAAACAGCATTTCTTTTTGTTGTGCCCCATATGAGAAGTGACACTGCATGGAAGACAAATGGAACTCAGCTCATGAAGTATCCAAGACCACTCGAATAACATTAGCAATTTGACAGTATTAATAATGTGACCATTAAGTAAAGCATTGAAGAGATTGCACATTTATGGATCTATTTAGTTTTGCTAAGAAAAAGTCCAAACCGGGAATTCTGAGATATGATCTTTGTAAAATTCAAGTTATGGGTTCTCTTATGTTCTATAAATTCAAAGACATCTAGAGGGAGTATTTCTGACAGATGCTGTAGTGAAATACCTCTCAGAAGCCCTAAGTATATAATGGAATCTGCCAATGGACAGTATGTTGTCTGGCATGTATCAGTACTAAATTACATTTTCCCCCTCTTCTTCTTACCATCTATTCACTCATTTGCCAGGGATAAAAAGATACACAATTCAAGATTTGCCTGTAAAGGCAGAAAATAGAGATGTCTTGTTCTCAGTGAGGTGTAGTATTAATTTGGTCCAGTCATGTCATTGTTAGACTTTTAAAATGCAGTGACTATCCTAAACGAACCCATGACTGTGCACTGACATAATATTTTTGCACATGGTCTGTCATGCACAGATAAATCTCTTTCGTGGATGAGAAAAGACAAAGTTATGCCTTCCCTAAAACTCATGCTCAAGTACTGTGATCCTTTACTGGAAATTTTGGAAGGTCATGTGTTCTGTAAATACAGTTTTTATGGTAAAAAACATAAAATTGATTTTGAGAAAGAAAGCTGCTCCTTCCTTTGTAATAAGAAAAACCCTGAAGGCCAGTGTTGAAGAAACAGACTGAACTAGGTTTTTAAAGTAAGTTTCAATTACTGATTGCATCCTATTTGCGGGATTTAACAACATGAATTGTAAATAAAATTAACATTGATAAGAATAGTTAATCAGTGTTTTATTTTTCTGACCTATGACTTTATTTCTACTGCCTTATATTACTGCAGTAATTTGTCATATAAGATTTATTGCGATGAGAAGCCCATAACTTGTACATAGTTTTGTTTTGAAGGACATCAAACCTACCTCAGGCATCCATGTTTTCAGTCTCAGTTCACCCTCAATCTAGACCATCTAATACCACTGTGTATAAGAGAAGAAAAAAACCCCCAGCTATTTTTTGGCAAGACATGTATCCACTAAAATTCTGTTGCTTTCACAGCTGATTTTTGTTTTTAAAAACTAAAGTAAGAATAGACCTAAACTAAAAATTTTCTTTGGGCCCTTAGGAAGGCTGTCACGTTTTAAAGCAAACAAGCTAGAGGTCTTCCTGTTGGAAGGAAAACTGATACCTGGCCTGGCAAGGTGTTTTGGGTGTAGAACCATGGTGAGCAAAATTGCCTAGGAAACACTCAGGGGTGGGTTGGGTTTGGAGACAGTACAGCCACCCTACATAGCTGGGGCTCAGGGCAACACCCTGACTACCACCAGCAAGAACTGTACACAGGCAGCTAGGCCATTCCTGTACAATACACACTGGACACAAAGGTATAAAAATAGGTGACTTCACGGTGCAAACTGTGGTGTCTTACTTGCCCCATGGCTGACAAAAAAAGTGCTCACTCGCACCACAGGTTTGCCCGTGCCATGACGCTGCGGATGGCCCTGTGGGGTTCCAGCTCCCAGGGCCAAGCTGTGAACACTGCAGGGAACCTCCTGAGAAAGTCACTATTCCCTTAATACGAGTTTTCATTAGCAGAACATCTGGGAAGAAGCCTAAATATCGGTTCTACCTCTTCCCGCAGCTGGCCGCAGAGCAGGTTTCAAACGCGGCCTCCGTGAGGGAAGCGCTGCTGACGGCAGCCGTGGCCCAGCCGGAGCGCACAGAGGATTTTTAAGGAAGAGGAGACAACAGCCACATCCCCGCCACAACCGTGCTGCTCACCGCGGTAAGAGGCCGAGACGAGCTGTTCGTTCAGAAGCAGCCATGCCCAGGCCCGGGCCCGCCCCGGGGCAGATGAGGGCGAAGCCACTCGAGGGCGCGCCCTCCGTGGGCGGGAAGGCAGCGGGGACTCCTCCTCCTGCCCAGAGTATCGGTGTGCGATGGGGCTGGGAGCGGGTTGGGAGGCTTAGCTCCGCTCCGGCCGGGAGCCATGCCCGCGGGGAACGGCACGGGCACCTCCGGCCGCCCGGAGCCCGCGCCGCCCGAGCAGGAGGTGCCGGGCGAGCGGCCCCTCTTCAGCGCCGGCACCTACGAGCTGCTGGCGCTGCTGGTCGCCACCATCGGCATGCTGGGCTTGTGCAACAACTTGCTGGTGCTAGTGCTCTACTACAAGTTCAAGCGGCTCCGCACGCCCACCAACCTCTTCCTCGTCAACATCAGTCTCAGTGACCTGCTGGTGTCGGTCTTCGGCGTGAGCCTTACCTTCATGTCCTGCCTGAGGAGCCGCTGGGTGTGGGATGCCGCCGGCTGCGTCTGGGACGGCTTCAGCAGCAGCCTCTTCGGTGGGTGCTGGGGCCGCGGGCGCCGCCTGTCCCTCCCTGTCCGTTCTCGCCGCGGGCGTTCCTCCTCGCCCGCTTGTACCGGCGGTGTCGCGCCCCGTCCCCGCTTCCCAACTGCCCCAACTGCCCCGATCCCGCTTCCCAACTGCCCCGATCCCCCTTCCCCACTGCCCCNCCGCTTCCCAACTGCCCCGTTCCCGCTTCCCAACCGCGCCGATCCTGCTGCCCAACCGCCCCGTTCCCGCTTCCCAACCGCGCCGATCCTGCTGCCCAACCGCCCCGTTCCCGCTTCCCAACTGCCCCGACCCCCTCATCCCTGCCTCTCCCGCGGGGCACTCCGGCCCGGGGATTCAGTCGCCGCGCTGGCGGGGCGGGAGTGGGCTCTTTTTGCTAAAAACGAGCGACAGTATTGGAGGAAACGATCCGGAGCAAAAAAGGAAATTCTTCGAGAATCAGTTTCTCGACCTCCCTCCCTTGCCGGTGTAACGGGACACTTAGGGGAAAGGGCAGCAGCGCTGTTAGAAGGGGTCTCGAGTAGACCGAGTGATGCACAGAATTCATGAGCATAAACGACTGTATTTTATAGGAGGAAGCGCTGCAATCTGTGGATAAGGAGCACGTATGACTCCGGGTGTAGGGTCAGCAGTGTCCCGCCTCCATGGAACAGGTGGAAAGCTGCTCCCCAGCAGCCTTCCCAGTGTCCCGATTTGTTTGTTTATAAAGCTACGCAGTGTGTGGCAGTGCCTTGAATTTCCGTATCCATATGTGAAATTCGGGTACCATCTTTCAGTCATAACGGTGTCACAGTTGGGCTTTGGGAAACCACTGATTCCCGTGAAGTTTTAGCACTGCAGAAGGAGTACTTACACTATTTCTGTTTTCAAAACCTAGAAGCTCTTCACTGGTTTCGTTCCTGAAATGAATACATACTCTCTGCAGAAGAACAGATTGCAGTCCAGCTATGCACATGCAGCCTGTTAAAAGGAATATGGCGCCTTTTTTTTTTTTTTT